>JABAKD010000004.1:1998432-2273432 GCA_012845835.1 Undaria pinnatifida | reverse complement strand
CCGCACGCACAACCACACCCTTCGCTTTCATAATGTATCAGTATTTTTTTCCTGTTGCTTGCGGTGACGACTGCTGACTGTGTCGAGAAGCATGTTGTGTATGTCCCCACTCCACACCCAATAAAAAATCCTCCGCCCTGGTTGATGTTTCTCCGTCTACTATCTACTGACCGTCGTGAGTTCCGTGTCGTTTATCGCTCTCGCGTATACGCACCCTGTTTCGATTAGATATAGACTAGACTATATGTATAGACTAGACTATGTGCAGTCTAGACTAAACTATCCAGGTCTAACCCAAGTGGAGGTTGCCGCGGTCGCGAGAGCACAACTGGCACACACAGGCGAACATCACCAGGCGTGCAAAGCTCGGCGCACACAGCAGGGTATACAGGGGCCCACTGGACGAGGCGTACAGAACACCAGTTAAATGCTCGTCTGTATCGACAACGAAAACAGTAAGAGGTAGGACTTGGGTCGGAGTCGAAACACGGCAAAGAATATGCAGTTGAACACAAAACAAGGAATACAACAATAATAGATTCTAGTCTGATGGGTGTGAGTAAAACCCTTGTAGACCCCCAAAATCCCTCCTATACTAACTTTGAGTAAATTCGTCCCCAAAAAGGTTTCCAGTTGTGAAGGCCCCTCCCCCAACAGAACTGATTTACTCACTAGTATTATTAACTGCCGATGTCTACGGGAATGATACCATGTACGTACGGGGTATACTGCGATGTGCCAGCAGGAGTTGGCGGCTTAGACTATAGACTATGCTGTCAGAGCATAACAACTCTCCACTTATTATACGTTCGTATACCCATGCACACACCGTGTACCACAGCAATACCACTGTGTGGAGTACCCGCTGCTTATCTCATGGTGTACATAGACTATGATATAGTCTATAGACTAGACTATACCTTCAAATAGTAAAAATACATGTGCAACAGCCCGCGGCCGGGGCATCACGCGGCTTGCAAAGATGAGTAGACTATTCACCACTAGATTGATCGAACTTACAGCGCTTAGGTGTTTGAAATTATTTTATAGACTATAATATATATAGTCTAGCCCTCTTGACGACTGCTGTGTGCATTATATAGAAATATTTTAAGGACGTCAGCCGTGAGTTCGACGAATTTTGTACAGTACATAGTCTAGACTATACAACAGGACACCTGAGTAAAATGATATGAGAAGCAGGGCAAAAAAGAAACCCAGCCATGAGATTCCAGGGGGGAAAGTAAGAAGTTGGAGGACCGATATACTGCAGGTAAGTAATACTTGTGTGGATGGTGCGAGGCATGCGAGATGAGCATAAAATCGTCTGTCTGGGATTTCGTAGAGACCAGGATGGATGCTTTCCCCGCGGAGCATTACAACTACCCTCGCCGTTCTGCCAACATGAGTGCCTGATTACACAGGTAGTCCCATCTTGACCCGGGCATCTACCAGTGTGGATGCATCCGACAATTTATTATAAAAATGAAAATACACTCCAGCTGTGAGATGGAAGATTTTGTCGAAACTCATCTTTGCAAGCTGTGTGCGTGATACTCCGATCGCTCTTATGACGGGTTGTGTGTCCTCATTAAGGATATAGGTCGGCAACTCCCCTTGCAACTACAACAGTGTAGCTATCAGGGTCAACAGGGTGATGTTCGTCAGTCTGTGCGCGGAAACTATAAAACCCGTTTCTGATGGGGACAAAATCTGACAGCTGTGGAAGGAAATGCATCAGTTTATTATCAAGTGAATCCTGTAAGTCGAACAACCGGTGAGGGGAGGGCGGAGTTTTTAAGGACCTGGGGGTCTGATTTTGATCAAAAAGGGGGGGGGGGGGGGGAGTGGGGCAGCTGAATTTTTGCCTATTAATAGAAACTATAAATCCTCAAAGGGGATAAATGTGACGGTTTTGCAAAGAATGCACGGGGGAGGGGGGCGGGGGGGCGGGGCGGGCAGGGCAACTCAATCTATGCGTGCAAAGAATTCATCCGTTAAGGGGATCAATATAACGGTCTTGGAAAGAATTCACCAGTTTATCATGGATATCCTGTAAATCGTACAACCAGTGAGTAGAGGGCCGAGTGTTCGAGGGAGTGGGGGTGGGGTGGGGAGGTGGGGAGGTGGGGAGGTGGAGGAGGTAGGGGGGGGGGGGGGGGGGGCTTTAGGTCGCATAGGTGTAGGGGTTTGCGTTACGCGTGGTGCTAGGTCTAGGCGGTGGTGCGGGTGGTGGGGACGGAGTGGGCGTTGAGGGCGGGGGGGGATGGGAATTGCAGCAGCGGCATGGATGGCTCTAAATAGATAATGAGGTGATATACAGGGCGTAGAAGTGTTTATTACTTCTAAAAAAGTGTAGAGCGCGCGGTCGCAAACAAGAAATCCAGCCCGTTTCATTACTTTTGTTCCTCGTTAGGTACCCTAGCGAAATGCAGCAGCAGTCTCACAAACAAAAGAATCCCCGCTGGAGAATTTATTCGGCCCCAACATATCAGCATAGTCGCGTCAAACGCTAGTGCCGTAGCCCCCCACTCTCCGCAACTGGGGCAGCGGTTGCCGGGCAGATAAAGGTTGCTTACACACAGCGGGACCGGGTTAAATTTCATGTTGTGCTTTTCCCAACGATGCCCCCCCTCCCCCCCAGCTGGCGATGTCGCGGTCGTAGAACCGTTCTCCATATTATGCCCCGGGTGCTCCGTCTCGAAAGCATGCGTAGCCAATGGTCGAACGACCAAAGCAGGCAACAACGAGTACGCACACGAATTCCCCCCGCCCGGTGGTCTTAGATTACATCGTGCGGAGTACAGAACGCTGACTCCGCGCAAGGGGGGTGACGTCACGTAGGAGTGTTCATATGGCAAGGCACCCACGAGACGGTGGCATCTTGCCAGTACCCCCACCGCCGCCTTTGGACGTGGTCACTTCACCACGAAAATGTAACTATTTTGAAACTGTCATCCATGCAAGGAAGTACGACAAGGTGCCGACGTGCCCTTCACACGTGATCCTTGCTGGGATGCAGGTCGCCAGTTGTGCGACTCGATGAAGACGTAACGGCGATTCGCGCTTGGTGCACGCGATTTGTGCCCGGTCGGTAAAAATCTGACGTGCTCCGTCCCGACATGAGTGGTATTCCAGGGTCTGGTGTCCTAGAGACTGCAGGCATGCACATGATACGATGATTACCCCCCCCCACCCCAACTAGTAGGGGTGCAGTAGCGAGGTATCTTTGAACCCTATACAAGCCCCACATGTATACACATCAATCAAACACACAACGAGATACTTGCGAATATCATCCACCTCATCGAAGAACATCGTGCAGCAGCAGTAAGTAGGAGTGACAGCACGCTCTGCGTGTGGGGAATAATACCTCGTTTTAGTGCTGCACCATCCTGCAGCAAACGTATGCGTATAGAGTTTAGTAGGGCTGTGCCATTTAACTGTGGCCGAATCCTTCTTCATCGCTTTTTCGATTCAACATCCCCTTCAAGATCCAAAGGAATTATTGACAAATAAACGATATTATTTTGCCCTTGGACAATACTTGTGAAGCGCAGAGATTTCGTTTTACGAGGAATTGATCACCCTCAGACCTTCCGCTTCCTCAACATGCCCCCCTCTCCCCCTGCTGCTGTGGAGGCCACAGACGGCCCAACAGATAGGAGATAATTAAGATGAGCAAAATAGAAGTTACGGAAGAAGCAATGTTCGGGAAAAACGTAGTCAGCACCCTACAGCGGTGGAGGTGTCCATATCAGGCTAATCAAGAGTAGGAAAGGTTCCTCTCCGCCTCGAAACGGATGCGTTATCATTGGCTGAATTACTATTAATATATAAAGCAAACAGTAAATGAGCACCCCCCCTCTTAGCTTCAATGATGATATGGATAGCCGATAGCTTAGATTTTCTGGTGTCTGACAATATCTTACCACCTCTCCCACATTCCCCTCCACCGACGGTGGGGGGCGCTGTGGCGGCACCTTCAGTGTGTATGTCTCTTCTATCTGTTTCTATCCCCAACGAGTAGACTCTTCTTCTGATTTTCCCCTTTTGGGCCACCGTCGTGAGCCTTCGTAGCCTCATAGGGTAGAGGTGGGTGAGGGAAATTGAGGTAATTACATCTTTGAGCCGTGCAGTAGTACGTGGGGACGAGGTTCCCCCGATTCGTCCTTGTTTCTGCATATACGCCAGCGCATCACAGGGTGCTAGTGTGTTACGAGTTTTACCTGGAAATCCTTCAAATTTGCCTCCATGGTTTAGCATTTACAAGCACCTAGGAAAGAGATAACATACGTCGGAACGAGCTAAGGCCACCTCTTGTCGGGGCTTTGGAATCCGCTAGAAATGGATTAACACAGACGGCAGCATAGAGCCGTTCTATGGAACACGAAAAGGCAGCGAGAGGCCTGTTCAGTCCTGTCAGAAGTCCGGATTATAATTCGTCGAGACGAAATTCCCCCGTTTCTTCCTTCATCTTGTTTTTTTTTTTTTTAATTCTTACGTTTATACTTTCCAGCTTCTGGACAACAAACCGTGGTCACAGGTGTCGTCCCTTCTTCCCCCCGGTCCTTGCCTTCAATTTTTATCGCGCATAGGGTCCGTTAATCCCACAGCTCGTCGATTTTTCATCGAATCTTGCTAACTCACGCTCTCACGCTTTCCGCAAGTCAATTTGTGCACAAGAAAAAGTCCCAACAAATTTATACAAGAATGCACTCGACGGGGCTCGAACTCACGAAACTGACCTATACCAGGCTCGAGGACAACCTGATACGCCACCGGGGCGACCAATGCATTCTTGCATATATATAATATAATGACTCGTCAGGATGCTAGTTACATATTATAAAAATAAATATGCACTCCATCTGTGAGATCGAATGTTTTGTCGGAACTCATCTTTGCAAGCTGTGTGTGATACTCCGATCGCGCGTATTACGGGTTGTGTGTCCTCATTAAGGACGATTCCCCTTGCAACTACAGCAGTGTAGCTTACATTGTATGGAAAGCCTGTCAAGTAGCCCCCATGATTTATCATTTACAGGCAGTGTAGAGGGGATGGCGTACGTCGGAACGAATGAAGAGACACCCTCCGCACCTTTCACCAGGGCTATTTCCCATCCGCTAGGATTGGAGAATACAACAGAGATAACATTCAGATATTCTAACAAACACGAAGAGGCAACTCAAAACCTGTTTAAGCCTGTCAGAACTCACTTTCCTCCCAACCAGCGTCGTCAGTGTCCTAATTAAGCAGTCCCTTCAACATGCTACATGTTCTGAAGGGATGGATGTAACAGCCACGGGCTTTTTAACCAGCTCGCGGTACTCGTACGTAGGTAGGCATGGTATGTGAAAACATGAATATGAAACACGGCGCTGCACTTGTGCGTGTGCGGGGGAGGGGTCAGGGTTCTTCTGTTTTTGGTGCGGATTTCGCAACTGGAGAGAACTCTAAAACATCGGTTCATTGCTACAGGCTATAGCAAAGGGTGAGATAGGAGTTGAGTCTCAACGTAAAAGCAAAAAAAAAAACGTTTGGGCCTATCGTGTCCATACACCCGGGTCTTAGCAGTTGCATACGCAGTCGTTCACACTCTTCCTCGACGTATTTTTTTGCCCCCCAACAAACACCCTCGAGAGGGCAGCTTGCGTTTGGGGCACTCCGGCAAACCGTATCAGAGGGACCACACGCCCTAGCTGTAGCAATCCTGCGAAGCAACACCGCAGTCCAGAGTCTGTGGGCAAAGCATTGCTCGAAAACGACCTAAGGCAAGCTCAAAAAGCGACAATTTGACATTTATTCCTGCTTCGAGTTTTGTTGCCGACTTTGTGCAATAAGCGCTACTTTTGGACAACGCCGTGAGACCTCGCTCGTCGGGTGTGCATAGCCTAGATTGCGCTGTATACCCTGCCACCGATCATATGAAACAGGGCACGTAGTAGGAAGAGATTCATTGCGAACGATATCCTCGTGAACAGAGCTATCACCTACGATAATAAAATAAAAATTGTCGACTGGGACTGAACAACGCTGGAGTGTACGAAACTCACTTCATGTACACGTGGAAATGCCATTTGAGAGCGCGCCCCGCACGAGAAAACAAAGAGCAATCACAACCACATCTGCCAAGAACACGTGGGGACGCATGCTACAATGTAGAGAAGGCACTTTTTTCTGAAACGGTTTCTGAATGACGGGGCTCCTTAACCCCAAATCGTCGGATTGTTTTGGCCATGTTGTTTTGCATGATTCTCGTTGTGTACCTAGAAAATGGGAATCTTCATCCGGTAGCCGTTCTAGTTGTCTCTAAATCAGTTATTGGGAGAGGTCTTAGCTCCAAAACCTCGGAACCTCAGAAAAAATATGGTGCACCTCTATCGTAGCACGCGTCTTGGAAGGTCTCCTGCGCTACTCGTTTTTTGCGTGGAAGCTCATCAAAGCTTCCGTGGAAGCTTCTACCGCTTCCATGGAAGCTTCCATCGCTTCCATGGAAGCTTCCATAGAAGCTTACATGGAATCTTTCGTGGAAGCTATGGAAGCTTCCATGGAAGAAAAAACGGAACCTTCCACGAAAGCTTCCGCGGAAGCTTCCATGGAAGTAACTTCCACGAAAGCTTCCACGGAAGCTTTCATGAAAGTAGTGAAAGCTTCCACGGAAGTGACCTCCACGAAATCTTCCACGAAAGCTTCAACGGAAGCTTCCACAAAAGCTTCGACGGAAGCATCCACGAAAGCTTCCACGAAAGCTCCCACGAAAGCTTCAACGAAGGGTTAGGGGTTAGGGGTTGGGTTAGGGTTAAGGTTGGGGTTAGGTTCCATGAGAGCTTTTCCGTGAACGCTTCCGTGGAGGCAAATTTACTTCCGCGAAAGTTTCGGTGAAAGCAATTTACTTCCACGAAAGCTTCCGTGAAAGCTTCCAGGAAAGGTACCGTGAAAACCTTTGTGCAAGAAAATTTACTCCCGTTTGAAAGCTTCTGTAGAAAGCTTCCACGAAAGCTTCCACGAAATCTTCCACGAAGGGTCAGGGCTAGGGTTAGGCTAGCGTCAAGTCCCGTGAGATATTTCGTGAAAGCTTCCGTGGAGGCAAACTTACTTCCGCGAAAGCTTCGGTGAAAGCAATTTACTTCCGTGAAAGCTTCCGTGAAAGCTTCCGTGAAAGCTCCCGTGAAACCTTTCGCTGAAGCAAATTTACTCCAATTTGAAAGCTTCAGTAGAAAGCTTCCACGAAAGCTCCCACGAGAGCTTCCACGAAGGGTTAGGGGTTGGGGTTAGGGTTAGGGTTGGGTTCCGTGAAAGCTTCCGTGAAAGCTTCCATGCAGGCAAATTTACTAGCGCGAAAGCTTCGGTGTAAGCAGTTTCCTTACACGAAAGCTTCGGTAAAAGCTTCCGTGAAAACTTTGGTGGAAGCAAATTTACTCCAGTCTGAAAACTTCGGTAGAAAGCTTCCACGAAATCTTCCTTGAAAGCTTCCACGAAAGCTTCCACGAAGGGTTAGGGGTTAGGGTTAGGGTTAGGAGTTCGTGCCGTGAAAGTTTCGTGAAAGCTTCCGTGGAGGCAAATTTACTTCCGCAAAAGTATCGGTGAAAGAAATTTAAGTCGACGAAAGCTTCCGTGAAATCTTCCGTGACAGCTTCCGTTGAAATTTCGAGGCAGAAAATTTACTCCAGGTTGAAAGCTTCGGTAGAGAGCTTTCACCAAACCTTCCACGAGAGCTTACACCAAAGCTTACACAAAAGCTTCCAGGACAGGTTCCACGAATAGGTAGGGTTAGGGTTAGGTTCCGTGAAAGCGTCAGCAAAATCTTCGGTGAAAGCAATCTACTTCCATGAAAGCTTCCGGGAAAGATCCCGTGAAAACGGTCGTGGAAGAAAATTTACTCCAGCTTGAAAGATTCGGTAGAAAGCTTCTACGAAAGCTTCCTCGAAATATTCAACGAAAGCTCACACGAACACTTACACGAAAGCTTTCACGAAGGGTTGGGGGTTAGGGGTTAGGGTTAGGATAAGAGGATAGGTTCCGTGAATTCTTCCGTGAAAGCTTCCGTAAAAGTAAATTTAATTCCGCCAAAGCTTCCGAGAAAGACATTTACTTCCACGGAAGCTTCCATATGAAAGCTTCCGTGCAAGCTTCCGTGAAAATGATCATGGAAGCAAAAATTCTCCAGTTCTGAAGCTTCGGTAGAAGCAAATTTACGTCCGTGAAAGCTTCCGTGAAACCTTCCGTGGATGCCAATTTTCTTCCACGAAAGCTTCTGTGAAAGCTTCCATGAAAACGTTCGTGGAAGCAAATTTACTCCAGATTGAAAGCTTCGGTGGAAAGCTTCCACGAAAGCATCCACGAAGGGTTAGGGATTAGGGTTAGGTTTAGGGTTAGGGTTAGGTTCCGTGAAAGCTTCCGTGAAAGTAATTTACTTCTACGAAAGCTTCCGTGAAAACTTCCGTGCAAACGTTTGTGGAAGCACATTTACTCCAGTTTAAAAGCTTCTGTACAAAGCTTCCACGAAAGCTTCCACGAAGGGTTAGGGGTTAGGGTTAGGGTTAGGGCTAGGTTCCGTGAAAACTTTCGTGAAAGCTTCCATTCAAGCAAATTTGTTTCCGACAAATCTTCGGTTGAAGTATTTTCTTTCCAAGAAAGCTCCCGTGAAAGCTTCCGGGAAAACTTCCGTGAAAACGTTCGCGGAAAAAAAATTACTCCAGATTGAAAGCTTGGGTGGAAGGAAATTTTCGTCCGTGAAAGCTTCCGTGAAGCTTTTGTGAAAGTTTATGTTCTTCCACAAAAGCTTCCCTGAAAGCTTCCGTGAAAGCAATTTACTTCCACGAAAGCTTTCGTGGAAGGTTTCCGTGGAGAAAATTCGTGGAAGCTTTCAAGGAAGCTTCCGTGGAAGTAACTTCCATGGAAATTTCCGTGGAAGCTTTTACGGAAGCCTCCGTGGAAGCAACTTCCGTGCAAGCTTCCACAACAAACTTCCGTGGAATTTACTTCCATGGAAACTTCCATGGAAGCTTCGACGCTTCCATGCCGTGGAAGTTTCCATGAAAGCTTCCAGGGCCCCCACGGAAGCTTCCGTGGAAGCGATGGAAGCTTCCGTGGAAGTTTTCATGCGCCTTAATTAAAAATTCAGATAGTGCAGGTGGACCGTCTGGGGTTCGAGCGAATTTCATACATTCGAAACCTGTTTCGGTCATCGCAGTAGATTCCTCTGCCCACGCGGCGGTGATTCGCATACGGTATCCTCCTAGGTACTCCGTGTAATATGACCGGTGCCCGAGTGCAGCCCAATCTGGACTATACACACTCTCGGTGAAATCTTACGGAGTGGTCCAAAAGTAGCATATCGTACACAATCGGGAGAAAACCTAACCAGGAACGTCAAGTTGTCACCTTTTAGCTTGCTCCAGGTCCTTGTCGTTTTCTTTTGACGCTGAGACCCTTCTCTCTGGTGTCGCCTCGCAGGATTGCTATAATATATAGCTAGAACGTGTGGTCTCTCCGCAACGGCCTTGTGAAAACACCCGTTTGCGGGTGCATGCGGGCGAAAAGGCGTCTCCACAGCGTGTGAACACCTGTATGCAACTCCTGGGACCCGGGATACGTGATCATCGTCAATTTGATTTTTTGAAGGACATGCTCTATCTCGATCCCTCTTGTGTTACAGCCCATATATTCGAGGTTGTGAGTCGACCAACAGTATAGGATTGGAGGGTATATATTTTCTTGAAGTTTCAACTGACATGTGCAGTACCGGAAATAGTAGTGGTTCCTCTCTAGCCCCGGTTTGTGCCGGCCGCAACTTCCGCGACTACAGATAGCAACAAACGGCGCTACTTCGTATCCTGCCACTACTGCGGGCTGCCGCATGTGCCAGACGATTTCACAGGCACTAGTCCACCGTCTCTAAGTCATCCCACTCTAAAGGGGTGAAGCAAAAAACTTTCTGAGCTCCTCACACGTGGAACCCAATATCTCACCATCATCACCCGAAACATGTTATCGAAGACAACTCGATCGCGCACAACCCGGCGGGCAAAACCATTCTACGCGATAATCCTGACGAAAATGCACTCATGAAATTGGCATGCTCTAACCGATAGCCCTACAGTTTGTTCGATATAGCTTGTGTCAATGAACAGCCTAGCAATAAGTTACGGTTACATACGTTGTGTCACGGAGGTAAGTTACAGGGATCGTCTCGTGGAATCACCCACGAGCAGTCCCACGGGTATGTACGAGTAGGCAGTATGCGAGGAGGTTTAGGTATTCGACTACGAGCGGTTGTTACTGGGCTGTGGAGAGTTGGCCCACATGGCCCACTCCACTTTTCCCCCTGCATTCGACTACCCCTTTCCGGGCCGACGTAATAAAGACATCTTAAACTATCTTCAACACACTGCGTGTTGCAGTGCCTCGCTCACAGCCTAGTGTGGCTGTTGGGAGCTTATCCATCCATCGCATATCAGCGCCAATTGAATACGTTAACGGACTTATTGTTCGAGCAAGCAGCCTGATCATGCCGAGTGGAACCCCAGTGAACGGGTCGTACGAGATGGACGACCTGGCCAGTCTCTTGAGGCAGCTGGCGGCGAACAGGAGAGAAGACCAAGATCGACGCGAGACCGACCGACAGCTGCGACGTCAAGACGATGAGCGACTGAAGACGGACTTTTTCGAGGAGATGGATCGCAGAACTGCTGCGGTTAGTGAGGTTGCGTCTGGTGTTACTGGTGAGCGGGTCGGAACCGCTACCAGTGCAGGGGAAGTAAGGGGAGTCAGCTCCAGTGGGAGTTTACCAGGTCTTGGCGCGGCAATAGGCCTGCCAACAAAGGGTGCGATTAGCAGCGTAGATAGGCATAGGGCTGAAGTTGGTTCTCGCGAATTTGGGAGTTTGAAGCAGTCGGTTCCTAAATTCAGTGGAAAGTAAGATTTCCCATTGTGGAAGGAACACTTCGAGGTGTTTACTTCCATGGTTGGGTGCATGTCGGCGTTCCTCGTAGATCATGATATGGTGATATGCGACGTTACGAAGAACACTCAATACTTTCTCTCGCAGGGGTTCAGTGAGGAACATGTTAAGACAGCTAGAGTAGCTTGGACTTGCCTGACAGAGGGCGTTGTGAACCGTGATCTGCTTGGTAGGTTGTTCGCAACAAAATCACCTATTGCTGGCTGGAGAATGTTGTGTGATTGGGTAATGCCCAAGACCATGGCTGAACAGGTCAAGTGGTCGGTAGCGTTCGACTCCGCAAAAATGGAGAAGGGAGAAGAGCCCATGAAGTACTTTAGTCGGATAGACAAGATTGTTGGAGTGCTCGCGTCGCTAGGTGTGGTCAAGTCGGTAGCAGACGTCAACCGCAAGATCATCATGACCCTCACATCAGACTACGAAATAGAGCAACGCACTATCTTGTACCGTAAGGATGTCACTCGAGCGGAGATCGAGAGCATCATCCGACAGGGGTACTTGCGCCTTCCCGCGCCGAAGGGTAGGGACGTGGGCCAGGCTCTATTTTCGAATGGCGCTGCTCGAGGTGGTCGTGCAGGTATAGGTAGGCATAGAAGTAACGGTAAGCCGAGAGGTGGCAGTGACACAGTAAGCAAGAATAGTCAGGGTAGCAGTAGCAGTAACCCCCAAGCCCCCACACATAAACCCCCCTCAGCGTTCAACAACGTCAAGGGAAAATGCATTCGTTGCTTGGAATCCGGGCACACCTGGTCCCAGTGCAAGACTCGCACCCCCCCTGCACCAGAGCAGACATCAGGCGGAGGTGCGCAAGGCCAGAACAACGGCGGTGAGACTGTGTGTTGTCTTGCGAAGTGCATGCTTGGTACTAACGATGACTCGTGTAATGAGGAACGTAGTGATTGCATCGGTGAGAAATGGATAGCGGACAGTGGTGCATCCTTTCACATGACCTATTCAGCTGACCTTTTGAGCGATGTAAGACTGTGCGATGACAAGGTTAGGATCGGTGACAACCATCTGATCGACGTGGTTGGGTACGGAACGCTAACTGTTGTTTTCCCAGGGGATCTGACTGTTAAGCTGTTGGATGTAGCCTACGTGCCGGAAATCGCATTCAACTTGTTCTCGCTGATGGCGGCGCACAAGCAGGGAGTAACATTTACGACTGAGGAGAAAAAGTGTGCATTTCTCTTTTCAATGGGAGGTTGAGGTTTGAAGGTGATGGATCCAGTTACTCCGGATTCGCTTACAGGATAGAGCCAGAAGACGGCTATGTGCCGTTCCCCCTTGAAACCACCAACCCTCCCGAGACTTGTGTTGAATGTGGTTGCGATTTTCGCCTTTCTTTTCCTGTGCTTGCACCCGGTAGTATTGCGTCTACTGAGACTAGTGTAGACATCAACGTTTTTCACTGCGTGCAAGGTCACTCGAATGAACTACTGTTGCAAGAGACCGCAAAATCACTCGGTCTAGAACTGGTTGGAAAACTTAAGCCCTGTACGGGATGCTCTATGGCGAAAGGCTACCGCAAGCCTATCCCCAACAGCACTAAATCACGCGCGACAGAGAAGTTGGGGAGAGTTTTTGTTGACCTCAGCGGACCTAAGAGAACACCTTCCCTGACGGGTGCGCGGTATGTCATGCTTGTGAAGGATGACTACTCTCGCCACGCGTGGGTGTATTTTCTGAAGCATAAACCGGATTCAGGAGACGCATTTAGGAAGTTTTTGGCTGACGCGCGCGCCGACGGAGTACCCTCGAAAGTTGAGATAGTAAGGTCTGACAACGGGGGGAAGTTTTACGGTGGTGAGTTTGTAGAGGTGTGCAAACAGTATTGCATCAAGCAGGAATTCACCAATGCCGATAGCCCTAAGCAGAACGGTGTAGTAGAGAGAGCGCTAGGTATCATCCAGAACGCGGGACTCGCCGCGTGCATCCAAGCGCCCATCATCTTTCCTCACATTCAACTGCCG
The DNA here is from genome assembly GCA_012845835.1 of Undaria pinnatifida. Lineage (NCBI taxonomy): Eukaryota > Phaeophyceae > Laminariales > Alariaceae > Undaria > Undaria pinnatifida. Next base: position 2,260,492 of record JABAKD010000004.1, on the reverse strand, counting down.
CCGACTAAATCCCTGTGGGCGGAAGCGGTGCACTGGGCTTGTGACGCCCTGAACCACACCGCGACCACTGCAAACCCCGGGAACCGGTCGCCGCACGAAATGTGGTACGGAACTGCCGCACCTGCTTCACCGCACCCGTTCCTTCACCCAGCGTTCTGTCGCTGGAAACGCCCGACGAAGTCGCACCCCCGGGCCGAAAGCTGCTTTTACCTCGGGCCGGGCATCGACCACCCAAGTGACTCTTTGCGGATGCTCACGCGGGGTGGAAACAAGGGACGTGACCTGGGAGGCAACGCTTAGTATAAGAACGCCGTCGCCCCCGCTGCCGGAGATGCCGGAGCAGGGAGGGACCGTGGACCTAGAAGAAGCGCCTGAGCCGGGAGGGACGGATGACCATGAATCCGCCCGGACGACTCCACTGCCGGTGTTAGGGAGGGGAATTCCTCACCAACTCCGTGCGGTGTCTCCGATGACGCAAGCTGGCGGCGATTTGCAAGCCGAAAGTGAGGAGCTGAACGATTCATCAACGGTCAGCAGCGAACCGCCCGAAAGCGACACTTCATCTCGAGATGACGACGATGCGTCCTCCTCTGACGATGGAGCTCCGACCCCGGCTGTTATCCGGACTGCTGCGCGCCAACTTGGAGCGCACATGTCAGGACCGGGCGATGGTGAAGAGATTTGGGAGGGAAGAACGAGAGCGCAGACCAGAGCGCTCAACCGGGAAGCGGCAACGGGGCTGATTAGTACGATCGGGCCCTGTGAGGGAGGCCGCATATTCCATGCCCTACTGGCGGCGCAAGAAACAGGCGGTGAACCTACTCGGTTGCAGGATTGCCTCCTCAATGAGTTGGAACCGGAACCGACGTCTTACTCCGCGGCACGTTCATCAATCCACTCTGGCGTTTGGGTGGAGGCTATGCAAGCGGAATTTGATGGACTAGAGGCCGCTGACACTTTCACTAAGATTTCCGAAGTTCCGGCGGGTAGAATATTGTTGAATCAAAGTGGCTCTTGAAGTAGAAGGGCGACGAGCATGGCATGATTGATAGAGCTAAGTCGAGATTGGTATCTAAGGGCTATAGTCAGGTAAAGGGAGTTCACTACTTTGATACGTTTGCCCCTACTGCATCAACCACGTCTGACCGCATCGTTGCAGCAACGGCATGCAAACTTGACTGGGACTTGAGGCACTTGGACGTTGACCAGGCCTTCATTCAGTCAGAGTTGGATACCGAAATTTTCTTAATATTGCCCCCTGGGTGTGGGCGGTTATCGGGTAAGGTAGTCCGACTCAACAAAGCTCTTTATGGGCCGAAGCAGAGTGGTCGCTCGTGGTGTAAGCTACTGTCGTCAACCTTGGTTGAGTGTGGTTTTAAGCAGTGCTTGGTAGACCCGTGCGTCTTTCGACGGATGGTGGATGACGAGGTTGCAGCGATGCTGGTGGTCCACGTGGACGACATCAAGATCACAGCCACCAAGGAAATTACGGAGTCAGTAGTGGCGGATCTCAACAAGAGATTCCCTACGAAACATATTGGCGAGGTTACGTGGTACATGGGTAGCGAGTACAAGAGAGATCGTGAGAAGGGGAGCTTGGAGATTTCGCAGACTTAGTTTATTCGAAATGTTGTCGAACGTTTTGGAATCACGAAAACCAGCCCCATCCCCGCTTCTCCGTCATTGGACCTCAGGCACGTGAGTGGTGAGGACCCTGCGGTGGACGCTAGATACCGCGGAATGGTAGGGAGTCTGATGTGGATTGCGAATCAGACGAGGCCGGAGATAGCCAACGCAGTACGGGCGGTTGCGAGGTTTTCACATGACCCTAAGGAGGTACATGTTAAGGCGGCTGGGAATATAATCGAATACCTGAGCGCTACGGCTCACTTGGGTCTGACGTTCAGGAAGGACTGTAAACTAGAGGAAGTGCAGTTGGAGTACGACTTGGAGACGTACGTGGACGCGGACTACGCCCACAAGGCCGACGATAGGCATTCGGTCTCTGGCGTGGCTGTCTGTTGCGGGGGTACACTTGTGTCGTGGTTTTCTAGGACGCAGAAGTGCGTCACTCCATCAACCACCGAGGTAGAATACGTAGCCATGGCCGGCGGGGTGAAGGAAGCCCTTTACGTGAGAGGAGTGTTGGTTTTTCTGATGCCCAGTCTGGGGTCGCCGAGTGTTGGAGTGTTTGAAGACAACAAAGGGGCGATAGACTTGGATAAAAACCCATTGAGCTCATCCAACAGTAAGCACATCGATGTACGGTACCATTTTCTGCGCGAGTTGATAGGGACGGGAGACTTGTCGGTTAAGTATCTCCGCACGGATGACCAGCTTGCGGACATTCTCACGAAGGCTATTGGCAAAGAGAGTTTTGAGAAACACCGAGATTTTCTGTTAGGAATACAGTAATGTGTTGTTTGTGGATGGTGTTTGTTTGTGTTTTCGAGGCTTGTTTGTTGATCCAGCGCCAGGGAGAATGTTCGATATAGCTTGTCTCAACGATCAGCCTAGCAATAAGTTACGGTTACATACGTTGTGTCACGGAGGTAAGTTACAGGGATCGTCTCGTGGAATCACCCACGAGCAGTCCCACGGGTATGTACGAGTAGGCACTATGCGAGGAAGTTTAGGTATTCGACTACGAGCGGTTGTTACTGGGCTGTGGAGAGTTGGCCCACATGGCCCACTCCACTTTTCCCCCTGCATTCGTCTACCCCTTTCCGGGCCGACATAATAAAGACATCTTAAACTATCTTCTACACACTGCGTGTTGCAGTGCCTCGCTCACAGCCTAGTGTGGCTGTTGGGAGCTTATCCATCCATCGCATATCAGCGCCAATTGAACACAGTTGAGGAGGTCAGCCAAAATCAGAACGTCAGAACGTCAGAACTTCAGAACTTCAGAAACGTTTTTGCTGAAAGAAAGTGCAAAGCCTGCCGTTACGACGGTGGGACATGCTCCTTCTGTGAAGAGACGACAGTGCCGCTGCCGCTGTACGTTCAACCACACCGTCAAATCTCGCATCTGCTACGTACGGGCGGGTATTTTGGAAACTAATCTCGTCTCGCGCCGCAGGTTGGGTTTCGGTGCCATTCAGCGATTCCTGAACGGGAAACCTGGAAAGTGAAGGACACCCAGAGAGGGATTTTCTACTACTAACGTGGCATTCTCGATAAAAATCAAAGTACTCCAACACCACGAATATTCAGTGTTAATACAAGTAATACAGTATCGACGTTCTCGTGAGAAACCATAAATTAGGCGCCATCATAGTAGGGCAAATCGTTATTATTGTGCTAGGTCAGAAAGCACCATGTCTTATTTCGCATTTTTGTATTATTATCTTTTTCATCCAGCGTTCTGGTGGATCCGGGGTCCTAAGACCAGGCCACCCAGGGGAACGGGGGTGGTTTGTGAACTCATGTTTAGAAAGGACACGTGCTACGATAAAAAAGGCGATTTTCGGTTGAAACGTTTTTCTGAATGTCGGGTCTACTTATCCGATCCATGATACCGTCGGATTGTTTTCACTTTGCCCAGTGCAATACCATAGCATTCTTCTAAGCCACACATGACGCGTGCTAAAACAGAGGTGCACCGCTTTTTTTCTAGGTTTCCTCAATTCGGGAGCTTAAGACTCCTCTCAAAAACTGCTACCGGATGAAAATGCCCACACACAGCCTAGGTACACCCCGCGAGAATCATCACGCAAAACAATGGCGTTCATTCCGACGATTTTGGATTAATGAGTCCCGTCCTTCGGAAAATATTTCAAACCAAAAGCGATGCCTCTATCGTAGCACGCGTTCCATATATATGGGATTGGTCATCGGGCATCACTTTTATTGTTTCCCAAATCCGTTTTTGGGACATTGTATGGGTTTAAAGAGCTCCTCAAGTGATTTGAGCGTCAGAAAACACAATGAAAGGCGGTTAAATTGCATACGGTAGCATGCATCGCAGTGCGTAGTACGCTGCACGCTTTTCCTTGCACGTCAAAAAAGGGTGTAGGGTAGATGTCATACAGTCTGTTGTCTAAGGAGAAGGCCGATGCTTCTGTAGGTTATAATTCGAGATGCACATGGGAGATGGAGAGCACGGAATCTCGCGTCGGACTTCAGATTTTCCGGATAGTATACAGCCCACAAGTCGAAGTTATAGAAAGCCAATTTCCTCGTCAACGTGAAGATAGCAACAACCCAGATCGATCTTGAAAAATTATGGAAAGATATCGACGTCGACGAGATCATTGGGGAGTCGTCATTGTCATTGCGAGTCCCCCGTGCCCTATTTTTTCGAAACTATCTAGAAATTCCTTCCAACGGCCAAGGGGTGTGCCGTCTTGCGTGTTACTATATTCGGTCACTAAAGCACATCGCCCACCACGACCACAAGGCATTGAACTAAAACTGCGGTACTAATGAACCAATAAAAATGTTTTCCGAGGTCTGTGCGAGTACTGGTTTCAAACCCGGCGCCAAAAACAACAACAAGAATAGGAATTAACGACCGATCGTCGACGGGGCGTGCAAAGCCATAAATATAACGAAATCATGCCAGCGTAGAAATTTTCGCGCATGCATGCATGCATGCAAGTAGTATACAAACACAAACATCCGGTACAAATCGCTTTTCATCACTCCCGAAATATATAGAACCTCACCGGACCGCCCTCGGCTCCTAATGCACCGCAAACGTGCTGGGGGGGTTTCCAGATTACTGCAGTGGTCTCTCTATAGGGGCGGTTGAGGAGTAGTGTCGGTCGCCCGCTATTATAGTGGTGTCAGTGAAATCGCTTGACACAAATGGGAACAACCACGCAGTCAGCGGATCAGTGCCGGGCGCCGACGTCTAGTGTCGGTCCTTCCGGCTGGCACGTATACCATCATTATATGGGGGAGCCACTACTGTTGGACTCCCATCCTGCCGAGAGGTTCGCTCGGACCCGCGTCTAGGGAGTTAGGACTCTCAAAACGGCCATGTCCGGACAGGTCTTCCAGGGGTCGACCCGCATCATTGGTGGGAGATTTCGCGGGCTCGGAAACAAGTGGGACCAAAGAGTGTACGTAGACACAACCCAACCCAAACCTTACCCTAACTCTGAAGTTAACACCTTCACCTCAACCCGTACCCGACACAAATCTGGCCAAAAAAGGCAAGAGACGCTAGCGATAACCCTCTATTTAGGCCTAGCCCCAAACCTAGCTCGAACAACAACCTTGGCCCCAACCCACGCAGCCGATACCGGCCGAAATTATCGAGAGACGCGACTGCGCCACTTTCGCATGGAGGAAGCAAATTCAGATCCTCGGGCCACGATTCCGCAATTCGTACCGCGATCTTCCTCCCTGACCATTACGAGGAGATACATGCTTCCGATATTTGTGCAACCGGACACTGCGAAAACTGGCCGAAGCTGGCCTAAAAGGCGGCACTGATTGCCTTTTTCTCACCCCGCAAGCAGATCACGAACTACCACCGTGTGGACTACGGCGTTCGGCTAACAATAGTAAGAGGCAGTAAAAGCTCGCGAGCTAATTATGCGCCGGGACAATGTTCTGTTGATTCTTGCAGCATCCACCGGAGTCATTGACCTAAGTCCATGTCGACGCCTCCGATGTTCTAGTGGGCTACCGTCGTAGATATAAAGAAAGGTCGATTCCACTGGTTCGAGCCCCTTCGTGTTTATACTATAGTACACTATAACATACTCGTAGGGACTTTCTAATGTGCATTAAATGACTTGCCGAGAGAGCGAGAGCGTAGGTTAGCAAAACGTGAGGAAATCGGCAAGCGTTGGGGATGTTGAACGCTCTCCGCGATAGAAATAAAGACACGTTTCGGGGGGGAGCAAACGCGGCAGCTCTTGTTACCACAGCTTGCCCAGCAGCTGGAAGTGAAAGTATGTTTAAAACGAAACTAAGAGGAATATAGCAGGCATATATCTGTAAAAAGCGCGGGGCCGAAGTATCGCGCGGCCGAAGTATCGCGCGGTCGAAGTATCGCGCGGCCGAAGTATCGCGCAGCCTGCAAAGATGAGAGTATCGTCGGTCGGTCGAACTCAGGGCTGGAGAATTAAAAATAATTAGATCGAAAATGATGTATTTTGGATAGTTCTACTACCCGCTTCCCAAACACGGGCAAGGTCCGTCGATTGCAGCTGCCGTTCACTTCCCCGGTGGCCAGCGGAACTTTGGTTTCCATGGTATACACAGGTTTGTGGATATCATGTCCAAACATTGATAATACGATGCAGGACATCTGCTACCAGTAGAATAATTAGCAGGGACATAAGAAACAGGGCAGTACCTTGATTTTGTTCTCTGCTGGGTATGTGCGGCGGAGTTCGTTTCCCAACGGTCTAAAAATAAAACAGAAAAACCAAAAAATGTACCTTGTTTGTGTCGATGACAGCGGGGGAGAACGACATAGTGCAACTCGATGGTGAACGACGGGCAGGGGGGGATGCCGAACCCTATACGAATATGCGTCAAAAGTGAAGGAGAAAAACACCCCGAGGGTTTAGAGGAAAACACCTGAATGTAACTACGTCTGGTTCAGAAGGCCGCTGAGGGTAGAACCTCCCGACAATTGAGGTCGAAAATAAAAATCATGGATATCTAGAAAGCACACCCTGGTAATAAATAGTGAAGAGTTCGAACCTCGTGCGAAGAATCATCAACGATTTGTTTTGTCAACTGTTGAGTTATTGTTGCAACATAGATTTTTACGGTCAATGCGCGATACCAGGTTTTTTATTTGAAACATTGAGTATGATGCGAGAAGGGAGCTCCCTCTGCGGAACGAGCGAATGGCGAAGAACCGAACCTGCTAAAACTCGGAACGAAATTCCGGGTCAACACAATTCGATTTCGGCGATATCGTTGAATTTAGTGAGAGATTGAACGAGCCGAGGACGCGTGCTACGATAGAGGTAACACTTTTCGCGAGAAATGGTTTCTGAACGACGGGCCTCCGTAACCCCAAATCGTCGGAAACACGCCATTTTTTTGCATGATCCTCGTTGTGTACCTGAGGTTATGGGAACTCTCATCCTGTAGCAGTTTTGACTTTCCTCTAAATCAGTCGTTGGGAGAGGTCTTAAGCTCCCAAATTGAGGAACCACAAAAAAGTAGTGCAGTTCTATCGTAGCAGGCGTCCGAGTGAGACCTTATAGTCCGCCCCTTCCCCCAGCCGGTTGTTGAGAGAGCCAGTGCAAGCCAAAACAATATTCTCCATCTTGCGGCTCCAGCGGAACCGTACCATGGAATTCAATTGAATCATACCGTTGACTGCGCTTGAATCTTACCGTTTCTGCTGCTGAAAAGCAGCCAGCGTGCGATATTCCGAATCAAGATTGTTGTGGGTTTTGCTTGAATCATCCCTCGGAAATGTACGGCAAACTGTTTTCATCCACGATCAAGCCGGGTTAGGGAAAGCTATTGTGTTACACAGCGGTAGCCAGTAGCCAACGCGGTTTGAATCATGCCGTTGGCTGCGCGTCAATGTTACCGTTTCGACTGTTGAAAATCAGCCATGGTGCGATTTTCCGAAGCAGGAATATTGTGGCTCTTGCTGGAACCAGCTCTTCGAAAAGGACGGCAATTTTTTTCCATCCACGATCAAGCTGGGTTAGGATAGCTACTATGTTACACAGGGGTAGCCAGTAGTCAACGCGGTCGCTGCACGGATCGGCGATACTATCGTCTATGGCGAGGACGCCACAACAGAAAAAACAAGGTGCTGCGGCGGCCCATGCTATACGGCATATGTAAAGAAGATACGACAAGGGTCCCTAGAAAACAAAAGCCAGGCGTGATCAAACCCCTACAACTGCATCGTCGAGCTCAAGCGAATTCGCAACCATCTGGCCGAGGTTGGGGAACCAAACCGAAGATGGATGAGAAGTGCCGTACCGTCAAGCTAATGTCCTGGATGGACCAGACTGAAATCATCTGAATATTTAGGTGGTACTGCGACACGTCTACCTCAACGGGCTGCCTATCAGCAAGGCAGGTACTGTCGTTGGGAGTGGCACGTTGATGACAACAACGACGGCATGGTCGGAGTCCTACCCCGTCATCTGTGACAACTGCGGCAATGCGGCGCACTACAGGGCTGGCTGCATCGTGTCTGCTATGGCCAGCCGGAAACCTGACAAGTTCCCTGTTTGAATACGCTTGCTGAATAACGTCTTCTGTGTAACCACGCGGCGTGCCGCTACGGCGTAGATCGAGGAGAGAAGATAAAATACTCGTACGCCGGATACCAAGTACACACCAGGTGGGTCAATACCGTTCTGTCATAGACCGCACCATATAAACCACACACAGGAGGTAAGCCGCACCTGATTGTCACCGGCTGCACCACTCACATATATACGGGCAGTATCGTTATCATCAAAGCCCGGGTCGTATCATTAACATCATCGACTGCCCCGCGGGGGGGCAGCTCCACACTCCGAGGCATATACCGAAAAATGCCTCGACACATAATACGAAACCCCAGAATATACGAAGCCACCAAATATCCGCGGACCCGTATCGAACAACCGCATACCACAACCATTCCCCCGTACAGAAACAACGGAAACAGGAGGGGGCGCTAGGGAGAAGTGGTACATTGAGCATAAAGCGATCGCGCACAGCGACGCCATGTGATACAGTACAATGAGTTCCGCGTTCATGGACTAGTACTGCGCTCATCGTGGTTGTGGTTGTCACCTGAATTCGCTCCGGTGTCACTGAAGATGGGTGGGATGTTTGCTTTGTATAAGAGTCTGGCCACAAAATCGTATTTTAACTTGGTCGCGAAAATACGACCGGGGTCGCTCAAGGCACCGTCGTCACCGTTGCCAGCGGGGCCCGCCTGAATACGGGGTCGTCGTAAATAACTTTCACGGTATCGCTTCACCCATAAGCGCTTGGAATTGCTGAAACTACTTTTTGGAATCGCTAAAAGAGTACAGCGCACAATACGGGTACTGGCGGAGCTTCAGCAGTCTCGGGAGTGGCCACTTGACTTGGCAGATGACGCCGACGAATCAACTTGACTTGGCGGATGACGCCGAAGAATCCAACCATATGCCGTTTAATATGTTTCTCGCTGTGCCCTATTAATAGGTCGCCGTATACCTATGTCCGCTATACCATACTACAGTAAATCCAAAGTCAAGCTACTGGATTATTCGACCTCGCGGTTTTAACAACTCTAGACATATTATAATGTTTGCCCTCCGACAACATAGCCTAGATGCCGTTCCGATGAAAATCGAATATTCTCCCAGAAAGCAGTAGAATCTATGGCCTTCTGCCAACAATTTCCGCATGTTTTTTGCCTTTCCCCACATCTTCTCATTCATGTTATTTTCTTCTTCGTTTCCCTTCGTACATCTCTTCATTCTGGCTATTAATACTAGTTCACCGGACGATAAATAAGCCTCATCGAAATTCCCGCCCAAGGCCATTAGCCGCAGTCCTCCCGCTTCTTCCTCCCTTCCCCGCGCGGCTTGGCGACCTCAGAGCCATAGTCTATATCGATGAACTCTAGATATATTGTAAAGGAAGATGGTTTATTAATTGATTGTTGGAATATCGCAACGCGTACTCTTGACGAGCACAGTCGCAACGACTCCAAGTCCTCCGAGGCAGGGCGTAATCCAGCAACGTACCCCGGTGAAAGCCAGCTGACCACGTGTGTGTGCGTCCTAAGCTCATGTACGTTACGCTAGATCCTCCCCGCAAATGCATGAGCTAAGTAGGCCTCTAGGCACACCAAATTCATCGTACATCTTCCTTTAACAGTCGTATAGCGTGCCAGAGAAAGAGGAAGCTTCTTGGATCCCGGGTGATGCAGAAAAAATTCCAAACCTATCTCCATCCGATGTCGTACTCAATTTGGCTTCCGGAAAAAAGGGGAAGTAACCATCGTTGCCCTTGCATCAAAAGCAACCACCGTTGGAAGTACCATGGTGATTTACTGGCGTAGCCAATGCGAGCGCGGGACGCAGCTCTGACGGCACCTTACCACTTTTTTGTGAAAATGGTTGACATAATCTTTAAATTAGGAATATACCCTAACCCTAACCCAATGAAACGCAACCAACCAACCAATGGAGGGTGAAAACCCCTTAGCCTCGAACAAACCAGTGTGCGGCGACCATTTTCTCGAACGCACGTGGTAAGCTCTACTGGCATCCGGCGCCGAATACCAGAAAGCGCTCGCCGTCATCCCGATATAACTGTCATTGTGTGGGTAACGCCTATTTGCATGTGCGATGGTGTAAGTGATTGGAGTCATCCTCTATAGTGCTGCATAGTGCGGTAGGGGTTGTCAAGCAATGTTTCTGACCTTCTGACCTTATGACCTCTATAGTGCGGTTGAGCTACTCAAGCGTGGAAGTATCGGTGAGTATGACAGCTTTCAGAGTACATTTGTTTTAGGACCAGCGAAAAAACGGTGGTTGGTTTGCTCCAACGAATGTCTTTGATGTCATATTTAAGGTGGGATATTGAGCTCCTAACTTTGACAGCTCAGATACACAACTTGCGCCCCTAGCGTGTGGGATGACTCATTGGCGTGTGGCGGTGCGGGCGTTGAGCTTCGCGCCCGAACAACAAGACACGTGACGAGTGACGAGAGCAGTAGAGGTCGAATTTCCATCCATAGGGTGGGCGAGATATTCGAGTCAAATATGACTCGTCGACTACCGCGATGGCCCTGCCTAGAACGCGAATCGACTGGAGTGTCGTGCACTCACTCTTCATTTGAACGCGTCGAAGAGGAAGTACTCTTTCACCTCCAGTCACGTGGTGTAGGAGTGATTTCATGGAGAAGTTGATGAGGATGTACGGCGTCGACCCCGCCGGCAATTTGTTGAGCACGCGTCGTTTTTGTTGTGGGGGCGGGCTAAGAGATTGCAGCGCGCCGCCGAACTGCGGTTGTGTAAATCTATGAGGACCGATGTGTTGGGTAGTCCCGTCATGTTGTATGATATTATTACAAAAATTAAAATACACTCCAGCTTTGAGATCGAATATTTTGTCGAAAGCCATCTTTGCACGCTGTGTGTGATACTCCGATCGCGCGTATTACGGGTTGTGTGTCCTCATTAAGGATATAGGTCGGCGATTCCCCTTGCAACTACAATGTAGCTATCAGGATCAACAGGGAGATGTTAGTCACTATGTGCGCGGAAACTATGAAACTCGTTTCTGAGGGGGACACAATCTGACAGCTGTGGAAGGAAATGCATCCGTTTATCAAGTGAATCCTGTTAGTCGAATAACCGGTGAGGGGAGGGCGGAGTTTTGAAGGACGTGGGGGGCTGGTTTTGATCAAAAGGGAGCGGGTTTGGGGGGGGGCGGGGGGGGGGGGAGGGGGGGGAGGTGCGGGGGGGCGAGAGGATGGAGGGGGGGGGGGGGGGGGGGGGGGCAGCTCAATTTGTGCGTGGAAACAATAAATCCTCCAAGGGGATACATGTGACGGTTTCTTGTAAAAAACAAAAAAGGCACTAGTTTATCATAGGGGGAGGGGGTTGGGGCGGGGGTGGGGCGGGTGGGGCAGCTCAATCTGTGCGTGGAAACTATACATTCTTTTAAGGGGATGAATGCGACGGTTTTGGAAAGAATGCACCAGTTTATCATGTATATCCTGTAAGTGGTACAACCAGTGAGTAGAGGGCGGAGTGTTCGAGGGGGTGGGGGTGGGGTGGGGTGGGGGGGTGGGGAGGTGGGGTGGGGGGTGGGGGGGGGCGAAGGGAAAGGCATTGGGTGGCATAGATGCAGGGGTTTGTTATACTTGTGGTGCTAGTTCTAGGCGATGGTGCGCGGGTGGTGGGGGAGGAAGAGGCGTTGGGGGCGCGGCGGCGGGGGGGGGGGGGGGCAGCGGCATGGATGGCTCTAGAAAGATAATGAGGTAATATCCAATGCGTGGAAGTTTTTATTACTCTGGCGGAGTTCGATATTGGGTGGGGCGTTTGAGCAAGGGAGAGCGAGAAAAGGTATATATAAAGGGAGGGGGGGGGGGAAGGGTTTTTCAGGAGGTTTAGGTCACATACAATATTCAAATACACTCCGGCTGTGAATCAAAGATATGTAGGGGCTTGTTATACGCGTGGTGCTAGGTCTAGGCGATCGTGCGGGTGGTGGGAAAGGAGGGGGCGTTGGAGGGGGGGGTCGAGGGGGGGGGGGGGGAGAATGAAAACTCCGTCATGGATGGTTAGAAGCCGACTGATTCTATGATGACAGCCTCCCCCAGAATCAGCGATTTTCCTTAACGAACGTTTCATCATCGATCATCATCAATCATGGCTGCTCGACAAGAGGAAGGACGCTACGAAGCACAACTATTCGTATTTTTTCTTGTTTGCAAGGGGTTATCGAACTATGACGTCGGAGTGGCGAGGGTCACCGTATTTCGGGAGGTACGGCCGGGAGCTGTTTTTTTAAAGCGGCGATTTCGTTAACGAAAAGTTGGGCCAGGTCTACCGTAGAACAACTCAGCCATGCATGGGATCACCGGGGAGGCAGCTCGTTGCAGGGAAGGGTCGCACCAAGGGTAGGGTAGGGGAGATACCCCCGTTTTTGCCATATAATATATTAAATTGCTCGCAGGAGTAACTCTGAACCTCACGGGCGTAAAGACATTTGGCGTGTTTTTGGCGCGGAGGAGCTTATCACCCTACTGCGGGCTAATGTCGCCAAATTATAACGGCACGAACGACAAACATCGCAAAGGAGCAAAGGGTCACTCGCGCGAGTGACCCCGAGCCACTGTAGACAAATGCCGCAAACGTAACCCCGCTACACAGTAGCCTGGGTGGTCGAGAAGGAGAGGTTTGACTCGGAAGCAACGCTAAACTAGGCGGATCCGGCAAAGCAGAACGAGCACGTAGGGTGCTGCGTGAGTTGTTACCTCAAACGCCATGGAACTTGCCATGCTCTAGACACGTGTACCTTCTGGAGCTACAACAGTGAGGGACTGCCATTGTGTCGAGCTCTTGAATACCTCCAAGCTGTACGTCCGTAGAACCACCCGTGTAGAATATATGCGGTTGGGTGGGAAGTAGGCCACCTCTGTTCTACACCTGGTACGACATACATGCTAGCCGGTCGCCCCGGTGGCGTATCAGGTTATCCTCGAGCCTGATATAGGTCCGTTTCGTGAGTTGGAATCCCCCTGAGTGCATACTCGTATAAATTCGTGGGGACTTTTTCTTGTGCACAAATTGACTTGCGAAAAGCACGAGAGCGTGGGTTCGCAACATGCAATGAAACTTCGACGAGCAGTGGGATTGCTGAACCCTATGCGCGTTAAAAATTGAAGGCAAGAACCGGGGGGGAGAAGGGACGATGCCTGTGACCACGGCTTATGCAGAAGCTGGAAAGTAGATGTGTGTGAAAAAAATAAAATGAAAATGTAAATTATAAAAAAAAGCTAGTCATGCCTGGCACTTAGTACGCATGACTACGGGGAGACTGGGCAGTGCACCTATCCACTATGAGACGATATAGCCATAGTGATTATATGCTCCACGGGCTACGCGTGTGCAGTTTCTACTGAACGTTCCGACTACGTCAATCTGCTACTGTTGCCGCCTATTTCTAAACATATTTCGAAGTGTTGGAATATCTTAAGCTAGGCTGCGCAACCCTCCGTCGAGGGGTCGTATTACGAGATAACTCAGTAAGGAGTTTATGATGTCGCTGCTACAGGATATAGGCACCCTTATCCCGGTAGCTACACCGCCACAGCTAAGTGCTGCTAGGTACGGCGGCACATGCTGAGCGATATTCCAAACGCCGATCCAGTAGTGATATGTTGCACAACCAAGCGTTGTTTCGTACAAGAGTAGCATTCATTCTTGGTCTTACCGATGTACAGTGCCAGTCACTGTAGTCCTCTCTTTTTGGGGTTCGGAAAAATTGATTTTCGGCATCGGAAAAATTCAAATTGACCAGCGGTTGTTTTTACTAGGTGCACAACGACGTTGGGCATCTTTTATTCTAAATATTGTCAACAAAACCAAAATGACCTGTTGAATTGCGGCGAGAAAACAGTTTTCCTATAGTAAACGAAATCGCTCATTTCTTATAGGAAAAAAATGTGAACTTCGGATTCACCTACTGCATGGCACCCCTATATTGTTCTCCCGTAGCTCTCTTCGTATTTGCAAGGAAAACAACACGTTTTTTCTTTCAAAAATATTAAATGGTATGTTTTGCCCGAGGAGTGAGGGTTTGAGAAATTTTACAAATCAGAACCAACCGTGCACTAGTGTCTAGTGTTAAAGCTCGTCTAACCCCCTGCTTTGCCGATAGCCCGCGGGAGGTTTTTCGCATGACTTCTTCCTTTTGTTGAGGCGCCTGTGTTCCCCTCTATATCGACGAGGGCTCGCCTCGCCATAGTACCTTATCTGTGGTTGCTTTGCCGCAGAGCCTTTCCTGCCCCCCACGCCACACCCGCGACATGCGGCAGGTTCTAGAGCCTTTTCTGCCCCCTGTTAAGAATAGTGCGCTGTGTCCCAGCAGCAGGTAGATGCCGCTGATGCCCGGAGGCTGTGTGGCCTACCTCAGAGGTATACACTTAGAGAGCAGTCGAACTGCGAGCGACTCAGAAACAGAGAAATGAAGATGTTTGATTACTGACTGACTCCCAAGTCAGGTTTTGCTGGTGCCGATGAGAAGTGAGAAGGGTGGGCGAGCTAAAGGCTGGGCCACTCTTCTCGAATACGACAAAAATAAGCCGATCACACAAAATATCCAGAATGATTCCAGAATGATTCTGGAAGGTTTCCTACGTTCTAGAAGCAGCAACCTCGATCTGAAACGCTTCCAGAAGCTCACAGAAATTCCAGAAGCTTCTAGAAGGCTTCCAGAAGCTACACACGTTCAACGTAAATGTCCCGGTCAACCTTGACCTATCATGCTTCCGGAATATTTCTAGAACAAGAGAATACATGCTACGGAGACATAAAGGTGTGCCCGCTAGATTCTTTTCTACTGCTACGCAGAAATACTAGTTGCTGCAATCTACGTCTGCGCTACATATCGCTACTACCGACACACGACTGTCAAGTTGTCGCAATCGTACACAAAGGTAGAAATGTGTTCAGCTGTTGACAGATGCACATAGAGACATCCTTGACACCCCCTCCCCGCCACACCGGCGGCACACGGCAGGGCTTTGATGGGTAACTTTTGACTTGTTGTAGGGTCTGCGTTTCTTTCAACTGCTTTCCTTCGCGTGTTTCTGGCTCCATAGCCAGACGATTAGAGGTGTGGGAGCGGGTTTTGAGGAGCCGCATCTTCGGCTCATGGTTTAGTTCGTAGAACCGGAGTTTCCCCGAATCTCGCCCATATTTCTGCGTATGCGACTCATCATGGTGGGCTGGTGTTAAGATACGGCCTCGAAAGGCCTGTAATTATCCGAACTTGAAATCACTCGGGGATGGGTTTCGTATGATAAGGTTGACGTTTTATATCCGGGAAAGTTTATGAAATAGATCGGAGGCACGTGCCTCCGATGTCAGAAGCTATCCGGGGCTCTGGTGGAAACGAATAAAGCTACGTCTCTACGATGGAAACGAAGGTGGGTACTCTACGAGGACCTGCTCAATTGACAGACCTGCAGGGGGCACTCTGTTTCCCCGCCTTTAACTTCACATTAGTAATTAATCTCGATTTGTACGGTTTTTCAAATCCCTACTCCTCGGTCAGAAAATACTAATTTTCAAACAAAACAATTTTTGGTTTTCGTTGCAATTACGGAGAGAGCTACTGGAGAGCAATGTGGGGGTGTCATAGGTGAACCTAAAATTCACTTTTTTTTCTCAAGGAAAATTTAATTTAGCGATTTCGTTTCCTGTATGTAGGAAAAAACGGTTTTCTCGACGTAATTCAAAAGGTCGTTATTGCTTGTTGACAGTATGTTAGAATAAATGATGCCCAACGCCGTTGTGCACCTAGTGAAAAGAAACACTAAATAGCGAATTTAAGTGTCTCTGATGGAGAAAATCAAGTTTCTCCAACACCCCCAAAAACGAGTTATTTACAGTGACAGGCACTGTGGTTGGTGGTGGTGGTAGTGATTATCTGAGGTAGAGGAAAACACTGCTGCGTGCCCCCAAAAAACATTTCGCCGATTTAGGAGAGCCTTCTCCTGTCAAAACTTCAGTGCGCACACCAGTGGCAAGTGATCAAACACCGGTTTACACAAAAGTGGCCACCGCTACCGCGGTTACTAAATTCGAATACGCCCGACGCCCGGCGCACGGCAGCACAGCAAGCAACATGACCGTCGTAAATATCATATACTTATACCGGCAGCCACTCGCACTATCTGCATTTTTGGTGGAAGCCCATGAAAGATTCCATGAAAGCTTCCATGAAAGCGATGGAAGCTTCCATTAAAGCGTGGAAGCTTCCATGGAAACTTCAACGGCATGGAAGCGTGGAAGCTTCCGTGGAAGCTTCGGTGGAAGTAACTTCCACGGAATTTTGTCGTGGAAGCTTCCGCGCACGTTTCTTCCAAGGAGGCTTCCGTGAAAGCTCCCACGGAACCTTCCCCGGAAGTTACTTCCACGGAAGCTTTCGTGAAAGCTTCCACGAAAGTTACTTCCGCGGAAACTTTCACGGAAGCTTCCGTGGATGTAAATTTTCTTCCACGGAAGCTGTGGTGGAAGTATATTGCGGTCACCGAATCTTTCGCGGCAGCAAATTTGCTTCCACGGAAGCTTTCACGGACGCTTTCACGGAACCCAACCCTAACCTCAGCCTTAACCCTAACCCTAACCCCTAACCCTTCTTGGAAGCTTTTTTGGAAGCTTTCGTGGAAACTTTTTACCGACGCTTTCAAACTGGAGTAAACTTGATTCCACGAACGTTTTCACGGAACCTTTCACGGAAGCTTTCACCGAAGCTTTCGTGGAAGTAAATTTATTTTACCGAAGCTTTCGCTGAAGTAAATTTGCTTCCACTGAACCTTTCACGGATTCTTTCACGGAACCTAACCCTAACCCTAACCCTAACCCTAACCCTAACCCTAACCCGTAACCCTTCGTGGAAGCTTTCGTGGAAGCTTTCGTGGAAGCTTTTGTGGAAGCTTTCGTGGAAGCTTTCGTGGAAGCTTCCGTTTTTTTTCCATGGAAGCTTCCATAACTTCCATGAATGCTTCCACGAAACCTTCCATGGAAGCGATGGAGGCTTCCGTGGAAGCGGTGGAAGCTTCCACGGAAGCCTTCATGAGCTTCCACGCAAAAAAAACAAAGTAGTGCAGGAGACCCTAATAAAACAGCAGTGAGTGGCAAAGCAGTATATATCGGTGTACAGTATACACCTACCTGTATATGCCTGTATTGTATGAATATGATTTAACTGAATATTCACCAACCTCCATGTGCCTGATGGAAGAGAGTACAAGCAAGGAATTATTGATGTTACGCTATGTCACATCTATATTCGTTCACGCAAGCTTTGACGCTGACGTCACTTGCATATGCCAACCATCAGGACCATACCAGGCACTGGAGGAGTCACTAGACGCGTGCTACCATAGCGAGTCATCCTTTTTCGGCTTGAGCATTTCTTGAATGGCGGGGCTCCTTAACCCAAACTGGTTGGAAATTCGATATTTCCCTCCCCCCATGACTTTCGTTGTACACCTACGTCATGGGAATGGTCATCGGGAATCACTTTTACGTTTGCCCCAATCGATTTTGATGTTAAGATGATAGTACGCGGTAAGTGCATACAGATCATCAAGTGGGGAGCGCCAAAAAACAGTTGTTGGTGCACCTTTGCGATACCGTAACATGGACGAGTGCTACGACAGAGGTATACCGTTTTTTGGCGAATATGTTTTCTGAATGACTTAAGACACTCCTTAACCCAAAATTGCTGGAAATAGGTTAATTGTATTTCATGATGATTCTCGTTGGGTACTTAGGCCATGCCATCTTTCATCCGGTAGCAGTTCTATCTGTCTCCAAATCAGTTTTAGGGTTAAGAAGGACGTGTCTTAACCTCCAAACGTGAAGAACCTCGGGAAAAATGTGGTGCACCACTATTGTAGCACGTACAACAAGCAGTACTCCAAGCAAGTGTCAGGCTGGCAGACGTCAGAGCATCAAGGACGTTCATCTCGGTGCCTTGCAACGTCGAATCCCGGGGGTCTATTGAACTCGGCACTCAAATGGCACTCATATGGCATGATGTGTCATGTCGTGCCGTCGCGTTAATCACATCATCATGCCGATCAACGTATTACGATAATAATACTATCGTAATGATCCATGGCGCTCCAAGCGGCAGGCCATCAGGGCGTTCGGAAACAGGCAATCTCGGGGCCTAAACTACGGGACACCCAGAAATCGAACGTAATTGTTTATTATTGGAACTGCTGAATGCGGTATGCCACGGGTTCACCCTACAAGGAAAAGTTGTTGCCTGTGATTAAAAAAATGTTTGCCGAATGGGCTTAGCGTGCGTATGGGCAATCCGACTCGCGTCGGCGAGGCAAGAAAACTTTAAACATGAAGGCACGTGGCGTGGTGGGAATGGGGGTGTATGTGACCCCAGATCTAAAAGATGACAAGTAAGTGAACTCTGGACACATAGGGGCACGACAAGACTGAGCCTTGATTGGTTTTACCCGAAAAAAAAACGAGAAAAACGATTTTCCATTCATTCTGGGATGCGGCTTGTCCGAGGGGCTTTGTTAAAAGCCGTTCGTTGTTCTTTGTTCGCCGATTGTTGGGGGCAGAGCCAACTTTTAATTACGCGGGCCGAATGTTGATGGCAAAGCCGACTTTGATTCGCTCTTCTTACAATATCACGTAGACAAATGAGACCGAAATACTCCCCATAAGGGTCGTTCTGCGGTAGCTCCCCTAACTTTTCGTTAGCGATGTCGTCGGTTTGGAAACCAGCTCCCGTCCTAATCTCGTTAAATACGGTGCACCTTGTCAACCCGACGTCGTCGTTCGACGGTCTTTTGCAAGCAAGAAACTTGGAGATAGTTCCTTCATGACACCCTTCCTCGTGTCGACCAGCCATAAAGCCCTCGTTGAAGAATATCCCTATTTTTGGTGGAGGCTATCATCGTAGAAACAGTCAGAAGTAGCTCTTTTCAGCGTAAAATTGAGCCGATTTTTCATATTCCGAGCGGAACCAGCTGATTTTTTTCTTGGAGTTGAGACCGTTTCTTGTTTATCGAGACAGTGTTTTCACCGTCGAGCCAAAATCCGATGCATACAGCAATATATCCTCTTTGCGCGTGAGCAAAACGTTCTTTCAGACTTCGAGCCGAATTAACCGGAACAGAGAAATAACATTAGGAATCGGGAACCGATAAGAATAATGTGTTGATTGTTGTTCATAAAGAGAATTCGGCGTTATGGTTCATGGTTTCTGTGGTGGAGTACGCACGTAGCTTACTTTGACAGCAGCAGCTGGCATTGTCTAGTTAATCGCGCTTGTGGCGATAATAAATGGATACCGCACGGGACGGTGCTGGCAGACTGGTGAAACACGCGAACAGACAGAGTTGTTGTTTACAACTGGACAGCGGTCGCTCACTGGACGAGATAATTCGTGGTTTCGTGATTCTCGAGTTCATCGCTAGACGGCGAATCGGGGAATTATCGAGAGCGAAAAGCAACATCGAAGGCGAAGCGCTTCATACGAGGCACAGGAAGCGAGCACGTTCTTGGAGTAGGCCGATAATACTATTGTTTTCCCCTCGCTTCCTCTTGCCTAAACGCCCCACCTAATATCAAAATCCGCTAGAGAAATAAACACTTCCACGCCCTGGATATCACCTCGTTATCGTTTTAGAGCCGTCCATGCTGTTGCTGCATTTCACACCCATCCCCGCCCCCAACGCCCCCTCCTTCCCCACCACCCGCACCATCGCTTAGACCTAGCACCACGCGTATAGCAAACCCCTACATCTATGATACCTAAA
Source organism: Undaria pinnatifida (assembly GCA_012845835.1). NCBI lineage: Eukaryota > Phaeophyceae > Laminariales > Alariaceae > Undaria > Undaria pinnatifida. The sequence goes on along the minus strand of JABAKD010000004.1, from coordinate 2,240,520 downwards.
GCCCCCCCCCCCGCCCCCCCCGCCCCCCCGCCCCCCCGCCACATTCCCCCCCCTCCCTCACAAGATATATATAGTTTCCAAGCACAAGTTAACCTGCCCCACCCGTCCCCTCCACCCCCTCCCCCCCTCCCGCCCCCCTTTGATCACAATCAGGCCCCCACGTGCTTGAAAACTTCGCCCTCCCCTCACCGGAAATTCGACTTGCAGGATTCACTTGATGAACTGATGCATTTCCTTCCACAGCTGTCAGATTTTGTCCCCCTCAGAAACGGGTTTTATAGTTTCCGCGCACAGACTGCCTAACATCACCCTGTTGACCCTGATAGCTACACTGTATGTAGTTGCTAGGGGAGTCGCCGACCTATGTCCTTAATGAGGACACACAACCCGTAATACGCGCGATCGGAGAATCACACTCAGCTTGCAAAGATGAGTTTCGACAAAATATTCGATCTCACAGCTGGAGTGTACTTTAGTTTTTATAATACTATTTTCGAGTCTGTTTCTGTTTTTCGAGCCGAAATGAACCGAAACCAGGACTTTCGTAAGTTCAACTTAAAATTTAAAAGTCCATTTTGATTGTGTTTAGGAACCGAAAAAAAAAAAAAAGTAAACCTTGTTGTTGTTGTTGTTTTCTCACATTAACTCGCATAACATAACCAATCCGTGGTCTCAGGACACCTCTGCTGGAGTGAGTGGGAGAATACCCCAGGGGAAAAAAAAGACAAATCAAAAGGGGCACCAAGTACGCAAATATGCTATATACGGCATGGATGGAATTGAGTTATTATACCAACTGTCTGGTGGTGTTTATTTCTCCGGTAGATTTTGATTTTCGGTGGGGCGACGGGAAAGAACACAACGAGGGGGGGGGATCAAACCCCTTTAGGTCGCACCAATGTATACCTGGGAGGAACTTTACTATACGTGCTAGGTCTAGGCGATGGTGCGGGTGTATTTGGTATTCAAGTTCCCATGAACTCCCCTCCTGCCCTTTCCTTCCCCGCCACCCCCACCATCACCTAGACCTAGCACCACGCGTGCATTAGGCTCCTATACATTTGTGCGGGACCTTGAAATGTTGGAACCCCCCCCCGCGCCTCAAACCCCCGCCGTCCCGTCACCAGTCCTACGACTACAGGATATTCACAATCAACTGGCCACAGCCGTCAGATTCAGTCGCGCTCAAACACGGGTTTTATAGTTTCAGTGCCCAGATGGATTCATATCACCCTGTTGACCCTGGTACAGGCTAGCTCTAAGGGGAGACGCCGACCTATGTCCTTAATTCGAACACACACAGTATTACGCGAGGTCGCAGTTTTCACACATATCTTGTAAAATATGAGCTTCGACGAAATCTTCGATCTCACCAAATCTCACAGCGGTATATTTGAACGTTTAACAAGATTTGAGAACATGACCAAAGCTACGGAAAAGGGGGGTCACTTTTTTGGGTCCTTCTTTTTCAGTGGTTTGCGGTCACTCACGCGAGTGACCCACCTCCCCTGTTCCTCTTTTTTGCCTTCGCGCCGTCTTAGTTTTGCTAGATCAATCCGCACACTGGAATGGCTAAGGTACCACGCTGCACCAACAAAAATCGTCCCTAAATCGTTGTGGTATGTGAGGCACTGCAGTGTTCCACGTGCGAGTATGATATGATAGCATGCATGCATGATAATTTGATAGCATGTATGTATGTATGTACCATATAATAGCTCAAGCACGCCGGCGGCGCAAAAGAGGGTATGATACTACAAAGATAGACGCGCGCTGCGGAAGAGATACGCCCTTTTTTTTTCTGAGGTTCATCAATTTGGGAGCTTAACCCCTTTAGAGCCCCCGAACCCCTCTCTATACTAAATCCAAGTAATTTTGTCCCCAAAACGGGTTTCCAGTTGTAAAGGGGTTAACGCCTCTTCCAACAACGGACTAGGAGAAAAATAAAGCTGCTACCGGATGAAACATCCCATGGCCTACTCGTAGGTACACAACAACGAGAATCCATCATGAAGAATAAATGGCCTATTATTTATTTATTTTCCGACGGTTTTGGGTTAAGGAACCCTGCCATTCGGGAAACAAATTCGCCAAAAAACGGTATACCTCTGTCGTAGCATAGATAGGTCGATGCTACCAGGGTATCAATACAATATCATACTACAATATGATAGCACAATCATACTTCAATCATACTACAATCATACGACAACGATACTACAATGATACTATAATGATACCACAATGACCCTACAATTATGATACGACAATAATATCGTGTAATCTAAGCTAAACACACGAACGACCAGTCGCCCCGGTGGCGTATCAGGTTATCCTCGAGCCTGGTACAACAGGTCAGTTTCGTGATTTCGAGTCCCCCGAGTGCAAACTCGTATACATTCGTCGGGATTTGTTCTTGTGCAAAAGTTGGCTTGCGGAAAGCGTGAGTTGCAGAGCGTGAGTGAGTTAGCAACACTCGATGAAAAATCGACGAGCATTGTGGGATTGCTGAACCCTATGCGCAATACAAAAGGAAGACAAGAACCGGGGATGAGAAGGAACGACACCTACCTGTGACTGTGACTTTTTTCCAGAAGCTGGAAAGTAGAAGTGTGATCAAAAAAACAAAAAAACTGGTGTAAGTCGTCTTTTTCATTTTTTCCAGTATAATACCTGGTGTAGGTTGTCGCCCACCCGCAAGAACCGCCCGTCGGGCAAGGCAGCAGCATGCGATTGATCACGCTACACCATCACTACAACGTATCATAAGTCGCCACCCACCGCCCCTCGTTGGGGCCGATGCAGCAAAATACGTGTCGACAATTAGATTGACTAGGCTATACTATTTTTATAGTATTGACTCGTGCTACGATCGAGATAGATAGCACTTTTCGTCTGAAAAGGTTATTATTGAATGAGTGAATGACCTTCAATCGTCGGAAATAGGCCTTTTTTTTTGTTTTGCACGGGTTTCCATTTTGTTGTATTGCCTACTTACTACGCCATAATAGATGGGATGTTTCGTCCGGGGTAGAAGTTTTAACTTTCTCCAAGTCACTTTTTAGGAGAGGTTTAAAGCTCCCAAATTAAGGAACCCCCAGAAAAAAGTGGTTCACCTCCATCGTAGCACGCGTCTATTATAGACTATAATACTATTACAATACTAGTATAATATTAGTAGTATAGTGATATGGATGATGATATGGATGCATGCTGCGGTGGGGGTACACGAAGATTTGCTGAACAGAATTCTCGCTTTTGGGTGGGTTTTCTTCCTCGCCCCAAAACCGAATACCAAGCAATTATTTCAGAAAAAAGCAACGTGGGATCTCATAGTAGTAGTACTTGCAGCACTGAAGTGGGACCCCGTACTACCCCTGGAGAGTGCTATACAGCGCTATGTGGTCCGGACTGGATCGTTGGTACGAAGCCTGGCCTGATGGCAAAAACCGCACGGAATCTCGAAGTACTCCGGGATAGTGTTGTACAGCACCCTGTCTGTAGGACAAGGTCGTCACCAGCTCTATACCTATAGCTCATTAATGAAGTGCCTGATAAGAAGGTGACAACACCCCCGCACTAAATAAAGCAGAACCCCGGGAAATACCCCAGGATGGTGCGGTACAGCACCCTATAGGACGAGGTCGTGACCAGCTACGTAGCTCATTGGTGCCGTACCTGAAAAGATGACGACGCTCGCACTAAAATGGTATCCCAACCTACTCTGGGAGAGTGCTGCATTGCACCCTGTAAGGTGAGCTTTATATCATGGCTCATTGGTGGGGTGCCTGACCAGATGACAAAGCCTGCACTATAAGGTGGTACCCCGGGATAGAGCAGTACAGCACTAACTGTGTACGATCAAGTCATGACCAGCGATTTTTTCTGCACCGAAGTGACGCTTGCTACGACAACAAGGTGCACCACTTTTTTTCTTGGGTTGTTACTCGATTTCGGAGTTTAAGACCTCTCCCTAAAACTGATTCTTCTTGGAGAAATTATAAAACCGGTTTCGGATGAAAAAATACCATGGCCTAGGTAGGTACACAACGAGAGTCATGAATACAAAGTAGACCAAATTCCGACGATTGTCTTAATAGGTTAAAAAGAGCCCCGTCATTCAGAAAACATTTGAGACGAAAACTGCTGCCTCTATCGTAGCACGAGTAATGTTTAGATGAGGGCCCCGCCTTAAAAGGTACCCCCGCTGGCGCGGGACTTCAACAGTGGTAGCCATTAGAATGCAACGTGTTTTGCTGTAAGGAGGACGCACCGATCACAAACTTGCTTCACAAAAGGCATTCGTACACAACGCGCGGCCGCTCCCGTGCTAATATCGAGGGAGCGAAGTCGAAGCTCTCTTTTGAACGGTGCCGTGTGTTATCTCGTGTGCGTCACCCCCGCGAGAATACCAAATCGCCGGCATGCACAAGATTAATGTTGAGTCCACATTATCCGGTGTTTTCCGCATTTACAGATACCCGGTAGATGATAGTCTCGGGCACCTACCAATCGCAGCTGCGGGAACACGATGGCGACGGTGGTGACGGAGGTCCCGGTGGCCACTAAGTAGCTGTCAACAATAAGGATAAGCTACTACTACGGCTCCACCCAATCGCTAGCAGACACGCGCCCAAGACGTGGACAGGCTGAAACGAACCCTGAGTAGTTACGGAGTGAGCATAGTGGTGTAGTTTATTTTTTGCTGCACATTTAACAAGAAAAATACGGCGCCAAACCAGCCGTATGCTGCAAATAACTACTCACTGTATGCTCTCGCCACGAGGGATTTTTAAGGAACCACAAATCCTAAGCATGAACGAATGTGGTCAATGACGTATTGCTGTGATAGTACCATCGCCGTCAAACCAAGTTCGTTTACAGAGTTCCTCTGTCCTTTCCATTCCTGACTCACTCCTCTTTCTTTCTTGCTATTCCTGACTCACTCCTCTCACATGTGGTACTGCTTGATTTTTTCATGTCGAAAAATAACAGTTCCTAAGTCCAGGTAACAACCCCCTCCCTCCATCAGACACAAGCCCCTCTCCAACCAAAGCTTTGGGTCATCCATAGCGAGGCCGCGATCTAGCAGAGAGTGGGTGGCCAGGTCATCGCGAGGTGGGGCATAGACCGTGGGGGGTAGCACGCTCAATGAATGCGTTATTTGGTATATCTTGTAAGAAAATCCCCGCAAATACCTCAGCCTGATATTTCCGGTAAAACAAGTTAGTGTTGAGCAGTTATGCCAAACGTAGAGTGTGTGGAACACACCCTTTCTCACGCATCAGTGAAAGAAGGCTATTATAGGCGAGGTGTTTGGCGAGGCATAGCCTACCATTCCATACGTGGCAGCTTTAATATATCAACACAACAACAGCACGCAAGCGGAGGAACAGGAGGGTCACTCGCGCGATTGGCCCCGAGCAACTCGGCACAAAGAATCCCTCACGAACGAACTCTCTACCGTCGCTACCCTGACACAATAAACACACCCGAAGTAGTAGGGTCTGGAGTTCACGTTTAGAGAGGCAATTCTGCTTCCCAAACGCTACACTGTACGGTAGGGGGGGCACTTTGAAAGGCCTCGTTTTTGAAGTGGTTCATCCGCGCCACTCTAGAGGGTGCCTGCCTTACTTCTCTGTGCCTTTCGATTTTGCGACGTGCATGACCATGGGATGCTTCGTGCCTGTGCGGCAAGGTACCACTAGTTGTAGTTGGCGCGTGCTACGATAGAGGTATCACTTTTTTTCTGAAACGGTTTCTGAAGGGTGCCTCTCCTTAACCCAAATCGTCGGAAATAATTGGCGATTTTTCTTCATGATTTTCGTTGTATACCAAGTTAAGGCCATGAGATGTTTCATCCGATATCAGTTTTATTTTTTGACAAAACCAGTTTTGGGGGAGAGGTCTTGAGCTCCCAAATTGAGAAACCTCAGAAAAAAAGTGGTGCACCTCTATCGTAGCACGCTTCAGTTCTAGAAACGTCATTGTGAGTGAGGTGCACAGTCTAAGCTCGGCAGACACAGTCTATAACTGTCACTAGTTTTACAAAGAAGGTGCGCTAACCAACTATTGTGTTTTGCCTTCTGAAGGTGTTGGCTTGAGGAGCGCTGTTTCTTCACCCCAAAACGGGCTTTGAGTGACCTGAAAGTGATTTTGTGATGGAACCAAACCCATGCTCTAGGAATACAGAAAATCAAAGAATGCATTCATATTGCGAAACAAGAGAATGACATTCCGACGGCTTCGGGTTACGGGGCACCTTCGATCAGAAACATGGTTTAGCCAGCAAGGGGTATATATACCTTGATATAAGGCGACCGTAGAACGCGTCTGCGGGGGGTACCCCCTCCCCTATCGTAGCGTAAGCCTGGCTCTGTACTACCAAGGTATATTAGAGGCCCCTGTCCGATCGGGAAATATTGCGTATATTCGGTCGGTGAACCCGGCAAATGAATGCGATTTGGTATGTCGTACAGCTCGTGTAGAGTTGTTCCACTTGTATATCTTCTCAACCTTGGCGTGTCGACTTTCACTGAGTTCAGCCGCAGTACTACGAATGTTCTTGCCTATGTTGTAAACACCTGTCCACTATCGCCTTTGGCACTACCGTGTCCTTCCACAACCATCTACGCCTTTCATTCCACCGTCCCCATTACCCCCCTCTCTCCCGTAAAACCCCCCACGCAAGGTATTCCGCCATACTGCCGTCCCTCCAACTCCCCGCCCTGCCACGAAACCCCCTCCCATTATACTCCCCTTACAATATACATAATAGTTGGCCTCGGTTGGCACCGACGCTGAAAAATATTATGTGCATTGAGGTTGACGTTGGTTGGCAACGACACCGTAAAGCATGCCAATTACTGCGTGAGCTAGACAACCAGGGTACCCTTTAATATTATTTTGGCGATCACCGTGATGGCTATCGAGTTACTGTAAATTATATTGTGCGGGGTAGAGAACCCTAACTCCACACAAGGGGAATGATCGCGTCACGTAGTGTGAATATGGTAAGGCAGCCACGACGCAGTTACAAAGGAATACTCATTGCTGTCTCTAGAGTGGCCACACCAGAAAACAATGTAATTCACTGGACTTGTAAAGGTGCCCAAATCCGTCTTACGAGCGGTTCTTGGAAGGGTACAGTTTACCCTTCATCCGACTCGCCGAACACCTCACGGTGCTTCGCGATTGGTGCAAGCAATGTCTGCCTCTGGTTGGTAAAAATCCGACGTGCTCCCTCCCGGCATAATAGGGATGCGAGGGCCTATGGTCATACGACTACGGGTATGCACCAACTGAGTACACCCCCCTCTCCCCTACCCCCGTCGTCCCCTCTCCCTACTGCTCCCCCAACGATGCAGAACAACGGAGGGGATAGCAACAGCCCCCGCTGCTGTTTGAGCGATTTCGTAGTGGGAGGCGGCGCGGGAAAATATGTGGGAGGGGAGAAGAGGACGAAAGAAGCTAATAGGGTCCTACATTTGTTTTCGTTTTTAACGACAGGGGCGGTCTTACCCTCGCTTTTGCAATTGCGTAAGCGTGAGGCTTAAAAACTTGGCAATTCGTGATGGAAATGCTTGTTGCATCGTTGGTCAACTTTATTTTTCCTTTGTTTTCCATCGTTCAGTGCGTAGCATATCAGTCGAAAAACTGACCAAGAAACAGAAAACAAATTAAGGAGATCTTGTACACGGCATTAAGGCAACCTGGCAGCCGGCGTTGCTGCTTCTTGGGTACGATGCTCTCATCGCGATTTTCATTCGTCCCGTCTTCCCTCCGGACGCATGGTTCGGCAGAGCGGCAGCTATTTTATCTATGAGGCTCCTGGCATAAATAAGGAGCCCTCGATACCTCGCCCAAGACCTGAGTTTGATAAAAACAATTATGTGCTCGCGACCCGGTGAATTAGGCCCTTGCCCGAGGTACACAACCAATAAAAATGTACAACAAGAATGTTAATTTGAAGGTTGGGAGTTAAGGAGCAATTTGCATACCTCAAACACAGGCTCACGGTACCATTTAGGTCGTTTTGGGCCATTTTTCTACAGTAGCTCGGGGTCACTCGCGTGGTTGAGTAACCTCATGCATGCGTCTTTGAAGTCTTACGCCTTCTTGTTTTGAAGCTGCGGCAGTATCTATCCTCGCAACTGTCCTCGCAACTGAATCGAAAGCTACGCGGCGCCTGCAACAAAATCGCCTACACAGTACATGTTTAGTCCGCGAGGTACACATTAGTAGTCATTCGCGCGAGTGATGGAAACCCCACCAGTGAGAAACCGAGGTTCCCCCCCTACCGTACCTTTGGTGTTCACAAAAAAAAAATCGAGAAACGTGTTAACACCGATGAATGTTCTACTCTCGATCTCATTACGGTTACCGAACGGTTACATACACGGTTAGAAAGCTTGCCACGAGTAGAGGTGGGATTTTTCTGAGTGACGTTTTTGGTTCGGGACTGAGGGATAATCCCTACGACTTTTGTTGGATATGTTTTGTGCAATGTAGATGTAATGGTTGTTGTGCGTTCGTGATAGGGATATGGAAGGAGAGTCACTTCTGGGGTCTTTCTTTACAATTGCCCGGGGTCAGTCGTGCGAATGACTGCCCTGTTCGTCTGCGGTCTTGAGGTTTCGCGATTTATATTGATGTACATGGATGTATATTGGTGTATATTGATGTATATTGGTGTATGGTCTATTGGTTTATTGATTGATGTATATTGACTATATTGATGTAATGTTGGTGATTATTGATGTGTATTGATGTATATGGATGTATATTGATGCGTATTGATGTATGTTGATGTATATTGATCTAAATTGATGCACATTCATGTACATTAATGCATATTCATGTAAAATGATCTATATGGATGTATATTAATGTAGATTAATGTATATATTAGATATGCTACTTGTCAGTAACCATCATGTCGCTGCTTGATAACACTTGAAAGTCATCTGGTATACATTGCGAGTTGTTCGTCTTTTACAGCAGACAGTGATTATAAGTCTGTTAGTTGCCGTTTACCGAGGCAGTACGTAACAAGCACAAGTCTCAGCAGCAACATCTTGGATACATGATGCACAGCAGCTTGCTGGTTAGTCAAATCCAAAGCTGGTACATGTAGTACGTACGAGTAATGTTAGTACAAAAAATGATTCGGCGCAATAACGTATGGTTAGCAACGTTCATGGAATATGATTTTAGGTTGACCGCCGGGACGTTGACGTACCTAAGCTCCCAGAAGCAAACCTCAGGGACCATTGCCAAAGGTACGGTAGACCACGAGCAAGCCTCAAGAAACGTTGCTGTCCGTGGATCAGACAACTACCCGTAGAGTACATCTGTCTTTTGCATACGCGTCGTGCCGTCTCGATCAGGTGATGGCCAGGCCCACGTCGATCACTCCTTTTTGCTCAACATCAGCTCTCATCTGCTGAGCAAATGAATCATCAATCAACATATCGGCCTGGGGTCGACGAACAACATCTTCTCTGCTAGAGCTCTCTGCTCTTACAGGCTCACCTAACCGTGGCCTTCGTTTGCCTTGAATCATACATATAGGCTGTGTCTTCATCGGGTCATCCGAAAGCGAGCCTACGAGCGTACGCCAGCTAAGAGCTGATACACGCCACATGCCACCTAAGATTCAATAGGTTATGTGCATCAATAGGTTATGAGCCTCGATCACGTAAACGAGGAGAGCGGCAGCACGGATTCACGATCATCATCACTGAGGACGGCAGATCAAGAAATCTACTGCTGCTTACGGGAGCTTCTACATCTCTACACGAGTACGACGAGAAGTATCAGACGAAGGACTACGAGTACTTTGTTGGAAACGCGCGGTGAGAAAGTGAGCACGTCTAGAGGACCCTACGCACTCAATCAGAGCAATTGATACCAGAGCTGTGATCGAGGTACCCAGAGGTATAGAACACCACCACGTCACAGGTTGTACCAAATCAATCATCCTCGCGCACGGGACCCTTCTTTGCATCGTCAAGGACCTCAAAAAAAAACCTCGATATACTCGAGTAAACAACTGCTGAACGTTGCCTCGACTCCAATTAAGCGGGTCGTTCTGAGCAACAGCGGTACAGAGGCAACTCTCGACGGTACAAGCTACTGTCTGTTAATAGAGCTCTGACCTCTAGTACTTCACGTGTGATCATCGTGATAGACCGACCAAATTCGAACCCAACGCACCTCTCGTTGAGTGCGGGCCATGGGCTTCACGTGTGATCATCGTGATAGACCGACCGAAGCTGCCCAACGCACCTCGTTGAGAGTGCGGGCCAAGGGCGTGACTTCTCAGTAAGGACTCGCCAAACTCCAAGCAACAAGCTTCATCAAGAGCACTCACGGCAGTAAATTAGCTGTCTGTTAAAGGAGACGCTTATCATCAAGGCGACTACTTGTAGTGCAAGCCAGCAATCAGCAGCTTCAGGTACTACTACTGCTGTATATTTTGGAATGATCCGATTGTGTTTGGGAAATCTCCATAACGCCTTCGATTTCTACATAAACATCACTACTGCACATGAAACGGCTGTATAATACAACAGCTCGTATCATACGTGCGGCGGGATTACTTGTACTACTACACTGCTGTACGCCTACCGATATCGTACAAGACATCTGAGTGAACTACTCTCTGGTACATACTCATAATCACCGTGGGGGAATCCAATAGCAGCAGCACTTTATTCGCCAACGCCAATAAAGGACTAAGGACGTTCGATGGGCGCAGCGCAGCTGATTTTCGAGATTGGCACAGACGATTGGCGGTTGTAATTGGAGTATCCAGACGCGATATCGCTGATCTCATTAAAGAGCATCCTCGACCGACCGAATCGACGGCCGGTACGGGATCTTCACCAGCACTCACACAAGAAATCGCAGCTTATGAAAGGGCACATCAAGATATGTACGCAATACTTTGCTACTAAGGGAGAAACCAACATTTCTACTTGTACTCAAGCACGAGGATGAGACTGGGACAACCGGTGACGGACAAAAGGCCCTACAAGAGCTTGCCTCGAAGTACAACAAGGTCACTGACGAAGTGATCCGGGCGAAAATGGACAAGCTCGTCAACACCAACATGGGTCAAGGAGAAGATACAGACTCCTACTTAACGGAAAAGACGCTCGCGCGCTCTGAGCTCGAGAAGTTGGACGAGATGATTTCCGACCGCAGATTCAAGGACATCTGTGTACAAGGATTCACGGCGGAGTACAAGGACATCAAGATGATGTACCGAGACCCGATGATGTACCGAGACCCGACTTTCGACATCGATCAGATGAAAAGCACGATGCACCATCTTTATTTAGATGATCTTTCCCGCAACAGCGACACCAAAATCGTTGGTCGTGGCGTAGCCATGATTGCAGCATCGACTTGCAGTCATTGCGGAAAGCAAGGGCACTACGCCCGCAACTGCTGGCAAAGGAAGAACGACAACGACAGCAAGTCTACTGGCGCCCACAACAAGCAGAAGAACAAGGAATCTTCAAACGGCAAGACAGCATCCAACGTTGGAGCTGAGCACAAGTGGTGTTCTGTACACAAAACTGCCTCGCACGACGGCACGGAATGCTACAAGCAAGGAGCGCCACACCCACCGCAGAGTGGACGCGCTCACACCGCCTCTGCTGTACAAGACGCAAGCCCACGCCCCAACGACGACGAAATGCCGTCCCTGAACTTCGACGATGGTTTCGAAGAGGGATTCGCGTTTACAGGCCTGCTAGATGGTAGCGGCAACAGGGGTTTTCACCCCAAGGGTTTTCACCCCAATGGTAGCGGCAACAGGGGATTTCACCCCAACAGCGACAGGTTCACGATGATTGTGGACAGCGGCGCGTCGGACCACCTAATAGACGAGAAGCTGATTCCAAGACTGCGGAAAAGCATGAGGGATTACAAGATACCAAAGGAGCTGAAGACCATCATAACCAACGGGAAGAGGGTATTCGCAACAGCAACAGGCACCATCTGGGGATACATCATCGACCAGGCTGGCAAGCGTGTTCCTGTTCGCATCTCGGCCATGTTCGTACCTGGACTGGGACGCAACGTCTTCTCCTCCATCCAAGCAATGCAATCAGGGGTAAGCATTATCCTCGAGACGGGGAACCCCCACATGCAGTTCGGCAGCAGCACTACGCTTCCGCTCACCCAACACCCAGAGGACAAGGGCGTATGCTCTAATGACGTATTTCTTCGCACCCTGGGCCACACGGCCGATACGTCATCAACGCCTGCTGTAGTTCCTGCAGCACAGGCAAGCAACGACGCCAATCGAGGCGTTTGCACCTTCAAAAAGATCCAAGAATTCTGCACCAACTCCAGCATTGCCATGGAGCACACCACGACGATAATGCCCCCACTAAAGAAGGTATCCGCGCGGTATGGACAGAATCATGCGACCCAAAAGGAGCGCACACCGTCAGGCGGAAACAACACTCCTGGAGAGGCTACTGTCACGGAGGCTGAGCGCCAACATGCGCAAATCCCGGACAAGCCCCAGGAAGTCATTGTCACTGAGACGGAGCCCTTTTGTGCGCTAGTCCAGGTCATGCTACACTACTACGAGAACAACCTTCTGGAATAAGAAGAGTTATCGACAAAAGCCGAAGCGTCATCATCACCAGAGATTGGAGAACCGTCACCAAGGGCTGGAGCACTACCGCAAGAAGTTGGAGTGTCCTCGGCAGGAATTACACCTGCTACTACGCCCGGGGACGCACATTCTACTACAACTGGGGCCGCACCGGGTGTACCGCATCACGAGACCGCCAGTACAAGACCCAATTCAAGAGTGGAGGATACCTTCGACAACACGCACGCAGCAGGAGCATTGGGGACAACCCCACCGACCACGAGTGTAAACTTCACCTGTACCGAGATAGACCCGTTTCGGATCTCGGAGGGGGAAAACCGCACGATTAAAATTCCCAACGACATACTAAGACGCCATCCACTTCACGGATCAGCATCGCCTGGAATCGCTGGAACCGCAATTACCGGAGCTGGGATCTCTAAAATATCTTCGCATGGGATCGTTGGAGCAATGTATTCTGGATCGCCCGTCGCACGCACATCGGAGCAACTGCATCCGGGATCACTGGATTAACTTCATATTGGATCACTGGAGCATCAGCTGGAACAACAGCATCACATGGGACCATTGGTGTCGCTGGATCATCGCCATCTGGGACTACCGGACCATCAGCTGGGCCAAGGGTCGACGGATCGACAATGTCCGCTACACCCGGAATCACATCAGCTATTTTTGAGCCAAGCCTTGCAGCCAAGCTCAACAACGAAACAGACCGTCAGGAGGAGGTTCACACGCTCATAACAGCAAAGGACAGCCACGGGCAAACCCCGAGACAAGATCTGCGGAATCAACACAGGACGATCAAGAGCCAATGGCGACATCTCCGGCATTCGTGTACACCCGCAAGGCAACCTCAAGCTTCCTCTCCATCCTGAACGATGAGCCCATAAACATCGAAGCGAAGACGCAGAGACTGGCTGCATATTTAACAGTCGAGGCGGAACCGATTACGGCGATAAGTTTTGAGAGAAATAAATCTACCTACCTCTCCAATTTCAAGGTGAAGTTAAGCCTCTAAGTCCAGCCGACGGACACAGACCAAGCACATCTAACGACGTCTACATCAACAGCGTCCACACCGACAACGTCTGTCTACATCAACAGCGTCCACACCGACAACGTCTACACCAATATGGTCAAGCCACTGGAAGTGTGAAATACGTCATCTCCTTACCAAAGCTGTACGTAGAGTGTCGCATGTTCTCTTTGTACCGGGCAAGCAGAGACAACGACCGGTGTTGTGCACGGTTTGGAAATTGCGAAATATCGCAGTTAGTACCAAGTAAGGGTACAAGTCGAATAGGTATTAACGACTGGACGGTTGAATCTTACATTTAACTACACCATCTCCGGTACTTCAGGATATATACGGCCGGAAAAACCCGCCACCTGGACAAGTACACACGGAAGGTTAAAATACACGAGAGGTGATGTCTCTCTATAATAAGTGGTCTTATCCAGCTGTAAATCGCTGGCAGTGCCCCTTTGTTCCTTTATTTGAGGGCGGCAGGAACATTGGTAGGCTGTTCACTCCTATGATTGTTGCGGAATGATGAACACATTCACTGTTTTAGACTACTGCAAACATCATCTATTCCTTGGTTGGTTAACCGATTGGAATATGGTTCACGTCTGGTGATTCTAGTATTATTGTGAGCTAGTAAGTTAACTTGCATAAATTTGCAAAAGCACGTATAGTGTCAGAGCAGGATTTTTCGTGTCCGCTTACTTTGTGTTCACCCCTCGGGTATTTTAGCAAGATGAGTTTGCTCTACGTAAAACATTTTTCCCAACACTTACCATCGTTGCTGCATGCATTTCTGTCATGGAGGTTTTCAGCATGTAACGCAGAGTGAGAAAGTGTTAACTTAACGGGAGGAGGTATTTGAGATGCTACTTGTCAGTAACCATCAGGTCGTTACTTGATAACACTTAAACGTCATCTGGTATATACATTGCGAGTTGTTCGTCTTTTACAACAGAGGAGGTATTTTAGATGCCACTTGTCAGTAACCATCATGTCGTTACTTGATAACACTTAAAAGTCATCTGGTATACATTGCGAGTTGTTCGTCTTTTACAACAGACAGTTATTATAAGTCTTGTTAGTTGCCGTTTATCGAGGCAGTACGGAGCAAGCACAATTCTCAGCAGCAATATCTTGGATACATGATGCACAGCAGCTTGCTGGTTAGTCATATCCAAAAGCTGGTACATGTAGTACGTACGAGTAATGCTAGTACGAAAAATGATGCGGCGCAATAACGTATGGTTAGCAACGTTCATGGAATATGATTTTAGGTTGACCGCCGGGACGTTGACGTAGGTAAGCTCAATATCTCAACCGAACCATGTTTCTCCGAAAACGTTCTTTCGCGCAACCCGGCCAACAGTCTTCCACGCGCTGAAGTCCGAAAACAAAATTACGCGTGAACATGTACGTCATACGAACGATAGTTTCACACTCGAGTGAGCTCAACCGGTCAGAAGGTCAGAAGGTCAGAAGGTCAGAAAGTCAGGGTGTCAGAAGGTCAGAAGGTCAGAAACATTAGTTTACCCATAAAGGGCGAACCCCTACCGCACCATAGAGAGATGACTCTTTGACGGCTAGTATTGGGATATAAACCCGCAATGGAATGGGCACCTGTAACACTGCGCCAACATATCGCCTAAAGTGTTTTCGCCAGTGAGGTACATTGTGACAGTGTCGCCCTGGTGGCGTATCAGGTTATCCTCGAGCGTGGTATAATAGGTCAGTTTCGTGAGTTGGAGTCCCCCCGGGTGCATACTCGCATAAATTCGTAGGGGCTTGTTCTTGTGCACAAATTGATGTGCGGAAAGTGCGTGAGCGTGAGTTTGCAACACTACTCGATGAAAAATCTACGAGCAATGGGATTGCTGGACCCTATGCGCACTAAAAATTCGAGTCGAAAACCGGGGAGAAGAAAATAAGACCCTGTGATGACGGCTTCTTCACAAGTTGACGAAAGGAGCAGAAAACGCTCCCACAAGCGCCTCGTGAAAGCAAAACAACAAAAAAAAAAGTGACGAAAGGAAATTAGAATTGTGAAACAAAAAAGCGTCATTCGTGCGAATGGCTCAATTCTAGTCGTGAAAAACGGGGCTAAATCATTACATCATCATAACATCCCCCCTACTAATGCCATGCCGTAGGCTTGGTTATCAGCTGGTGGGTCGGATGAAGCGTGCGTTGTTTTTCAAGACCAGTTTTTCGGGTAGCACTATTGTTGAGCTACGACGCGCCCAACGACAGGGAGTGGCAGCTTTAGGGAACAATATTTTCTAAGCGATTGGGCTCCATGACTCAAAATCATCGGAAAGCTATCATTTTTGGTTTGCGATACGAAAGGCGTTATGTTTAGTACACCTCTAGGCCATGGGTTACTCACAGCTCGAGCCATTCCACGCTAGGGGTGCAGCAGAGTTTAAGAACGTTCTCACCTCATAACATGAGGAGCTAGCTCAATATCATCAACACCACCTGAAACATTATATCTCGGAGGCATTCGTTCGCCCAACCCGACCAGCATTTCATGGGTCCTAAAGCAAGCGACAGTCGTAAATTTACCATGTTCTAACCCTTAGCTCCACACTTGAGGGGGGTCAATCGGTCAGAAATGTTTGGTCCAAAACGTGCAACCCGCATTGTGCAACCTATACCGTGCTATATCGTGGGATGACTCATCCATCGGGTTGAACTGGTCGTTCAAACCAAGCATCCGTTTTTGTCAACCTTGGAAGGCGTTCGAACGCATACAGCTCCTTATGTAAAGACCCTCAGAAACAAAAAGGTCCATCTTGTCTGACCATCCACGTACAAGCGGGTGTTCGACGCGTGGTCTTGCTCATAAAGCACGAGCAAAATCGATAACCCGCGTTGCCGGGTGCAGACCCACTCACGGGGACAGAAGTCACGATATCCGGGGCACCATCAGGCGGGGAGGAGAGATTTGAAGAAAAAAGGAGAGGATGTGAATTGAAGTACCGACCAGCTGGGGCATTGCCCGCTGATCATATCAAGTGTATGGAATATAGTATACGATACCTCAAAGTGGCGGTCGCACGCACACCAATTTTTCGTACCCTTTCGGGAAACAATGAGTTCCGCCGCAACTCCGAAGATGCTACCGTCGCCCACACCAAAAAAACATATCGTAAACCAGACTTGTCCACCGGCATAAATAAACACATACATGTACACCATAGCACGAGAGTCACAACTGGAAGTAAGTGGTTATAGTTGGGGCTCCCGAAACGAGGAGCCCAGGAAAATGGAACATGTCCAGTCCTGAGATCCGTCCCACGATAGGGGTGCAGCAGAAGGTTCTAAAACGTCTATGAGCTCATAGCATGAGGGAGCTCAATAACTCACCCGAAGCTTGACCTCGAAGGCAGTCGTTCGTGAACCCGACCAAAGGGTGTATGCCTTATTAGCTCTAAAACAAATGATTCTCGTGAAGACAAATTGTGACAACGGTAGTTCCTCACTTGAGGAGCTCACCCGCACTATAGAGGTCAGAACGCCTCAAACACCATATGGGGTGTCCAAAATTTGCAACCCGTACCGCACTGTATACCGTACTATAGGGAGATGGCTCGTTTATCTTGAGGATTCACACTGAAACAAGGCTACGGCATGGTACTAATAAACGTAATACTAGGGGGGATGTTACGATGATGTAGTGACGATGTTATGATAATGTTTTGATGATGTTATGATGATGTTATGATGATGCTATGATGATGTGTTTTGGTGATATTGTGATGCTATGATGTTATGATGATGTTATGATATACTCCCATTTTCGCCGCCGGGTTTGAGCTATCACACCATATCACACCATATCATATCATATCATACCATACCATACCATTACATATCATATCATTTCATATCATATCACATCATATCATATCGTATCATAATATATACTTCGAAGTATTATCAAATATCCTATTATATCATATCATGATGTTATGATGATGTCATGGTAATGTTACGATGATGTTGTAATGATGTTATGACGTTGTTATGGTGACGTTATGATGATGTTATCATGATGTTATGGTGATTTTATGACGATGGTATGACGATGTTATGATGATGATATGGTGATGTTATGATATACCCCCATTTTCGCTGCCGGGTTTGAGCTATCATATCATATCACATCATATCATGTCATATCGATATCATATCATATCATATCATATCATATCATATCATATCATATCATATCATATCATATCATATCATATCATATCATATCACATCATATCATATCATATCATATCACACTCGCACGAGTGACTCTTCTGCGTTTTCACTGACAAAAATACTTCAGGAGAGACGGTTCTGGGGCAACGCGGGGGTTACCAGTCCATGGCCCGCTCATGTCGCAAATTGAAAAAAAAGAATGCGCGGAAGCTTTAGACCACCAACGAAGAGGGGATCACTCGCGCGAGTGACCTCGAACCATTGCAGAAAAAAACATCCCCAAGAAAGATGCCCTGCTACCGCATCGTAGTGGGTTAAGAGCCATCCCACGGTAGGGGTGCCGCATGATTTCCTGAGGTCTTCACATGAGGCGCTCAATATCTCACCCGAAAAATGACTTCGAAGGCATTCGTTCGCTGCCGTGTGCATCGGCTGAGTTGCTGTGGAACATCTGATTGGATGATTTGAATAGCGGAACTGTCGATCTGAGGTTGCCAAGCTATCACATAGGAATACTCTTTGTGGTGCTGCGGTAGTTCGGTAGATTGTACACCTGAGGGTTATACGTTGGACCGTAGGAGTATGTATGGTACATCGGACGATTGTTAGGTAGAATACTCCCGTATTGTTGCTAAAGGTCGGACTAACGGCTTGCTGCCGTGATCGGTAGGTTGCATTGGTCCGATTGTGTGCATCTTTCCGAAGTGGCGAGGGAGCTCGCAGCCCTTGTGCTCGCCCCACTCGTTCACTCCACTTCCCGACTTGTCTCTCCAGAGCAAGGTCTCATTAATACAATATCTCTTTCACCAGAAGTCACGGATTTACCAACACGCTATAGAGCATCAGTCGGCTGCTGCTTCGTCCCCCTGGGCTTGCTCGATTGGTCTGTCGAGGAAGGCTTGATCACCCTGCCTCATCATGGCTGAACAGGGGAACGAGAATCATGCGGTCAACCCATCTCAGGGTGGATCGTAGGAGGTTGGTGAGAGGATGGGTTCCTTAGAGACACAATTGTCTGAGCTTGCAACTCTAGTGTCATCTCAGCAAGATCTGCTTAAGTTTCTCGTTGAGATGCAGCAAGGAAAAGAAGTGGAGTCCTCTGGTTCTGAGTGTGTCGCACCTGGAGACACCGGACTAGAGGCTGGTGTGCACCAATCGGGTGCCACCGGCGGGACTGCGGGAAGTACGGGCGGCGATGCCCTGCTTTGGCGTGTCCAGCATGCGGGTTGGGAGTAGGAGCGTGACCTCAGGCTTGAACCCCCATGTATCTGCTGAAAATCGTTCCTCTGTTCCTGCAGTAAATTTTGTTTCGATTCACGGGACTGTCGGTAGGGCTGCTGTAGGTAGCCAGTCCGCTGTTCTGCTCGCTCCTTCTCTGCCGAATGAGTGGTGGGAAAATTCGCCAGTGGAAACGCACTGATTCCTGGGGCTGACATTACTGACACAGGAGAGAAGTTTGGTAGGGGTCCTATTAAAGTTCCCAAAGCTCCTGTTTTTAACGGCGGCGACGTGTTGTACCCCTCATGGTCGCAGAACGTTTTGTTGAGTGCCCGACACAACAACCTGTATAAGGCGTTTGTTTCCGAAATTGATATTCTGATTGCGACTGCGTATTGTCTAGTAGAAGACTCTGTTGGTACGGTGTGGCTGCCCTCACTCTTTCAAACCCCAAGCATGAAACCACGATGGATGTGAACGAGCTTCACAACATGTATGCTCATTCGCACGAGAGATTGCTTTGTCCTACTGACTAGGTACCGAGTTGGTTGGTGACATGCATGCTTCTACGGGATGTTCAATGTGGAAGGCTATTATTAATAGGAAAGGAATTTCTCATGAAACTAAACGTAGATCAGATAAAAAGTTGGGCAGAGTTTTTGTTGACCTGGGAGGGAGGTAGGACGTTGCGTCCGTAGGGGGTAAATATTACCCCATGAATGTGAAGGATGATTCCACAAGGCGTGCATGGATGTATTTCCTGGGGAATAAATCAGACGCTGGCAGTGCTTTCCGAAATTTCCTTGCGAGTGTGCGTGTTGATGGGATCCCATCATTGGTTGAGATTGTTAGATCAGACAATGGAGGAGAGTTTCTCGGGGGAGGATTCGCATCTGTGTGCAACGAACTTTTGATCAAACAAGAGACCGCTCCGGCTTATAGTCCGCAATATAATGGTGTTGCAGAACGTGGGCTGGGATTGATTGAGGAGGCCGCGATGGCGGCTCGTATCCAGGCGAAAGTTCGTTTTGGGCATGTGCAGTTACCTAAGACTCACAAACTCTGGGCTGAAGCTATGCACTGGGCTTGCGAAGCAATGAACCACATGTTCTGCTAACCCTGACTCTAAGTCACCGTATGAGATGTGGTATGGAGAACCTCGTCCTGCTAGAGTGTATCCGTTTTGAAACCGGCGTACTGCAGGTGGCAGCGATCGTCGAAGCTGTTACCGAAGGATGAGAGTTCCTTTTATGTCGGTCCTTCGAGAGACCGCCCCCGTGATTGTCACAGAGTACTTACGAGGGCTGGGACTATGCAGGAAGCGAGAGATGTAACGTGGGAGGTGTTGCCGTCACAGCTCCCTCCACTGCAACTTTCCTTGCTGATAGAGGTCGCAGAGGAGGGAGGGGGGGAAAATGACGACGATGTAGAAGCCGAGGTATGGCTGATTGTTGGGAGAGGAGTTGCCCACACACTTTTAAGGCGTGGTGTAACAGCTTCTGGTGCAGGAATTGGTGGGGTTGTCAGTGTTGATGCAGGCAGTGTAGGCCAATCCCATCTATTCCATCTTCCCCCTCTGAACCGTCTTCGCCCGTGAACAATTCCTCTGATAGAGCAGCTCCCTCTGTGTCTTCTCCAGCGCCTGAGACTGATGGGGAGGGGCAGGGAGGGCAGGAGGCAGGGGAGGTAGAGATGAGGAATCCAGGATGCGATGATGAGGTAGAGTCGATTAGGCCGGGAGGGCATGATGATGTAGAGTCGATTGGGTCGGGAGGATCGGTAGAGGCGGAGACACCCCCGCTATCCGCTCGTCGTCCGCGGCATGTCGCTGACTAGGAGATATACGCTTAGTCGGGTTGCGCGAGCGAATGCCTTCGAAGTCATGTTAAGGATGAAATATTGGGCTTCTCGCGATAGGCGCTCAGGCGCTTTCTTCAGCACCACTACCGTGCGATGGCTATTCCGTGCTCTACGATAGAGAGCTATACCTCTTTTTGGCTATTGTTTTGTATGGATGACGCGGCTCCTCAACCCAAAACAATCATCGTCGGAAGAAGAAGAGTGTTGTTCTTGTGTTGTCGCAACATCCACGAATTTTTGTATGTCCACGGTAGGTGTCATTCATATGGCTTGTTTGTTCATGGGGTAGCACTTTCAGTATTATAGTGAACAATGCTTTTTGTGTGAGGTATTTGATAAAACCAGCTCCCCAACTGGTAAGTAGCCTCAGGAAATACAATGGTTCATTGGTGCACCTCTGTACCGTAGCATGTGTGATAGCATCATGTGTTCATGTAAGGGACTATACGGCACGCGCGTATCCAGGTCATCATTCTCGCACTACTTCACGCTCTCACTAACAATAGATCTGATGTTTGACAAAGCCGCACCCGTGGTTTTGTTTTCCACGTTTGGGCCAGGAAATGAGACACATGTGAGAGTCAAACAGCGCAAGGTGGGCATACCGTCTCGCCTCGCCTGTCACTTGGCCAACTTGAGCGTGCTCCACGTCAAACGAATTACGGAACATTGCATTTTTGACCGACCGATAATGGCGTTTTTTCACCTTCTCGTTGATGGTGAACTTGCTCGTCGAAATACACGTCTGCTCTCCTCTTTAGTCCAGTGCGTTATACATTATTAAACGCCATTTAAATCTGCAGGACAACGAAAAACATCGACGAGTGTTCACAGCATTCGAGTGGGCATTAAGCCTCACGGAAAGACCAACCTCGCCCGGTAGAGCATCGAGGCCGACACAAAGGAACGGAGCGTCCAATCCCCTGGTTTACGACGTGAACTGACCGCCAGAGTAAGAAAACCCACGCTGAAAAGCCACGGGGGGCGCCAAGGATTTGCTGGAGCTCCATGGAAGAATGGAGGGCAACCGAGGAGGCATGCGGTGTCACAGAAGAGTGAGGAGAGCATGGGGATAGTTCGTAGCACTCGAACCAGCCTGAAAATGTGGTAGCGAGGGGTAAACAGCGCCCGGTAAAACGGGAACCCCAACGTCGGGGGTTTGGAACGTGCAATAAATCGTGCCCGCCACCGGAGTATAGGGTATGGATCAACCGGTGTGGAGCAGAGAAATCTCTACTAAAAGGTGCGGAGGACCGAGGATTGAATCGAACTCCATGGAGAGATATAGGGCAACCGAGAAGATATCCATTGCTACGGAGGAGTGGCGAGAGCCTGAGGATTGCTCTCATCGCTCTAACTGGTGTAATGCTTCAGCACGGAGGGGTACCAGCGCGCGGAACAAGTTGGAGACCAACACAGGGTCAGGGAGCATTCACGAGACACGACATCCGACTGCAGGGAACGGAGGTGCTGGCAGAGTTAAGAGGCCCACGGAGGTGTACCAAATACCGAGGATGGGAGTTCATGGAGGGATGTAGAGCGACCGCGAAAGCATGCACAGCCAGGGGGCAGGAATTACCTGAAGCGGGGCATGGGAACAAAGTTCAAATAAGGAACACAGAGATGTTTCGGCGGGCGCGTGGCCTAAAGAGGCACCGGGGCCACGATGATGAGCATCTCCCCGTCGAAGTTCGCAACGCCCCACCGGAACATGTTTGGAGCGTGCGTTTCGGGTTCAGACAAGCGTGATGCGCATTCCGGAAGGAGCAAATGGCGCAAGGGCCGGTGTGACGTTCGAAGCCACTGTCACGGTTGCTACTATTGAGGTAGTGCGCCTTTTTTCGGCTAACTACTTCTTTCCGCCGGGGTTCCCCAATGACGCCTTGTTCGATAGGTTTAGAGGGTTAGAGTAACGAATCATCCCACGGCAGGGGGACATGGTATAAGCATATTCTAATAAGTTTCTGAGATTTTCACGTGAGAAGCTCGGTATCTCACCCCAAGCATGACCTCGATCATCTGGAGGCATTCGTTCGCGCAACCCGTCCAACGTTTTTATGCGCCAGTCCTACTAATAGTCCTATTAATAGCCCACGAGCTAGTCCTGTGAGCAACTCGTCCAACATTTGTATGAGCTAGTCCTATTAATACTACTACATGAGTAGTCGTAAAACTAATATCTTCGTACAAATGTCATGCTACCCGATAATTCGACACGTGAGGAGCTCAACCACACTATAGAGGTCAGAAGATGAGAAGCATCTGGCCCTAAACATGCAACCCCTACCGCACAATAGAGGGATGACTCGGACATGCTACCCAATATCGTTGGGATACAATTTTCGTCTAGCAGCATTATTCAGTGCTAACTCTAGATTTTTCGCTCGCTCGTTCATCGGGCAGCACTCTGGTCTTTTTTCGCACGTCTGCCTCCAGCTCCCCAGGCAAAAGGAGCCTCAGGAAACGGTACGTATGTGCACACCTGCCGTAGCATGCGTCCGCCGGTGCCGACACCGGGGGCGAGGGCTGCTCGCAGAACACGGAGGTGACGAGGGGACTCTCGTGCCTTGTCTTGGGTCTCCCACGTCTCCCCCCACGCATTGACTCTTGCAGTATTGCCTTCACGCACATTTTCCGACTGATATTCAGTTTCAGAGACATGCCTCGTTTGGGAAAAAGCTGCCGATGTAGTAGCCTCTGACCACACCAGAGCAAAATATTATGTAGCAGTCACGATGGACAGGATGCCGGACAGATATGGTGATAGTGTATTTGTTTCCAACGCAGGTGCTCCAGGGCATCGTTTCGAAGGCAAGTTGTATTGGTGTTGCTGAGGCAGTAGACTCCTACGAAGGCCCTGCGTCGCTGTTCAAGCGGTTTCTGGTGCTTCCAAGAAGGGACCAGGACTATCGTAGGCTGGTCACTTTTTCGCGCCATTTTTTGGCAGTGGCTCGGGGTCACTCACTAGAGCGCTACCCCGTGTTCCGTCGCGGTCTTAAGCTTTCGTGCTGTGTTGATGTAGCTATACAACTCCGTAAAAGGGGATGGTGTCCTACGCTGCGCCAAAATATGACCTGAAGTATATCTGTCCTCGTGAGGTATAGAGTCACTCGAGTGCGAGTGTGGTGAAAACCCGGAAGTAAAAGTATGTGTATAACAGAGTAGTCTATGATCATACATTTTTTTCACACTTCTACTTTCCAGCTTCTGGACTAGCCGTGGTCACAGGTGTCGCCCCTTCTCCCCCCACGGTTCTTGGCTTCAATTTTTATCGCGCATAGGGTTCAGCAATCCCACTGCTCGTCGATTTTTCATCGAGTGTTGCTAACTCGCGCTCTCGCGCGTTCCGCAAAAGTCAATCTGTGCCCAAGAAAAAGTTTCCACGAATTTATACGAGTAATATGCATTCGGGGGGACTCGAACTCTCGAAACTGGCCTATATACGAGGCTCGAGGATAACCTGATACGCCACCGGGGCGACCGGCATACCGTACCCCTGGTCAAGGATGAACGCCGCCGCTTGTTGTTCCTCCCGAATGTAAGTCGTGCAGCGCGGCTTCTGCGGCTCTCTAACCCCTGATGATTTTAGATGTATTCCTACGTGTGGAGAAGAACGAGTCTGAAGCAGCTGTCACAGGAGCGGGATACCGATGCAGAAAGTGTTATCCGTAAGTGGGATTTTGCAGCGGGCGTGAATTGGTGTGTGGCATGAGGGTGGTTGGAGTGTTGAAGTACCAGGTATGAGTTTTGCAATTGTTTTAGTACTGCAAGCAGCAGCAAAAAGTACGGAGCAGTATCATAAGATTGTCGGTAAGTCGTTGCATGCGAAACGGTTTAATTAATGCAAAACGGGCCATACGAGGAGGATCTTTCGGGAAATCTGAAAGAAGGACAGCATCCCATACGGAATATTTCATAAAAATATTTTAAGGACGTCAGCCGTGAGTTCGACGAATTGCGGGTCAATACTCATATTTGCAAGCTGCGTTGTTGGTACTTGTAATATAGTCTACTAGGTGGGCGATTTTTCCAAGGGGAGGGGTCCTAATCTTTTGTTTTACGTAAAAAAAATACTTCGTATACGTTTTGTTTTTTCTCCACTCTAGAGTCTGTAGTCTAGACTAATGGTTGGTGTTGGTATTTTAGCTTTAGGTGGGGAATTTCGAGCTAGATCTAACATCATAGTCTATCTATTTTATAACTTTATTACTATAGTTTCTACTGTAGACTACTGCTCTATCACAGTTATCATACGGGACTCTACATAGCATAAATGCGTAGCATCTAGATGTAGTCGTACGTACGGTGGAGCTACGAGTCTGAACGAGAGACACCCGTACGAGCCCACAAGAAACGCACAGGGAAAGGGCTCATATAGTGCGCGACGAACCTTACCCTTACCACAGCTCACCTACACCAAAAGACTTAGGCGAGCGATAATAGTATAGCAATAACTCAGCAAAACTAACCAGACACGTTCTTGTGAGACGTGATCCAGATGAAAGCGTGAGAGTATCACCAACGATTGTGAGGAAGGAGCACGCACGTCGTACATCTTTTTTTAATGGGCAAACGTAATCGGCATTATCAATATGGAGTACAATATGGGATGGCACAGCAGAAACCGTAGACCGGTCAAGAATGGTACACACGGGTATCGATAAAAGAAGTCCGGTAGTTTACGCGATCAAACGTATGTGCGTGGGAATGGGCGTCGACATGAACTATTCCCGTTTTGGGGGGGGGTGTAGCAAGACACACGCCCGCCATGCCGCTGTACCTGGTACCGGGTACGCGTCCGCCGATAAAAGCACAATGAGTCCTTAGGATCAGGGTAACTGCTGTATCGTACGAGTGATAGACGAGTACGCACTACCTGGTACGCGATGCTGCTGCTCAACATTTTGATTGGCGCGTGCACTCTCTCCATGTTTGCAGATATGTATGAAAATCTGAAACTTACTGCTTTTCAGGATACAACTCAAAACTACTGGTACGTGTCACTATTATTATAAAAAATGAAAATACACTCCAGCTGTGAGATCGAAGATTTCGTCGAAACTCATCTTTGCAAGCTGTGTGTGATACTCCGATCGCGCGCATTACGAGTTGTGTGTCCTCATTAAGGATATAGGTCGGCGACTCCCCTTACAACTACAGTGTAGCTATCAGGGTCAACAGGATGATTTTAGTCAGTCTGTGCGCGGAAACTATAAAACCCGTTTCTGAGGGGGACAAAATCTGACAGCTGTGACGGGAAATGTATCCTTTTATCAAGTGAATCTTGTAAGTCGAATAACCGGTGAGGGGGGTGGGGCGGAGTTTTGAAGGACGTGGGGGCCTGGTTTTGATCAACAGCGAGCGGGTTTGGAGGGGGGGGGGGGGAAGGGGCAATTTGTGCATGTAAGCTATAAACCCTTTCGAGGGGATAAATCTGACGGTTTTGACACCAGTTTATTATTGGGGGGGGGGGCGTGTGGGGCAGCTCAATATGTGCCTGGAAACTATACATTATTTGCTGGGATAAATGTGACGGTTTTGGAAATAATGCATCAGTTTATCATGTATATCCTGGGGTAAGTCGTACAATCAGTGAGTAAAGAGAGGGTGGAGTGTTCGAGGGGGTGGGGTTGGGATGGGTTGGGGGTGGGGGCGGGGGCGGGGCGGGGGGGGGGGGGGGGGAGGAAGGGCTTTAGGTGAGGGGTTTGTTATACGTGTGGTGCTAGGTCTAGGCGATGGTGCGGGTGATGGGGAAGAAGGGGGCGTTCGAGGCGCGGGGGGGGGGGGGGACACAGCGGCATGGATGGCTCTCGAAAGATAATGAGGTGATATCCTGTGCGTGAAGTGTTTATTAATGTGGCGGATTTCGATATTTGGTGGGGCGTCTGAGTAAGGGAGAGCAAGAGGGGGGGGGGGGTGGGGGAGATTTTTTAGGAGGTTTAGGTCACAAAGAATATTCAAATACACTTCGGCTGTGAGATCAAAGATATGTAGCAGCTTGTTATACGCGTGGTGCTAGGTCTAGGCGATCGTGCAGGTGGTTGGAAAAGAGGGGGCGTTGGAGGGGGGGGGAAAAGAATTGAAAACTACGTCATGGATGGTCAGAAAGATAATGACGTGATATCAACTGCGTATAGGTGTTTATCACTCAGGCCGATTTTGATTGTGAGTGGGGCGTTTGAACAAACTAGGCGGAAGGGGGGGGGGATCGGGGGGCGGGGGGGCGGGGGGGGAGGGTTGGGGTTTTTTATGAACAAGAGGGGGTCAGTGGAGGGGAAGGGGGGGGGGGGGGGCGGGGGGCGGGACATTTCAATATGTGCGCGGAAACTATAAATCCTCAAAGGGGACAAACCTGACGATTGAAGCAATAAGACATCCCTTTATATCATCTGGCTTGTAATGTTTACTATTCTAGAAGGTTTGATGTTAGATGCAGCATGCAACCCAGTGTTTAAGTTCAGTAAATAACGTGTTAAATCTTCACAATTTGTTGTTGTATGATACATGGATCGAAAGCTAGAATATTTTATAGAATATTTGTAGGTAACATTATTTTCTGGCATCGCTAATTATAAGGAAGAGATACGTATTGTCAAATACAACAGGCGAGGTGATGTGATCATGCACTGTTTGTCACCATCATCATACAGTTACCATTATTTTCTGACATCGCTAATTATACGAAAGAGATACGTATTGCCAAATGCAGCATGCGAGGTGATGTATGTGGCCATGTACTGTCTACGCCATTGTGCATTAGAGGGAGGGATGCGAATCGTTAGTTTTAAAGGAACGCTTGGTATGCATGTGCTCAATTACGTTACCTCGTTAGTCATACTTGGTATACACGCGCTCAATTACGTTACCTCGTTAGTAATATTATCATATCATGCGAGTATCGTGATGTATGAGCAGCATCGCTGCTGCACTGTTGGACTGCTACTGCGCTGTACAATACTACTGCATCCTCGATCTTCCACCGAGAAACTTTGGTACGAGTACTCCTTATCTACTCTCTTCCTCCTTCCCCACAGCGTCACTTCGCGGTTTGCTTCATGAGCCCGGCTTTCCTTTATGCAATGAATGCCTGGCGCACATCCCTTCAGATTCTCCCTGTTTGCTCCCACGTTCACTTCACTCACCGTCATTATGCGTACCACGTAGAAGCTTTAGCGTGCCACCGTCCGTTACCCCGTCGTTATATTATTGGGGGTGCTTCGGCCGTCACTACTGTATGAACACCTCTACTACTGTATGAACACCTCTACTCTCAAGACTTGTAGTGCCGCATCACCATGAGACGAGCGACGCGCAACACATTCTTCAACTCCCCTGGGGGAGTTCACGACCGCCCCGCCCTCATTCTTCCCTTGCTCTATGATCATTGTGCCGTACTGACTGTTTGCGTTGTACCGCTCTGTTTATGTACGGTGTGGCCTGCTATTTATTCGAAACGTTCCACCGTGAGCGAGACTTTCTGCGGGAGTTCCAGCATGGCACGTACGCCACGTGTTCGCGCGTCATCCTCCATACCTCGCGACAATTCCGCTCGAGCACGCAGGCAGCTGAAGATATAGTCTCGTCTATGCCATCTTGACAACGGACTCTGCTATTCTCTCGCTGCAGCGGTAGCTTCTCTGCTCACACCACTAGACTACACAATTCATGTTGGCACCTTCCACCTAGCAGGTGCTGGTAAAATGGATCGATGGTGCGCACTCCCACTCGCCCCCTTTGCTCCTCACAATTACACTGCTGTGTACACTGCTGTCTGTGCACTGCCAAGACGCCGCACAAAGATCTTTCTTGATCTACTCAATGGGCAGCGCGCAGAAATGTAATGTGCTTGTTATTTACCTGTTAATCATGAAATGGCTATTAAAAATCCGTCCAAGTTGATAAGTTACGAACATGACATTTCCATGCTGCTAGATGTGATGTACAGGGTCTCGGCTTTGCTTCAGTTGGGCTTGCCACTCGGTCTAGTAGAACGGAGGTGCATCGAGGAGGTGCTGTCCCTGTACAGTTCCGACACACAGCAGTGCTACTGAAGCATAGCATGGCACCACGAACAGATCACGCTGTCAGCGATCGAGGGTCAGACTCTACTCCCGGTTTTGACTTCAAAGCGTTATAAAACCCGGAAGGCCTTCCAGATACGGGGATAAAGTTTGCGTTTGGTTCCAGGATTTTGATGATCGAGCCGGGTCTATGGCTGGCTGGGCTCCGGTGTACAGTAGGAGTTGCGCTCCAGCTCAGGACGTTGCTGCCCGAACAACCCAACTCTTTACCATGGCGCCCGTACCTAAGCAGGCCCCGGGAAGCTCCACCGAAAAGCGCGCGCAGAAGGCCAGGCCGTCCCACCACAAGGGGGTGAGCTTGATTCCCAGTTTATTGGTAATGGTGTGCTTTGGTCAGTTGCTTTGGTGGTTAGGAGACAGCAGGGCAAACGGGTCAAGCTAACTGGCTCGAGGTTGTGCTTCCCCGCACCGCGGAGCACGTGTACAGTTTTGCATTGTTAGGTGTACGATAGTTGTTCGTTATGGAGGAGGCTCTGGCTCTCGGGATTTGCCGAGCTACTGCTGTGCAGGTCATTCGATACTCGTGAAGCTCGTAACCTACGTCGCTCAACACCAATAACCTCACTAAACGCAAGTATTTTCCAGTGTTGACAAAGGCCGCTGTAGGGGACGCAAGCAGTGGGTCTGCACCACGTACAGACTCCGACGACGCATGGGTGCATCGTGCACTGCTTCTTTGCAGCTGCGGGGTTGTTTAGCAATTCTCGGTAGGAGTGCTCCACGTGTTCGGTGTTGGCTGCGTGTTTGCTTGCGCGCTTGCATACTTTCCGACGACCCGCCGTTGTGTGTAGTTTTTGTGAAAATATCCCCTTCGATCTCAATCGTTGGTTTTGTCCCAGGTATACTTTATCCCTGATTGTTTCTCACTTGCCTTGCCGATTTATACATGGGATGATGATACCTGGCCACAACCTGACACACGACCAATCATCGTGAAGGTATCGGGGCTAGACTACAGCAGTGCGTGGGTCATGGGTGGCATAACCATGCAGAGCAACAGCAGTACTGCATGGAACAAAGCTTTACTGCACTAACTGTATGGTGGAAAGCTAATGCAAAAGGTACATCAACGAGCGAAATTTGTATATATTGTTGGTGTGATCAGTGCCGGTGCGGTATGTGATACCAAGAAACGTGTTGTTGCGCCTTGTCTTTTGGTGAGAGCTAGTTCTCGGCTTTGGCTAAACGGTGACCCTTTTCTTGCATGCCTTGCTGACTCATGGAACCCGTAGGTATCCATAGCTCGTACTCCTGACACTTGAACGGTTTTCTCGACAACTGGGCTGCCGTTTGACTGGAGAGAGGCACAGAGCCCACTCGTTCTCTAGTCTACTCGTACAGCTGCTTCGCTTCATGTTGGCTTCACGAGCTAGAACGGAGCTCGCTCGACAGGAGTAGCAACAGTATGACATGACATTGCGGAGTACGGCCATTTCGTTATTCGTACTTTCACGGTTCACTCGTAACCACAGCGGTGCAGTATATCTCACCTAATACGAAACAGGGTAATAAGAAAGTCAGGCTGAGATTTATTCAAACATAGCAAGTCCGGAAGCCGATATGCAGAAGTCAACGTGGAAACGTCCCTTCTCCCAACCCATTTCAAGCGAACCTTCGTCGTAGGTACTTGCGTACCAAGTACTTTGTATATGTTATCTCTAGCTATGTACCGTCCGGTGTTCTAAACTGATATACCAGATACCGCGTTCCAGGTGTATGACACGCTAGATAGCACACCTCCTCGGACGAATTCCAAAGCTGGAATCCTCGACTACTAGGATTTGCAAACCGAACCTCAAGCGATGCTCGAGATGTTCCAAAATACCGGCATTTTCTTCGCACGTGCCCCCCTCAAATTCGGGATAATCGGCTCTGAATGTTGTCCCAGGGCGTGGCGTCCGGGAGTGTAACTCGTACGGTAAACGCATTCGCAGTACGAATATAGTGTACCTTGAGTCGATGGTGTATGCAACGTCGCAAGGTTATCATTGTTCATGTCTGTCATGTGAAGCAAAAGCTTGCGCAGCCGCTTACCTCTCAGGCTACAAAAGTACGGTCCTCCTCTTAATGCGGCTTATTTTAGTTGGCGCCAGGTTGGTGACAACGATAGTGTGTTTGCAAATAGGTGCTTTTACGTAAATAGCTGCCACTACAGTAGCGTACAGAGCTAGGGCTACTTCCCCTGTAGTCTCACGGTGGAGCATCGAGCTCCATCGGCAAATACACAACGCCGACGACAAACAGTCTGAAAGCATGCACGCATCCTGCTATCCTGTTGTCTAGTTCTGTCGTATCATACGTATAATATCCAACGATAGAGCTCCGTACTTGCCAAGATTACACGAGCAGGCGAAATAAACCAAAACCGCGCAGATTTTGCAACGATAAAACTCCGTACTTGCCGTGCAAGACTACACGAGCAGGCGAAGAAAACCAAAACCCGGTTGGCGCCCGCCGATGGTCGGTGAACCGCGACCTAACAACTGTAGTAGTTGTTACCTCCTTTTGGAGTTGGGAGGGAAAACATGTTGAATTCAAAGTCACGATTTCAGTATCAGTCACTCGAAGCAGCCTCGGCTGCTGAGGCACGGGATTTTTCCTGCTCACCTCTCAAGGAAGGCGTCCAGGATCCTTCACCTTGACCCCACATGCACCGTTACGATACCTGTGCATTGGTAGCCCCTTTATTGTGCCGCTATGTCGGGGTTGCACGTACCGGAAATTACTCTTTTGTATTGTATTAAGCACCAACACTTTCTGGGAGACGGCATCCCAGGATCTTGGTCCCAGCACAGGCGCATGTTATCAGCGCACAAATGATACCTTGTGCAGGAGGTTGGAACTACTCTGTTACATGTTTCGTCAAGTGTGCCGCATACCTGGTATCCTATAAATCTTCTGCAACTAAAGTGCCGCGCCGAGAGGGCGGCTTCGGTCCCACGTCTGAACGATTAGCAAGTACGTTTTGCAATCCTCGTTCAATGCTCACGGACAGTCGGCATCGGACCTGTTTCATTTGAAATGCCGCGAATGGCATGGAGCTTCTGGGAAACCTAGATGGGCACCGGAGGATTTGGGACCACCCGTCCCCTCCCGGCAGCAGCACACAAGTTGCCAGAAACCATGCGATGTGGGGCATTTTGGATGAGGCGGGTCCTGCGCCCGACTTCCCGCCAGCATCTACCGAGGCTATATCGTACAAACACCGCGAGATGACAACACCCTCCTAGGCCATCTGCCGAAGAGATGTTCTCGACAACTTCTAAGACCAAACAGAGCCAGCGCCAAGTGATGCGTCTAAACCACCATTTCCGTTTTCGCTCCGTTGTGATTTTGTTTTGATGCTTGGGAATAGTTTAAACTCAGTACACTCCTAGCACCCACACCCAACCTGATACCAGTACCAGTACTTTGTAGGTAACATCTCCTTGTGGCTCTGTTGTTCAGTTTGGCTTTTCGATATTTTCCGTGGGCGCCAAAGAGCTTTTTTTTTGTGTTTGTTTTTGTAGATGTGGGAGATTTCTTCAGGCGCGAAAGAGTGGGAGAGTCCGAAGCCCCTCGGTCTCCCAGGGACGTTGCGCAGCCAAGATCAACACTTGCCGAATGGTCCTCTTGGATCGTTGCGAAAGAGGCTAACCTTCAAGATGTTCGCCGCGCACGCGCTGTACAAGCGCTATTGCCGGTGTTCATAAACGGTCAGCTACATTGCTTTGTTTTGATTTCAGTCGTCACGTTTTGCCCCGGCGACTTGCCCGTTGTCGAAGGTTGCTGCCCCCCTTCCCCCCTCGGCATTTTGCTTATTTTATTCGCGCTGGCGGTTAGTATGGGCTTTCTCCAACTGCTCGTCGGCGCATGTTAATATTTCATGTGCCGGTATATACTTTGCCCACGTATACGATAACGTAATGCTGGAAGGTGTGGCTAGGTTGATATTTTTTTGTAGAAAGTTTTGATGTTGACGCGGCGATTTCCTTTGAAGGGAAATCGTTAGTTCGGTTCTAGAGCACCACGATGTCAGGTGGCGGTCAGTCTGTCAGAGTCAAGCGAAAACGTCCAGCGGTCAAGGGTGTAGAACCGATCGTCCCACACTAAAGCCTAGTAATTTGCCGTCAGTCAAGGAAAATTGCCGTCGGTCAGGGGTAGAAAATGCCGTCTCCTGCCGTCTTTGTTTTTGAGGGGTTGGTTGACCCCTTTGGGACCCTCGCACAGCGTACAGCGACAAGATTTCCACGATAGCTATGTTATCTATCGAGTGTCTGAAAAGACCATGCGGCAGTGGGACTGTCGCCATGCTACGTACACTTGTGTCGTATCGACGAGATGCCCTACCGGTAGTTATTGATGTGGCGCATGCCATTTTTCTCTTTTTTTTTTTTTTGGTACATGGTTTGGTGTGTTTTGTTGTGTTCTCGTACGCGGTATGCTAGTATTCCCCTTGATTAGGCTTGATGAATTGCGACTGTTTGGTTTACACTGTTTCACAGTCTTGTGACCACACTCACTTGTGTCTATCTAGGATAAAGAATCAGCACGGACTCTGGGTGTACTGATGATATCGTTGGGTGGAAAGAACACATTAATGTGAAGACAGCAACAACAACAACAACAACAACAACAACAACCAACAACAACAACAACAACAACAACAACAACAACAACAACAACAACAACAACAACAACAACAACAACAACAACAACAACAACAACAACAACAACAACAACAACAACAACAACAGCAGCAGCAGCAACAGCAACAGCAACAGCAACACCTCGCCCTGCCCCACTTACCCGAACACCTCGCCCTGCCCCACTTACCCGGGCTGCTTCGCTTTGGCGTTTTTTTGCGATGCTGTAATCGTCAGCTTTTTTTGGACATTTGACGCTTGCTATTGATGTTGGTCTGAGAAAGGTACACTTTTTCTTTCTGAGACTCTTCATTGTTAGGAGAACAGCTCTTCCCTCAACCTCGCCCCAAAAGTCATTTGTGAGTAAACTGAAAGTGCAAATCGATAAACAGACTTGTGGACGGGGTATTAAAAGCAGTCATTTTGCACAACAAGAATGACTTTTTGACGATGCATTCCCATACCCCAGCGACTGGGTAAAGGTTACATTTCGCGAGTTTTATTCGTGACGTCGCATTGCTTCACCCTTTTTTTTGTCGCTTTCTCCCGTCGACTCGATTACACGTCCCCGTGCCCCAGATCACATCGATGAGATACGTATTAATGACGTCACGTTGCCTGGTCCCCTTTTTTTGGTCACCCTCTCTGCCCGGTCACCCCTGGCCACAAGTGCATAGCCGACAGGCATACGTTTCGCGAGATTTGTTGGACTCATCGATTGGCCTTGTCACCGTCTGCGCTCGATTACCCCCCCCCCCCACCCCACCCCCGCTGCCCTTAACATCAGCGACTGGGCAAGCGCGTGAAGATGGTGAGGGAGGTTGTGCGCGAAGTGGCCGGCCTCATGCCGTACGAAAAGCGCATCCTCGACATGATCAAGACCGGAGGTGCCTCCGCCGAGAAGCGCATCTACAAGTTCGCCAAGCGGAGGGTGAGTTCCGATTCGTGCGAGGGGGGTGTGCCACCTGTCAACCCCGAAGGTGCTTGGCTGTCGCGTAGCGTCTGGGACATGGTATGATATGAGACATGGTTTAGTACATGACACATGGTATAATATATGGTGTGAGACACGAAACATGATACGAGTTCGTGGAGTGATGAACTGGCTGCGTGATGGCCTGATGGTTGGCGCCCCCCCTACCCTTGGTGAACGGCTCAAAACGTCGGTGTACATGCCTAGTAAAAGCATGTGACCCTCTACTAGGGAGACAGCTGGTCCAGAAAGCGACTAACACTTTACACTCACCACAGCTAGTTTTTTACTACGCGTCGCCCGCTGTGTAGTAACTTGTATTTTGGAGGAGGCAAAGGTTGAGGGACGAAAACCAAGGGCCTAAAATGTTGTCTTTCGCAGATGAGATCACAGAGGTGTGCGTACGCTTCGAGCTCCCGCTACAATCTGTTGTATGAGTATGCTCCCCGTCTGTAATCGCCGCACAGGTATTGCGGGCGTTGTATGAGTATGCTCCCCGTCTGTAAACGCCGCACAGGTATTGCGGGCTTTGATAGCGTGACCACTGCACTCGTGGATGTTTTGTCTTGTTTTTGCACCACGTTTTTGGAGAAGACACGTTATTTTCACCCACAGAATGGTGTTGTATGGTGGATGGTACTGCTCGAACGCGATGGACACCGGCAGCGGTCTTACCGCTGGGTTTGGAGTAGAGTTTTGTTGAAAATGTTTAGTCAGCGACTGCACCTACCCGGGTGTGCCCGCTTTTACTCCTGTGTCCCATCGTCGTCGTTACGGAGTGCGGAGTAAACGCTTTGTTGGCAGCTACTCTGCACGCCATAACGGCAGCGAGTAGCGGGGGAGTGCAGGCGTTTATACGTACGAGCGTGGACCTGTGAACCCGTCAAATGCATTTTTTTAAGTTGCATGATAAACTACTTGTTGATTTTTGTGCTAGTTACAACTTGTACCTGGTCACGAGTGTAATACCAGGCACGAACATGTGCTATGTTTTTCACAATGTTGCTACTCCGTATCGAAGCCAGTTAACGCTGCCCTCTCGGTGACGAACTCCGGTCGCCACGCGCCTTACCGTTGTATTTTTTTTCGTTTTGAAACTTTTTTCAAATGTATGTTTCTCCTCTCCCTCTCCCTCCGGTGCTGTCCCTTTCTTTTGACACGTATCAGCTGGGTACCCACAAGCGCGCGCTGGCCAAGCGCGAGGACATCAAGGAGGTCTACTCCAAGATGCGTGCTCGCCAGGCCATGACCTAAACAGGAACGCCTGCTACTCTAGTTGTAGAATTCTGGCAGTTCGGAGTACATGGGCACGCGCTTTAGACGGGCCGATTCTTCACGGCGTGTCTCTATTGCCCATGGTCACTGGCGTTGTGAGATGGCGTAGAAAGGTTCGGGTGCGTCTATTGTTGCTGGCCATCCACCTTTTTTCGTGTTTCCGGTTCGCGTCGGTGCGTACGTTCTCTCTGCGTGTGTGGTGGGACGTGGGTGTTGACTGCGACTGCGTCGCACGCGCGGCGGGTGGCCGGACTGTGGGATGGGGTGTAGTGCCTTGTGTCGTTTGGAATCCTGCGGGGCTAGAAGAGCAATGAAGAGAAGGGAGCAAAACTACTGCTGTGTGGCGCGGCAGCGTCGCAAAAACAAAACGAAAAATGTGCACAAAAGTACGACATACCGAGAAAACGTGGTTCGGGTGGAAACTGTTTTTGTTCATTATTTTAACCTCGCGATCTTGACATCATGGGGTTTTTTTTGTTCATTTGCTTTGTTCGATCTTAGGTTGGAACCATGTCATTACTTTGACTGGCTCATATCACAGGCTGGCTGAAGCCTGGAGAATATTTTTCCTTGAGCACGTAAGAAACAGACGTAATCACCGTCCTCGCCTAAGAAGTCCGGGCGGAATTGATTGTTCGTGACTTTGAAGCATAACCCATTGGAGAATATCCAGAACAACGCATTTAGCTTTTACCTTTCATCAAGAAGAAAAAAAAGTTTCACCTTTTACACGGCGGGGGCGGCGGTAAGCTGAAATGACGTGGTAACGCTAGGTACCCAAGATTTAATACTGCTGTGTTGCGATTTCTATTGCATTGTTAATATGACGATAGTTGAAATGCCATTCACGTCGAAGAACGCGACATACGTTATGGTTTTGTCACCTTTTGCTGGTCCTTTTCACATTTTTTTTTCAACCTCCCAAACATACCAGATGAAGTACGGATTATATTTTCTGGTGACACTCAATCCGCACATTTCTTTCAAAACCCTATTAATATCAGGCCTGCTCCGGTGCTGCTGCTGGAATCGCTGCGGGTGCTGTTTTTTTGTACCATTAATATTCCTGGTGCCGCTTCTCCCCGTCGTTATTAGCCTGGTCTCGACCTCGTGCTCTGGCCGCCGGGCCTGCTCCTACTGCAGCAACTTCTGTTCTGATGTTGGATATGTTGGCACTGAGGGTGGGGCACCAGAAAACGTGACAGTCCAGCGATATTCAAATTTCGGGGTGACTTCGGCCTCTTTGGCCGTTGAATATCGTCGCAATATATCTAAGTAAGTCGGGTACATACATTTTCGGGTATTGACCAAAGAAATCGTCATATTTTTTTTACGAGGCTCACCGACCATGGGTAGGGGCGGGAAATATATTTTCATATTATTCGCGCGCCGCGCAAAAAAAAAGGGGCTTTTTTCCGTCGCGTGCGGTACAAGACGCTCACTCGTAAGAATAAAAGTAAGAAACAGGAATGTCCCCCCAGCCTTGGTTTCTTCTGGGAAAGTGTACCCTCTGCATTAACTTCATATAAAGAACGACTCTCGAAATTCTTATCTTCGTGCGAAACTCACAGCCGGTTTTGGTTGGTGCTCATTTTCAACCAATAGTAATCCCTTTGTTTTAGAAACTCGAAAAGGCTCGCGACATAATAGCGCATTCTCAGCTCTTCGAGATCTTTTTTTATTGCAACGCGGTTTTTTGCGTTGGATTGTTTGATTTCCGGATAAGTTGGCTGTGCGAGTATATTTGGCGCCTTTTGGGGGGTTCTGCAGGATGCGTAATTCCAAAAGATTTTTTTTTTTTTTTTTTTTTATCCTCCGGCGGATGGGGAAAAATAAAGCTTTAGCTCACCACACTTCCGCGTATTTTCGTACGCGTCGTGTGTCGATTTAACTCCAAAAGATGAAAAAAAAAGGATCAACCAACTTTAGCTAGCCGCGATGTAAAATGTACCTCTGGGGACACAGAAAGGTCAATTAATTGCGAGTTACTCAGCGCAACGCATACCGGCGGCATCGGTATCTTTTTCTCGTTTCATATGCGCATTTTTCATGGACCCATGCCGATTCTAGGATGCTGATATACGACGAGCGGAACCGTACGTACTGAGAGCAGAACTGGGAATTTACCCAAAAAAAAAATGGAAAAAAATAGCAGCATCTCCGCGCAGGTTTCATAAAGTCTGTACCTTCCAAGAAAATAATGCATCTAAAAGAGCGCGGCCGGTGTATCGCGCAGCTTGCAAAGATGAGTACCTTCGACCCTTGATGTATTCGAACTCGTAACTGGCGTATTTTGAAATACCTTCATTAAATAGAGGCGCGAGAAAGTTGAAATGAGAATAAACCCTGCCACACCAGGTATACTTCGAAGTATACGGCGCAACGCTCCAAATCAAAGAATACTATTTGAAGACATCATAAATATTTGTTTTCCTCCGAAAATACTTCGAGGTATAGCGTATATTCTAGAGCCATTCCAGACTTTCAGTATTTTCCGTCGCCGAAGTAGGCGATAGAGAGCTGCGTAGTGACCGTAAGCACATACTTTCACCGAGTTTGACAACACAACGGACGCATTACACCATCAGCGCCGTCCGGCCTTCTCCAAGTAGACACCTCGCGACAAACATAAAATGCCGAGCACGAGCTTAACAAGTATGCGGGAGAAGAAAGTGGGATCAGCGCTGAGCGCTATACCCTCCGTTATTCTAGTCTTTGGTAGCATTCGTGTCAACACTAAATAAATGTGTGAATCTTTTCATATGGCGCATAGCCTTTTACGACCACGTTTGCTCTAGCAAGGTCATATGCACACGCTACGGAACACAGGGCACTTGCAGCACGGAAACGCCCTCTGCATCTGTGTTTTAGCAACACGTGTACACCGTCCCTACTCGAGGGTCTGCAGGCACGGTACACCGGAGCTGCCCAGTGCGGGGCCCAGAGCGAATCTGAGGCTAGCTACCCCTCCTTGTGGTGTCCGCGCTTCGGCAACCTGTGAACATTATAACCGTTACCCGGTCACCTTCCCCCCCCGTCCCGTCCCCCACCGGTGGCGACACCACCGGCGATGGGCTCACTCATCTCCACTCGCACCCCCAACCTCGCAGCCCCAGCCGGGAGCGCTACTGACGCCAAGAATGAATGGGGTGCAAGGGAGACCAATCCCGGTGCCATCGGGAAAAAATATATAGCCTAGTCTATAGAACACTAGACTACACATTCTTGATACTCATAAGAAAGCGTTGATGGATTAGACTAGTGCTAGACTACTCATAAAAAATAAAACGATGAGAAGCGCTGAGAAGCGCTCTTTCAGGCATCCGAGCCCGCTCAGCCGTCCGAGACGATAATATCTTAAACTTAGAGTGGAGGGAAGCGAAAAAAATGGAGGCCGCTCAGGAAATCGATATTTGTAAGGAGTTCTATGCTCACCCGCACGTAGCCCAGGGCTAACTTAATTCGCACACCGAGCGCACCCATTGACTCTTGTGGGATGCTGTGACAGCGGCCCAGATGGTGGCGAGTGCGATCTCATCAAGCGACTAGGACGTACATGCAGAAGCACCAGCAGTAGCATAATATCATCATTCGGCGCACGTGTGTTGCAACTCCTAATATACAGTTCGGAAACCCCCCTCTAGTCCAGCAGCCGAGGCTGATTCGTACTGGCGATGCTGCAATCGTGTTTCTTGTGGTGTTTGTACTTATGCCCTCTGAAGCCCCAAATGGGTCCCTAAATTCTAAGCTATTTCACGGATGCTTCGTGTGTACACCACAGGTCCTGCCAAGTTGCTCGATCAGTATGTGTACGAGTATGATCTACAGTGCATACTATACGGCTGACATTCCTGGAACGTCTGGTACGGATGGTAGGCCTCAACTCTTGTACAAAACCCTTGCCTGAGCCGCTCACTCTAAATGCAGGCCGGCCGGGCAGAACAAATCGTGCTGTTCGTTGGTCAATTGTCCATTTCAACCCTGCACGTCGGTCGGGCTAACCCCAGCCCAAAAATCTCAAGGACTTGACTCAAACTCTAACCCTACCCTAGCCCCAACCCTAACCCTAGCAGTACCCCTGACCGTAACCCCAACCCTTGGGAAGGGTCGAGGTTAGAACGGGCAGCACGGGCAGTCGCGAGGCTCTGCGGCTTGTTGAATGGCGTTCTTACAACACCTTGGGTGGCCGAAAGGTCAACATCAACCGATCGGACGATTCTGAAAGAAATTTTCCCGGCCATCATCGGTGAAGGTCGAGTCCACCTCAAGATACACCGCACTGGTACCATATATCAACTCGTGCCCAAACATGTGCCATATTTCGCTTTCCAGGTCGACGCCTTCGTGGCGAAAAACGACGACTTCGCCGAGCTCGTCGGTGCATGTAACATCTGCCTCGATCCCCTTCTCAACAACATCGGAACCACCGAGTTTGGGGTGCTGTCATGGCACTGCTGTCGCTGCACCGTCGCACAGAAGGCGGACTCGGTGTGCGTCTTCTCCAAGCTTTGCCACGGGCAGGGCACGTGCGACATGTGCCACTCCCCGATGCTGTTTGAGAAGGTCAGACGGAGGGGCCTCGAGACGACGATCAGGTTTCATCGCGATGCTACGCGGTCGGACGAGGGCGACGTCAGCACCGACAGTAGCCTCCATGCAGAATCCGACGATGACGAAGTCATTTCCGTGGATGAAATACGGAGAGAAGGGGGCGGTGGGAGGGTGGGAGGGGGAGGGGAAAGAGGACGGGAGGAACAACGGGAAGGAGGAGTAAGAAGAGAAGAAGATGGAGGAGGAGGAGGAGGAGGAGGGGATGGAGGAGGAGGAGGAGGAGGACGAGGAGGAGGGGATGGAGGAAGAGGAGGAGGAGGAGGAGGAGAAGGGGCAGGAGGGGTAGCAGAAGGGGGAGAACCTGGAGAGGAAGGAGTGGAGGGGGGGGAAAGAGCAGGGGATTGAGTAGGGAGAAGCCAACAACAACGAGGATGGTAACGCGGGAGCTATAGTACACCGCGGGAATGAACCGGGACATGCGACTGTGCCTGCAGGAGTGGCTGTGGATTGAAGGCCACTTGGGAACAATCAGAAGTGAATGTGTGCTTCCCTTTTCGAGGTTTTGGGGTTTGAAGCAACGGAGGGGTGTGGCACGGTGGGAACCTCTGTTGGGTTGCTCGCGCAGTCAAATGCAAGCTTGTCGGTCTCTCGTTGTTTTTGGTGGTGCCGCGTGTGGGCCGTCCCGGGAGACGACGTACCGGGTGGCGAATAGAAGAGGCTGCCTTTTTTAGTGCACCATCAAGCGACGCACTCGAGCCGGTGTGACACCCTCTGTAGATACCGCCTCCGGTGGGGGGAAGGAAAAGGGGTTAGAATGCGCGAGAGGAGTTGGAGAAGTGTGGGCGGTAGTCGCCTTGACTATTGTATAAGAGGAGTATTTGCCGCCTGTCTGGACACTGATTTTGTTTCAGGCAGTCTGTCGGCAAGCTGCAGGGCGTGTTGATCCACGGTCAGGGAGAAAATGGTGTAGTGAGACACCACTGTGATTGGTGCTCTTGCGCGACATCAGGGTTGCATCGCGTGGCGAGGCTTCACCTCTTCTGTTGAACTCTGCATCCGCGTGTCGGGGTACAAACTACTTAGAACTAGTGTGGGATGCATTTTTGCTGTAAAAACGGGGTGAAATTAAATGTGCACGCGTCGGACGGATCACCGATATCCAATTGATGATCTAGATCTGCCAGGGAAGATTTGTATGGCCCAGCTCATGCTACCGGGTGGGAGCCGTACGATCTGCATCGTCATCTAGCAAATGATACCAAGAATGGGTATGTGCTCTGTATATGAAGTATGCAGATCCTGTACATCTTCACATATCGGCAGATGCAGGATAATTGTACATGATCTCGATAATGTTTTTGATCTAGATCGTGATCTTTCCGAGGAGTGGAAATGTGCTTTAATGCTCATGAGGGATATCAGGGCGCCGTCACGTGACCAGACATTGGCGTGGCGCATACTCGTGATCGACGTGCTGCGGTCGCGTTGGTTTGCGGCGGGGAGACTAAATCTGCCGCCACGCGTAGTGTGCGTGTACAGGGTACAGGGGTCCCGTATTTCTTTGGAAGGGTAAGGGTTGTATCTAGTGATGGGATTTTGTTCGCGTATGCAAACCGTGTCTTTGTTCTTCTTGCACGCCGGTGCCTGCCGGTCTCAATTGTGTGTAGTATTGTTTCGCGCGCACGGCATCGAAACGACGTGTTGATGATGATAGTGCGGAAAGAGAGCTTCTGGGCTTTGCGCTCGCAGGCAACCTCGTTAGTGTGATGTTTTTTGTAGTGTACGAAGATACGGCAGATGGGGGTTTGTGGAGAGGTGTTTCGTTATGGCCGGACAAGGGTCCGAGCGCGCGCCGGCATCCCTGCCCGACAATTGCGCGTCGTATGGAACGACGTGGATTCAAAGGAATGGTCGATGAGTTCTCTCCCCGATGGCTATTGCAGCCGTCTTCTTTAGAAGAGCCCCCTGGTACAAAAAATCCGCGCATGAAGTTGGAAAAGTAATTATTCGGCCAGTTCTTCGGCCACAACCACGGAATTGTTTTTTTTTGTTTTGTTTTTTTGGATCCGCGTCGAGATGAAGTTTAAAAAAAAAGCATTCGCCTGGTTACGATACAAATTCATTCGTGCACTGTTTTTCTTCGTCGATATATTCGCTCAAAATTGACGTGACTTCACCCCTTCCATCCCCTTCAGTAATAATCATGTTGCGTCTTGGAGTTGCCGGCCCTCTTTAGTCTAACCCTATTATAGTACGTGCTGGCCCATCATTTTCAACCCCCTACAAGGTTCGGCCAAGAGGTTGAGATTGCCATCCAAGTGTCACTAACTCATTCGTTGTACAGGATGGTTACTGGTATACAGCCAGCGATTTATATTTTCCAACTTCCGGCCGTTCAATGGTTCTGCCAGGCGTGATACAATGCTCTTATCTAACCCGTCCCCTACTGGTTTCCTATCGAACAAGACCTCTCAGGCACGGCAACCGCTCCCGTATCCGGTTCCTGGGACGTTACCGGCCTTCAAGGCCAATATCGCATCACCATCGTAACGCTAGACCATTTTGACGAGCCGTATCATAAATAAGCAGAGATTCAAGGAAACACCGGAGATGTAAGAACCCGATACCCAACCCGGAGAACGTACCCAAAAAATATCCCGATGAAGAAACCCGAAGCAGACTCAGTACCTACGATCAGCCAATACCCTCGATAATTACCCAAACCTTGTCCAGTTGTACTATTTTATTTATAATAAAACTTGCCAAAAAAAATACGGCTACTAGAACTTGTCAAGTGCCCAGCCTCCTAGCTAAGTATTATCATCGACGCTGCTTGGACACACGGGTCAGGGCGAGCATCGCTCAAGCACCCGAGCCAGCGATGCCCATCCACGTGACACGCTCATGAGAGATACGTAATGGCACCACTAGATCACATGGGAGGAGTGTCCCGCAGTAAACGTTGACCCAACAGACAGAGTGAGTGAGCTGGTGACGTGCTACTACTGCTGCTGTAGTACAGAAGCCCATCCAAATCTATATAAGCAGAAACTACATCTCAAGAAGGATTCAAGAGTCTTGTGTGCGCGCCATGAAAGTCTTTGCCTGTAGTATTTCGACACAAAATAATCGTAACAACTTACTACCTTGGAATGAAGCACGTGCAGTAGCAACTATGATAACGTTTTGTTGGTGTGTTCACCTGACAAAATCCGTTGCAGGAGTCACATGCATTCAAAGGATGATACATCCGCGGGAAAGACGTGCGGCCGGTGTATCACGCAGCTTGCAAAGATGAGTATCGACCCAAAAATTATCGAACACACAGCTACACATAGCTAACGTGTTTAGAAGATGAAAAATCCCAATAAAATAAATAAAGCATCCCCGAACGCCGAGCGCAGCACCATATAGTGCTTCGTGTGGCCGATGCCTTTTCAGTATCGTCCTTCGTTGTGCTCATTTTCTCCCTCTCAGGTCTCACAGGGGCTAACGTCACGACGGTGGCACAGCATGCCGCGTGCACCCCACGTTCTCAATCGAGAGGGGGCGGCCG
The DNA here is from genome assembly GCA_012845835.1 of Undaria pinnatifida. Taxonomy (NCBI): domain Eukaryota; class Phaeophyceae; order Laminariales; family Alariaceae; genus Undaria; species Undaria pinnatifida. The sequence continues at coordinate 2,196,502 of JABAKD010000004.1, read as the reverse complement.
TCCCCGCTCCCGCCACCTCTGCCGTTAAATCAACACCGGAGCCCAACACCGAACACTGCATACCGCTGCAAACAGCTACGTCACACCTCAGATTTAACCCCCATTGACTTGATTATAGTGAAGCCAACCAAGACAGAACCACGAGCACAGGAGCACAACACTACAGCTACCAACAGCCACGTCACACAACAGTCTCAAGCCATCTTGACTTGATCATAGCCTAGCAACCAGAACAAGAAAAAAACCCAACGACTCGCTCAACACCTCACGGCCATCCACGCTTGGCAAAACGCGATGTCTGCCTCGTCGGTGAAAAACCTACCAGCTCCGCCCCGGCGTTGTACGAATGTGAAGGTCTTATGGTCTTAAGACGACGGCAATGCATGAAACGAGTACACCCCCCCAAACTCCAAGTAACCTCCAGCAAAACTATGGGCGCGGTTTGAAAGAGGTTAACGCCCCCCGCCCCCCCCCGCCCCCACTCTCCCTCCCCCCACTCTCCCTTCCCCCCTTTGCCCCACTCTCCCTCCCCCCCAACCCCCTCCCCCGCCACCGCCCGCCCCCGTCCCCGCAAGGCCTGTGAATATGAATATTCCTGGACCGCATCCTCCGCTCATGATGGCAAAAACAATGGACGGGGACCGGAACTGTTCAGGGTCAGAAGCCGCTGTCTTCCACGTCGTTGTCGAGCATTCCCGTGAATTCAGCAACGTCATCGAGGGACAGAGACATAGCTCGAAGGTCTTCATACACCTATCGCACACGAGCACGTCACAACACACATAAATGCCACGCACAAGAGAAGCATGTTTCGCATTACACGTAAGCTAGCGTTCGGGCATTCACTCGCCGTTCGCATGTTTTCTTGCATTCGCGAAGACTAAAAAATATCGCCCGGTGGAAAAAAAAAAAATGTCAAATACCGTAAACCCCTCATGTTTTTCATACTTGTTGCCTCGGAAGGGGATATGATGACGTTCCATACCCCTGTATTACCGCCTTTCAAGATCTGCGGGTGCCGTTTGCGGGAGCTGCTCGAATTGTGGCCATCTTCGTGCGATCAGGCCGTTCGCACGCCCGTTCTCGCCCGTTCGCATTTTTTTTAGCCCTAACATGCATCCTTCAAAAAGTCCCCGCAGCCATGCAGAGGCGACCGAATAAATCAAGATGCAAGGAGACGAAAACCACGAAGCAGCTATGACATACACCCCAAATCAAGCGCCAGGAAAGAAGACATCCCGAGGATCAAATGAAAAGCACGGGGCAGCGACCGAACCAGAAAACTGCCAGAAAACGAAACTGTGGAGCAGCGACAGAATGCATCAAGAGGCCCAGGAAACGAGAACTAAGGAGCAGCGGTCGAAAAAAATCAAAACGCGAGGAAAACAAAAACCACAATGTAGCCATTCTCGTCATCGAAAAACAACATCGGAACGACCAGGGGTACTTAGGCGACCAAAAATGAAAACGACACTACACAACCACCACATCAGAACGAAAAAAAAAGGTAAGCCGGATGAAATCTCTACGAACTCCAAAAACAAGACAAAAAAAAATGATGTTTTAGAATATACTCCAGTCTGAATCTAAAATAAACGAAGTGCGGCGTTGCATTTTGTTTTTGCACTGTGGTGAGGCACAGCTGGGTAAGTCGACACGCCAGGAAAGGAAACACCATGGAGAGCAGAAAACTCCTATCGTAGCAGGTGTCCGAACAAGGGGAAGGGGGCCCACCTGCACAAGCGCCATCTGTCGCTCCTTATCCTTGGCCAGCAGCTTCCCCGTCACGCCCTTCTCCGACCCGCGAACGACGATGATCTTGCCCCCCCTAGAGGGCAAAACAGTCTCCAGGTGTCGCTGCTTTACGCCTGTCCCAAACCATCGGAACGCGCCGTGGCAGAGAGCCAAGGGACGGGGAGGGGCGGGCGGGGGGTGACGCGGGGTAGGGTGGGGTGAGGTGGGGTGGGGTGGGGTGGGGTGGGGTGGGGTGGGGTGGGGTGGGGTGGGGTGGGGTGGGGTGGGGGACGGAGTGGAGGGGGGGAAGGTGCAGTGTCAGAGAAAGACGAGGCAGCGTGCGGGGCTCGGGCGCGAGGGACAAAAACATATCCCTGCTCGAATAAGTGCATATAGGGGGGGGGGGGGGTGCGTTTCAGGGCTAAGATGAGTAAGACAGTGTACGAGGCCCGTTGAATGTGACGGCACAGGATCAATTGGCTTCTCGATTGGGTGCAAGGTCGGTCGGTGCCACCGGGAAGAGGGGATATACAATAGCCGTACAGCTGCAAAACACTACAAAAAAATACTACACCGCAAAATCAATATCGCAATCGGAATAAAGTAAATCAATTATGACAGCACACCCTATCGCCGGGCGTGTTGGCGCCGTCTGCAGAGCGTTCGGGGAGCTGCTGCAACCTTTACCTGCGGTCGGACGTTCCGAAACTATTGCCGATCGAAATACACCCGCCAACATATGTCCAGTGTACCGATTATATAAACAGGCTTCGCTCTCACCGACACGGCTGTGCACGAAACAACGAAACTTTCGGCTGGACACATCCAGAAGTCGCAGCGAAAGCATAAAGCATAACAACACCAGACTCGCCGTTTATGATAATCACGGACTGGGACGGAATGGATTAAGAGAGGAAGAAGGAAGGAAGGAAAGAAGGAAGGAAGAGGGCAGGCAAGCTCACCTTCAACCACAACATTACCCAGGTCCATCCGTACGGTAGCTTCCCCCATCCGTGGAACATCCACAACTTTCCCCTTCCCGAGATACGCCCGCCCTCCCGCGTACGACTTGTGCACCACCCGCACCCGAATGTTGGCACGCAACCAGGACCGTTCCGACGACCCGTCCCCCCCGCCGCCCCCTCCGGCGATGTTAGTGCGTTCTTCATCGAAGCCATTTCTTCCCCCGGCGTCACGGGGGCGCTTTCGGTTCAGGGACGCATCGTCACGTCTCCCGTCCTCGTTCCGCCCACGGCTGTCACGGTCGCTGGGGATCGGCCGTCGTCGGGTGCCTCTTTCGTCATCGTCGGAATGGGGGGGAGGGGAAGCCCGTTCGTTTCTCCCTCGTTTTCTACTGCTGCCGCCGTTGCTGCTGCCCCCGCCTCCGCCGTCGTCGCTCTTGCTCTTTTTGTGTTTTTTCTTTTCTTTCTTGGAACGTTCTTGTTTCTTGCCGGCCGTTCGCAGGTCTCCTCCGTCGCCATTCCTGTGCACCGTCAAAAATAAGCACGACAGTCACGACGGTCGCATGCAACACGACCTTTAAGAGAAGCACGACAGTCGCATGCAGCACGGCATTCAAGACAAGCACGACAGTTGCATGAAGCGCGACCGCCAAGACGAGCACGACAGCCGAGAGAAAAGCACCACAGCGGTAGCATGCAGAACAACAGGTAAGAAAAGCAAGGCGGTAGTCGAGGGTGCTGAGTGCACGAGGTGTACGAGATGGTTGAACGCAACGGTCTGCGGGTTCGTAGAGACAACAGGCATGTTTCTCCCCGGGACACTTAATAAGTCACAGGCAGGTCACAATAATAAACTTCCATTTTGTATCCCTACCCTGCGTGCCCTTCAATCATGAGGTAATTGGTATAAACCCGTCTCGGCCTGCCAGCCTACAACCTACCCAACATCAAAGAGGACAGCCGGCACCAGAGTCGAGTGGAGCAGCAACGCACACATCTTATTGGGCGCGACTGACCAACGGGCGTGAGGGGAGAACGATATATCCTGTTGAGGCGCAAGGGGGAAACAACAGTATCTACCCCGTTGATTGAACGAAGCGTACCATGGGGTGGTGTAACGGTCTGGGTGTGCGTAGAGATTATCGGCATGTTCCTCCCTGGGGCACATCTCATGCTCCGGGAAGGATTCACGTCGCTAGAATGCATTCATCGACTACGGTATACTACAATCACTATATCAAGTCCCACAAAGGACTCACAGAGTCGTCGCCAGCAGAGTAAAGGGTACAAGGGCACACCCACTTCACGCCATGGTGGCTCCAACGTAACAACAGCCTCACTAAAAGACGGCAGCTGTCCGGCGGCTACAGCTCTACTACGAAGAAGGCAAAAAAAATCAGCCGTCGCCTCATGGCGCGCGAAAAAAAACAAACGTGACCCGCCTCCCTCCCCCCCCTACCCCTCGTTGCCCATGATCCAGAGCCCCAACCGCCAGGAATCCCAACAACCCTCGATGGCTCGACCACAGCTTTAGCTTTACAATCATAATACCAGCCGCTGCACTATGGCGCGCCCCGCTCATATCCCAGAGCCCCAACTGCCCGGCACTCTGACAAACCTCGATAACTCGGCCACAGCTAGACCACGAAAGAAGCCTGGCATCAGCCGCCATATTTTGACGCGCTGTGGTCATGCTCCGGAGCCCCAACTACCTGGAAGTCCGACTGCGAACCTCGATGGCTTCCGCGGCCTCTCACCGTTCTGCGCTCCTACTGCGGCTCCGATTTCGGCTCCTCTTAGCGTTGTCTTTCCTCGCCCCATCCCCCCATTCCCGCTCTCCGCTGCTGTTGTTGCTCGGCTCCTCGCCGTTGGACTTGCTTTTGGCGCCTTGAGCGTCGGAGAACGGCCGTCTTGCTAAGTCATCCTCGGACACTCGGGTCAGGCTGCCCTTATCCACGATCGCTTTTTCGCCGCTGTCTTCCATCCTGATGGGAGGCGGGTTTCATTACGAGGAGGCGGCAAAAAAAAAATGGGAGAGAGTAATCGCTACGTTATCAACATGTTGTTCACGGATGCCGACGATACTTTGGAAAAAAGCAGGTCTACAAAACGTGGTGTGGATGGAGGGGGTCCACCACGGCACGGGCACTGGGTGTGCTTGGTGTCGATGGCCAAAAACAACGACTGAGCAGTACGCCGCGTCACTATCGAGGTCGAGGTCGAGGTCGAGGTCGAAGGTTCGAGCCCCGAAAGGGACTCATTTTCTCACAAATGGTTGACAGGCCGGTAGTGCGAGAGCGCGAGCTGGCGAAATCCGATGAAAGCTCGACGCGAGCACAAAAAAGCTGAAAAGGTGGGAACGTCGAACCGTACGCGCGACAACAAATGAAGGCACTCACCAGCGGGGAGAACGGAAGGCACCTGTGACCAGGGCTTTTGTGCGCAAGGTCGCTGAGGGTCAAAAAAATCTCATCATGCGAGTTGAGCTGGAAAGCAAAAAGTGACCATGAAAAAAAAAACATGCATTGTTTTTTTTCGGAAGAACACGCGCACACACACAAACGGCCCTCCTTGCCGAAAAATCATCAAATTTGCCCCCGTCAACTCGACCGTCTGTCAGGCTGCAGCAGGAAGCAGGTCGGCTCTACGGCTTGGCCCGGCTCCGACGACAAACTGATTGAGAGCCGACGCCAACTCTTCGTTGCCTTTTCCTTTTCAAATAATATCCCAGTCGGAGGGGGTCAAAGGTAAGCTTAGCGTTGACCCTGTTTGAGACTAAACTACCTGGAATTATCGTGGATTTTTTTTTTTTTTTTTTTTTTGCGGTGGGAGAAGGGTTGATACAAATATAGGTTATATTTCAACCACTTAATAGAAATATTTCAAATACGTCAGCCGTGAGTTCGATCAATCAAGGGGCGATACTCATCTTTGCAAGCCCCGTGATACTCCGGTCGCGCGTTCTTACACATACATGCATTAATCTTTGAAGATATATGACCCCCCTGGCAGTTGCTAGAGTGAGCAGGATAAATTTACCAAGGGCACTTTTGGTTCATAATTGTTCTGCGCACAGACAACCATTTCGTCCAAGTCCTGCCAGGGTCTATATACAGCCCTCGCAGAGACGGGGGGCGCACATTGAGGGGCGCGCGATCGGACGTGGCAACCAAATAACAAAACACAGACAAAAACATACTACGCCGGTTGCTCGCATACGCGCGTGGCCTACACGGCGAGTGCACGCGGGAAATCGATGTCGGGCGAACAAAAACCAGCAGGGCGAGCAATTGGATCGTCCTGCCTAAAATAGTACCCGTACAGCAGTCAGCAGCCAAGCCTTTGCACCCAGTTACGAGCATCAGGTATTCTTTTTCGGTTTTCTTTTACTGAGGCATTCTTCTACTCCAGAGTTATCGGAGCGGCTCCTGTAACCACGGTCTAGTCAACGACGACGAGTTCAAGCCAGAACAACTCACAATGCCTGTTGCACATATCCTACCGTAGCGTGGCGGGCTAGATACACATGCACAACCCTCCCCGCTATCTTCCACAGACAGCACACCTACACCTACCACCAGCAGCCAGCACTCCCACCACCACTGCCACCGTCGCCACAGAAAAACAGCAACGCTCCTTGGAAGGAAAAACTAACCTCACAGATATCTTGTTCAAGCCGGGCACCCCCTGGGTCTTGATGACCATCGCCCGAGGCCGCCGTCCGTCCGCGCTGGCTGACCCTCCAGATATCTCCACCACATCCATAACCGACAGCTGCGAAGCGCTAGGTCGTGCTGCTCGCGCCTGCTCTTCCCTAGCCTTGTCCTCCCAGATCTGACGGCCGCAGAAGGGTCCCAGAAAAAAAAGCGGAGAAATTTAGGGAAGGGGGGTGTTCCTACGAGTCATTATGCCCGATTGCATTTTTGTCGGGGGAATTTCGGGGGAATTCACAATTTCGGGGGAATTCAACGAGTCGGCACACCCTATCTCATTTGCGGAAAGATTTCGGGGTTTTCAACGAGTCAGCATGCCCTGTTGAATTTTCGAAATTTAGGGGGGGGGGGGAAGGGGGGGGGGTCAACGAGCCAGTAGAAAGAGACAACGCCCTGACTGAACCTCACAGCCCCGTCCGGCTTTTGCAACCTTTTGATTTCAACAAATAGCACTGCTGCCCCGCCGTAAACGAAGCATGGGTGCCGGCGACGGCGAACGCCGGCACCCATGCGGAGTCCTTGCACACATAACGAACCATGGAGTAAAACACTCAGGCTACGGTATTGTAGTCAACACTCATTGAAAAGTTGACGAGCAGTGGGATTGCTGAACCCTTGAACCCTATGCGCGATAAAAAATGAAGGCAAGAACCGGGGGGGAAGAAGGGACGAAAGTAGATATGTGTGAAGAAAAAAAAAAAAAAGTATCATGCCCCCTCGAGTTGAAGTTTTGTGCGTCACGCAAAATCGGCCTCGTGAAAATCTTTCCAAGTGTTTTATGAAAAAAGTACATATTCGTCACCTGTAAGTTCGATCAATTTCACGGTCGATACTCATCTTTGCAAGCTGCATGATACTGGGGCCGCGTGTTTTTACACACGTGCATTTTTCTTTGAACATGCCTGGTACCTGGCATATATCTCCCCCGGATGCTGCAAGGTTCAAGATGACACTATCGTTGGAAAAGCGTAAGAGAACAGTCAATGCCCGGGCACACCGTACAGCAGAAAACACACACAAGAGAATCACGGTAGCCGCTCTCGCGACAGGTTCTCAGCTGCTGAAAAAATAAAATAGACCCTCAAAGTCACCCCCACCTACCCGAACCTGGTGCTCCGTCTCGAAACAGATGCATGGCCAAGAGTCAACCGACTAAGGCAAGCAACAAAAATGAGTTCGCCCGCCCCCCTCCCCCCCCCGCCCCCCCGCCCCTGCCGGAACCTTGCCCAGAACGCATTTCAACGAGAGCGGGCACTTCTTCAATTGAGACGTGCCGTCGGTCGAGAAAAGTTTCGGCCCTACAAGTGATACAGCAGTAGTACGCCTATCGAAGCACGTGTTGCATTGCGCGTACTACGTACCTTTCGACGCTCGACATCGGAGGCCCTGGCCGTTTCCCCTGGCTTCCTCTTTCGCGGCCTTTTCATCTGAAAAAACGTGCAAGGGAAAGTAAAGCGTTCCGGTGTGTTAGAATACAGGGGGGGCAGAGGCACTGCAGTTGCGATGTTGTATGATACGATACGATACGATTTGTATCATATCCTCTCATAACTTCGCACTTACGATACGATAAGATTTGTATCATATCCTCTCATAACTTCGCAGTTATCATATCGTTTTATCCCTCCCTAAAAGAGACGCAACTCAGATCTAGGGTCACCTCGTTGTTATCGCGAGCAGAATTCAGACCTTTCTTTCCTCGTCGTCTGGCGTAGACTTGCGCCAACCCACGCTGTGAGGCACTCTCAGCAATAGATTCGATTCTGTTGATTTTGTATTTTAGCAAACAAACTCAAAGTTCCGAGCCAGGGGAGATTCGAACTCCAGGAGTGTCAACTCCATTAATAGTACCATTCGAGGGCAACCACAACACCGCCGGGGCGACCGGATTGATACGATAGGATATGATATGACATGATATGACACGATATGATACGATACGATATGATATGATATGACATGATATGACATGACATGACATGACATAACATGACATGACATGATATCATATCATATGACATGACATGATTTATATGATATGAGATATGATATGAGATATGATATGAGATATGATATGATATATGATATGATCGACACGATACGATACGATAAGATACGATATGACATGGTATGATACGAAATTATACGATAAGACATGCTATGATAAACTAAGCGATAACATTAGGAGGGTGCTTGCTGCTGTTTTGGGGTTTAAACGGCCATCATTATTACCCGCGTACAAGTGCAAGGGAAAGTCCAAACGCTCCGACAGTGAAAAAACGATATGGTGAATCATGAGGGGCACTGCCGAAAAACCTGTCAATACAGCAGGGGTCCCTACATAGTGCCGGCTGCCCGCTATAGTTCCTGTGAAATCGTGTGGTACAGGTGGAAACAACGAGTAGTAAAAGTATTCGGAGTAGTGCCGGTTGCCGCTATAGTGCCATTATTTCCCTCTATGGTGCACATACCAGCACTATAAAGGGATGACTATCGTATCGTCTCTCTCGAATGTGGAAACCAATTAACGTCTTGACTTCGTTACTTTTCCTTATCATCACATCGTGAAAGCAAAAACGCGAAAAAAGAGAAAAAAGAGACGGAGGGGTCGGACCAAGGGTGGGCTGGCAGGGTTTGCAGCACGCGAGGCCCGAGCGAGTCAGAAGGAGGCCCTTGTGGCGGTAGCAACCTACAATGTACGAACCCTGGCTGTGGAGGTGAGGAACGAGTATGGGCATGTTTGAGTGCGTTCTGGCGAAGGCAACTTGGCTATGACTTCGTCGGCCTGCAGGAAACAAGGAGAGCTGGGAAAACAGAGTGTTCTGCAGCAGGATACTGGTACAAAGTTTCTGCTCTGGCCAAGAAGGAACCGAAAGCAGGCAAGGACTGTATGGAGTTGGTTTGGCTGTAAGGGAAACGAGTTGCCGTAAGTCCGTGTATACCCACCAGTTGATTGACGAACGACTTATGTCCATGGGCTTCGAGTTGACTGGTGAAAGCGTTGCGATCAACCCAGTCATTGCCTGGACTATGCCCCAACGGAAGTCAACCTCAACACACTGTTGAAAGAGGAATATTGGAAGAAATTGGGGCACATGGTTGAACAAATTCCAACTAAGGAGTGTCTGTTCGTACTGATTGACGCAAACGCGCGGACTGGAAAAAGGGGTGGAAGGGTGTGATGACGATAAAATGTTTGGAGCGTACGGACGTGATGAGCTCAACAATAACGGTGGACGCCTGCTGATATTTGCTAACGACACCAAGCTCGCTCTCACGACCCCGTTTTTTAGCACACGGGAGGGTCGAGTATCTCATACGTTCAACGACATCAGCAGCCGCAATGACCAAAAACGGATTGACTACATCGTAACCCAACAAGCACACCGATCTCGCGGGTATGATGTGAAGGTGCACCCCCAGCCTCCGCGCCCAGCCAAGGCGGACTCAGACCATAACATCGTATACGCGATGGTTCGCCTCAGCGGTCGTTTCGCACCCAACAGACACGTGCGAACGAAAACCAAATCCGGCCTTTCAATCGGCAGAAGTTTAGATCCGACGGAGATTGCAGACAGCGAGCAGTTGAGCAGATCCTATCCAAGTTTCCTTCCTACCCTCCCAGCCCAATAGCATCTCTTGAGATGGCCGAACCCCTCGCCAAAGTCGTTCTTGACGCAGTAGCGAAAGAGGTCCCACCCCCACCGCGCCGCACACACACTAACAACTCCGTTGGTGCCAACGGCAGCCGCCTTCAAAGTAGCATGGGATGCGAGGGAGGATGCAAGATGATCCATGCGCATTAAAAGGGACAAAACCGCGGGGAAGACGCTGAGGACGGCATGCGCGAAACTGCGAGGGGTGAGCGACGCACGACTACATGCCTACTTCGAAGAGTACCACGCTGAAACGGAAATGCCTCTCGCTGAAAACGACCAACGGCGTTTCTACAAGCACCTGAAGGGCACGATTGGGTTGGGCGGTAGAAAAGCGAGAAACGAAGGGTCATCATGAACAAAGATGGCACGCTGCTAAAGAACAACGTGTGCATTCTTGAACGATGGGCGAGGTATTTCGGTTCCCTCCTTGGTACAAAATCGCCTAAACTTGATTCAGCCATCAGCGGCCTATTCCAACAACGGCCGTTAGCACCATCGCTTGGAGCTGAACAGACCATGGATGAAATGACTGCCGCCGGAATACCAGGTATGCCAAACTGGAAAGCTATGGGACCAGGCTCCCTGCCGTCCCAGCTGCTGAAAATTGACCACCCCGAATTTATCCGCTACTTCCACAGAGCCTTCTTGTCAATGTGTGGAGAACGGGAGACGCCCCCCAGCATTCGAAAGATGCCCCCATTAAGGTCCTTCATGAAAGGAAGAATCGATCTGGTGGCAACAACTACCGGCGGATTTCTCTCGTTGCCCGTTCAGGCAAAGTACCGTCAAAAATGGTCGCGTCCCGCCTCAGCAACGACTGTGAGACCGAACGGACACTCCCCGGCGAACAGTGCGGCTTTCGCCCCGCCCGATCAACAGTGGATATGCTGTTCGTCGGGCGCCGACTTCAAGAACTCGGACGAGCTAGGGGAATCCCTCTGTATATGCGCTCCATCGATCTCCAGAAAGCGTATGACTCCGTCGACCGAGACCTGCTGTGGGTGGTGCTCGCACGCTTCGGCGTACCAGAGAAGATGCCGACCAGTATCCGTTCAGTTCCACGAAGGTATGCGAGCTCGGGTGGGCACGGATGGCGGTGAGCAATTTGACTGATTTGGCGTCACCCAGGGACTGCGGCAAGGATGTGTATTGTCACCCCTTCTTTTCATTGTTTTTTCGCCGCTGCAATACATGCCGTCTTGGTACGCTTCAGTAAGGGCCCAGATATTTTGAGGGACGTGGTTCACCTCGAGGAGGCCCTCGGGGAGGACGGGGTGGAGCTTGAACCGCTAGCATATGTGCGAAGGTCAGTCTGGGGTATGCTGTACGCCGACGATGCAGGCATTGTGTCTAAGTCGGCGGAAGGCCTTGGGAAGATGATGACCGTCATTGTGACTGTTATCGAAGCAGCAGGAATCACCGTGTCCGGCGAGAAAACGGAGACAATGCTGCTGTGCACACTCAACCAGGTGCTCCCGACCTCACCACTCGTCGTCGAAGCAGCGGGCCAGAGGAACAAGCAGAGGATGCAGTTTCTGTACCTGGGCGGTCTTATCGATGCGAACGCCGACATCACGCCAGAGATCAAACGACGGACCCTACTCGCGTGGGCATGCTACGGTCGTTTCAAGCGCGAACTGTACGATATGGAGGATGCCCCGTTCATGTTAAAGGTGCGCATTCTTAAGACCGAGGTGATGGATACTCTCAAGTACGGGTGTGTTACTTGGGCTCTCGGACTGGGGCACTTCGCTAAACTCCAAACGGCACACCATAACCTCCTCCTACGGATCATTGGCTTTCAGCGCCGACAGCGCCCCGACCACCGAATGTCGTACGCCAAGGCTCTCAAGAAGGCACAATGTGAGAGCGTTGACACGACTATCCGCAAAACGCCTCCTCCTATTTGCGGGAGCCGTGCAACGGACGACCAATGAGCGACTGACCCATCGCGTGATGTTCGGGACGATGGCTGGTGGGGTGAACCCGGGACGAGGTTGAACAGAAACGAACTGGGCCCAGTGTCTGGTAGACGGCATCAGGGTATTCCGAGCAACCGAGGGGTCCACGGATAGCTCCCCTTTACTGTTCGGAGTAGAGACTGTGCTATGGCCGAGGGCGGCTAAGAAAAGTGGGAACTGGCACCGGGGGAACGTCGACGCGGCGGACCGCTTCATGACGAGATGGCGCAGGTGCGAGGCGGAGAAGAGCTGGCAACGCCTCACAGTAGAGGACGTCAAAAGCAGCAACCAACGGAAACCGGAGGGGCGGCGCGGGGGGAGCAGCCGTGCTGATACAGCTGCAGATGAATGCAGAAACGAAATGTCAGATCGTGTGGCAAGATATCAGTTCGATTAATACAGTGGAGCGTGTGCTACCATAGCCTTGAACCCTCTACAGCGAGAGGAAGTTTCTGCTTTATTTTCTTTGAGTTTAATGAGGGGAGCGCAAAAGCGACAGTAATGACTGGCTGTCGTTCTTTATTTTTGTTTGCTCCCTTGTTTCCCTCTTCACCGGCCTTATCATGCCTTATGCCGGTATCTTCTTCCTCTTCTTCGTGTTGTTTTGTCCGTGCAACACACGTACTGCACAGTATCTGTTTCTCTTCGGCACGTATGTTGTTCTTGCAGCCTTTCCTTTCCGATCTTCTCATCACATTCTTCAAAACACCTGCCGTTTGTTTTGCTTTGTTTTGTTTTGTTTTCTTATTTTCTTCTTCCTCTTTTGTTTCCCTTTTTGTATGGTCTGGCTTATTTTGTTGTGTTCTCGCACCCGGTACGCTAGCATTTCACTTGCTTTACCTTGATGAATTGCGAATGTTTGGTTTACTCTGTTTCACAGTCTGCGGCCACTGAACTTGTATCTCTCTGGGATGAAGAGTCAGCACGGACTCTGGGTGTACTGATGTCGGTAGGTAGAAATAACGGTTTAATGTGAAGACAATACACACACTTTTACTCTCCAGCTCAACCCACAAGAGGTTTTACCTTCAGCGACCTTCTAGACAAGCCGAGGTCACAGGTGTCGCCCTTCCTTCTTCCCCCCGTTACCTGCCTTCACTTTTTTATTGCGCATAGGGTTCGGCATTCCCACTGCTAGATTACTATGCGCGTCGATTTTCATCAAATTTTGCTAACTCACGCTCTCGTGCGTTCCGCTCGTCATTATTTTGCAAGAAAAAGTCCCTAGGAGCATGAACTAGCTGAATCCCCCTCTCTATAATGACAAGAAAAAAAAAAAAAACTGGCATGTGCAGTATCTGACAGCTGCAGCGGTATGATAATGCACGGATGCCGCTACAGGCAGGGCAACAGAAGGGTGCGAGGTGGTCGGGGCGGGCGATAACCCCCAAGAATGCATTGGTCGCCCCGGTGGCGTATCAGGTTATCCTCGAGCCTGATATAGGACAGTTTCGTGGGTTCGAGCTCCGCCGAGTGCATACTCGTATGAATTCGTTGGGACTTTTTCTTGTGCACAAATTGACTTGCGGAAAGCGCGAGAGCGTGAGTTAGCAATCACTCGATGAAAAATCGGCGAGCAATGGGATTGCTGAACCCTATGCGCGATAAAAATTGAAGGCAAGAACCGCGGGCAGAGGGGATGACACCTGTGACCACGGCTGGTCCAGAAGCTGGGAAGTAAAAAGTGTGAGAAAAAGAAAAAAAAAGCAATTTGGAGCTTTCAACTTAGTGCCCTAAGGCGTGACCGTCTTAAGGTTGAACGGTAACCGTTCCAATCCGCCCGTAAAGTGCGCGGCATATTCAGATTGGTTCGGTGGTTAACCCTTATTTAGGTCCTAAAACACGGCCAAAACGGGCTGCCCCAATCGTCGCAAGTAGGTTGCCTACTGTAGGTAGGCAGGTCAACCCCTTTAGAGCCTTCTCACACAAATTCCAAGTAAACTGTCCCCCCAAACGGGTTTCCAATTGTAGAGGGGTTAATCGAATGGTGTTGCAAAACACAGCCATGTTGGGCAGCTCCTCGCCCGAGGAGCCCCGCTAGGCTGGACCAAAAAACATCCAAACGTGCGAGTTACCCCTGCCGTCGAACGTGACGAGGAAGCGAGCGGACTATGTTGCTTCCTGGAAAAGAGACTGGGACCTCTCGCTGCAGACGCTGGTATCACAGACATTATCACCAGGGGAGCACCCAATAAAAAGACAAAACGCAACCACATTCTTAGAAAGGTCAAAACAAGAAAGAAAACATCGGAGCGTTGGACTATTTACGCGAATCGAGAGAATGACATTTTTTTTTCAACATTATTTTACTTGGTTTTAGAACCCCCCCCTGTCCCCCTTTCTGATGTCTTAAAACATAAAAAAGTGTGGGGTATATTATTTAGTTTTTTGCTCCTCTACTAAGGCTACGTACGGTAGAGAGGCATCGCCATTCTTACTGCTACCGAGCTTAAGCCAAGTACACCACGAAAAAAAACGTGTCTATCCTGACATATTTTGTTGGCAGCGAAACATGCTACGGCATGCCACGGTAGCCAAGGTGCACCAACCATCGTTGTTTTTTTCCGAGGCTCCCAGCCACTTGAGGAGCACCAACCATTGTATTTCTCACCCCAATCTGACTCAATATGAGAGTAAACTTAAAGCGCAACCATTGCGATGATCAAATCCACGGCCTAGGTATAAAACGTTTTCATACAAGTATTGAAAGCAAGAACGCCTTCCGACGAAAGCGGGTCGAGGAAGCCCCGTCGTTCAAAAAACATTCCCGCACAAAACTGCTACCAAAATAACGCCACGCGTTTCGCGTAGGCTTAAAATTCCGCGAGGTATCGCAAGTTGAAACGCGGGACCACAGGCGTACCTACGAGCTTCAAGCACAACCAGGCATTACGCCAAAAACAACTCGAAAACTACGGAAAGACAATTATTAATAGTCACCGCGCGAGTAATTCGGCGGGTAACACCGACTAGCCCAAAACGAGTACATACCTGTAGCTTAGTCTGGCACAAGGGTGCCCAAGGTGGGGTGGCAGTATGACAAGAAGGTTTCAACTGTAGGTCCGATTAGGTGCCAGTCGGGTACCTGCCTTAACCCCTTTAGAGCACTAAAACTCCTCGCTATACTGATTCCAAGTTTTTTTTGGTCAAAACAGGTTTCCGGTTGTGATAGCGTCAACAATCCGTCGGAACACGCGAGTGCGACCGCTCTTACTTTAGATTGGGCGTTATATATTTTAGGATAGGCGTCACAAGGCGCGACAAGTTGATTTGACCGCGGTCAAGTCCGTTCATCATGTTAATAGTATTAGGATAGGTGTCACAAGACGCGACAAGCTGATTTGACCGCGGTCAAGTCCGTTTATCATGTTAACAGTACCTGGTATTAGGATAGGTGTCACAATACGCGACAAACTGATTTGACCGCTGTCAAGCCCGTCTTATCTTATTTATAGCATGGACGCTCTTAAATCGGACACCTCTCTGTACTGCACGCTACCGTCTACGTATCATACCGTCGACGAGATGGTATGTACCTGTCGAGCAACCACGGAAGGAGCCTCTCGGCGCGCACAGCAAGACAGCAAGGCGTCTTCAACTTCTGTCTACCATCGTGCCGTTTACTACTGCCTGCTTTCTACGTGCCGCCGACGAGTCTGTGCCACATTTGGTATTAGACGTATGACACCACCCTTTTCTTCGACACCACTCCCATGACGGGAAACCACCCACGGTGACGAAAAAAAAAAAAAAACGAGTAAGACACGTCCATTACCACTTGGGCTCCTTTAGATACCCCTCCCCTGGGCCCGTCACCTCCAGAGCAATACAAGAGCGGGAGAGTTCGTTCTATCTTGTTTTTAGAGTGGGTTTTGATATTTTGACGTTGTAATTCGCCGCTACGTTCGATTCAGCTCGGCCCACAGAGGTTGCTCGCTACCGCAGCAGGCGCGAAGGCGCGGGACCGTGGATAATAACCCGTTGCTTGCTGGCCTTGTAGTCTGGTGGTGGTGGTGGAAGTGGTGGTGCTTCTTCCGTGGAGTGATGGGTGTACACACAAGCAAACACAAAATCTGCTGTGTATCGTGGATCAGGCGGATTCATTGTACTTGATTTTAGACTGGGTTTGGGTCTGTCACGTACGTACTCGGGCTGCTGCTGCTGCTTTGTGCATTTGAATGAACTCGGCTAACCCGCCGCCTTGGCAGGCGTAAGGGCCTTACACCAAAAAAACGAGACTGCCGCCTGCTGGTGTTGTAGTCTGGTGGTGGCGTGCAGCTGAATATTGCTGTTGTTGTTGCTGCTGCTGCTGTGGCGCGCGACGTGGGCACACGCACGCATAAGACCCGTCTGTGTCCTGGTGTAAGACGGACGTCGTTTGTAAAAAAAATACGTCGGCCCTGACTGTTCTACCCGCCAAGGTCCTCGTCGTCACAGCGACCGACAGAGACTCAGGTTCCGAGAAACGCAACAACCTATACTACTGCGCGATTGCACCACTACATCACCAGCGGGTCCCCGGCTGCGTCGTAGTGCAGCGTCGATTGTCTGAGCGTTTGTGCTACCTCTCACGTATGCGCCGTGTATGTGGGTCACCTCTCGGCAAGTCCCACTGCAGCCGTGTCTCAATCGCAGCGCCCAGCTCGGTGCAATCACCGCCAATTACAATTGTCTGTCCTTGTAAAATCCTTACAAAACTCGTGTTTCATATGCCGAATTTGCCGAATTTTCCTGCCTATAAGCCAATCATATCACTGGGTTCTAACAAAAAAATCCTCAGGTACAGGCGCCGTGCCATTCGAGACTAAGAATCACCCGGGGCCTTCCAAACAATAACCAAACGAAAATCACTAGGGGTCCACACGAAAGTAGTCCCCGGCACCGCACATCGTGGAGAACAACTAATAATTGTGCCAGTGCCACCTCCGGCTCATTCGTTGTTGAAGCAAGTACTGGCTGCTGGCTAGTACGTTTGGTTTTCAAACGGGAAGCGTTATCGGTGTCATGCCGACATCGTTACACAGTATATAATAGAAGGGCTCCGCTCCGCGGGCGGCTGACGCCGCCCGCTACGCTCGAGCAAGGAAGATTACAACAAAACGAGAAGGGGGAACAAAGACGAGGCCCACGATTTGGCGCAACTAGCGAATTGATAATGCCAAAAGCTACTTGTGTAGGGCTGGTTGCCCTGTGCTGTGCTGTGTGCTTGCTGGCGATGACAATTTTTGATCGGTGGTACGGGTGTTATTTGTGAAAAAATAATAACATGAAGAGGGCCGAGAGAGGCAATCAACGAAGAAAGGAAAGAGATGAGTACACGCGTATGTACCGGTGCCTGGTACTTCGCGTGATACCTGTGGTATTGCAGCTGCTGTGTTTACGAAAAAAAGCACAGCGTAGTACGGCGAAGCACGGCGCAGCACGGCACTGCGCTGCCGAGCTATAGCTGAGCTAAGCTGAGCCGGGAGTGGGTCCTTGGGCACTACCCTATCACAGAAAACCGGCCCGCGTGATAAAAACGCCGAACGCAAAATAATAACCACCCGGTGTGGTTTTTTCCGAAAAATACGGTACCAGGGTATGTACCCGTCGAGTTAAGGAGCCTTACGGTGCACACACAGTAACACAGCAACTCGTCTTCAATTTCTGTCCACCTACCGCCTATGATACTACCGGTGCTGTTGTCTACCGTCTACCGTTCTCGAACGCTGTCAGCAAGTGTACTACAGGTAGTACTACTGTTGTCTACTGCCTGCTGTCTACTGCCCCATGATATTACTGCCGTCGACAAGTGTACACGCACCTGCCGAGAACCAGACTGAAAGAGGCTCACGGAGCACATAACAACATACCACAGCAAGGCATCTATTCTATTTCACCGATACATACCGCAACAACAGCAACACATCACACCTCTTCCGGCGGCTTTGGCTGAGCCCCCAGTCCTAGCCTATGGTGGCGAGGCTCCACGTCCTTCACCAAGTCTGCCACAGTCCCCCTTCCCCCAGCACCTTCCTCGTTCCCGCCCGGCCCAGCCCACCCCATTCCGCGAAGCAGCGCCGCGCCGAACTCGTGCACAGGGACATCCACATAGGCCATGCTCCGGGCGCTGACGTCCTCCGCCCGGTACCCCAAGTCGTGCTTAAACTTGGCGTCCTCTCCTTCGACGTCCGCTAGCCCCGGGATCATGTTAAGCGCCAGCAACCCGGTTCTATTGCCTGAGGTGGTGGTGGTCGAGGCCTCGCCGCTAGCGCCACCGCCGCTGCTGCTGTTGCCTGGTTGCGCCGCCATGCTGATGACCCTGTCGGAGTCAAGGCCCAGGCCGTCGCGATCGCCCGCGTTGCGTCCCCTGCCCACGTCACGGGATTCTCGGGCAATGGCTTCCGCTGCCAACTCATCAAGAGACTTATCATTCTGTGCTGATACTGGTCGTGCTGTTGCTGCTAGTGATTGCCGTGGTGGAGCAAAGGCGTCGCTGGCACCGCCCGCAGCAGAAGGTGCGGAGTTGGGTATTTCTCCACGAGAATCCCCGTTAGTAGTCTTCTCCGCCCAGGGGTTAGTGGCTAGTGCGATGACGCGGGGGGCACGTTCGACAACCACCTCCTTGGTCACCACTTTGCCCCCTCCAATACCGGTCACGTAGTCCCGCTTAGGCACTGCTTCGTCCTCCTCTCCATCCCGTTGCCCGATCGAGGAAGACTGGGGACGAGGGCGTTCCCTGTCAGCTCGTACCACGGCACCGGAGGATGGTAGTTTCGTCTTGCTCAGAGACATAGAGAAGCCCTTCTTGGGCTTCGAGCTCGCCATGGTAGGGTGCGCCTAGAAGGCGACGCTAAGGAGAAGGGAAGCTATCGAAGAACGCGTTACTCCGGCCCACTAGCGAGACCTCTTTGTGCTGGGCCTCCTGCGTCGCGCGGCTTGCGTGCACGTCGAAGTGAACACGCCATCCCCGACCCGCAACGCCTGCGAAGTCTAAAAAAACCTTAGGAATCATATACCAACCTGATCAACAGCACGATTCACGATACCAGCAGCCTACAGCCAGCTGCTTGCAGCAGTGCGCGCAGTGAAACTTCTTGCGCTGTCTTCCTCACCACCGTCCCGATGGCAGGGGGGAGAGCCTCCACGGTCCCTAGAACCGCTAGCCTGCCTCAACAGCAACTCAAATGGCCTGAATGGGCTTTGTTCTTCCTTACAGCAACCCTAGACATCGCCTGCTCCAGGGGGGTCGGGCTCGTCCCAACCTCAGGCGTCTACCTAGTTCGCTCTGCAGTGATGTTCATCCTGTACCGGGAGTGGACCCTTGCGATTGCCTGTGGCTTTTTCCTTCCGACCGTGGTGCCGCTAACTGCGGTTTGCTTCATGAAAAGGAGCTGGATGACCTTTCGGGTGAGATGTGTGAGAGTTTACATACCAGGTATGATATGTTATCGTTTAAATACGTAAGCTGGGTGTACGTACGTAACGCGACGGGTATTTGTTGTTAATTAAATATTTTAAGGACGTCAGCCGTGAGTTCGACGAATTTCGGGTCAATACTCATCTTTGCAAGCTGCGTTTCACGGGCCTGGTCATGGTATTGGTACAAAACCTTCCTACGGGTTTTACTCGTGCCATACAAATTCAGTGTGACATCACAGCGAAGCTAAGACGAGTACTCGTACTGGCAACTGGCACCCTATTGCTGTTCGCCTTGTACCAGAGTATGCCAGAGGTCGTCCGAGTACCCCCAGCATGATACCGGCGAGTACCAGGCATTTAAGCTTTTGGTACTTTCGGGAATCGCCAGAGTGTTCAGTCATTTCAGCTTTTGATACTCTTGGGACTCGCGAGTACCCCGCTTTTTCGGCTTTTGATACTCTTGAGACTTGGGAGTACTCATTCATTTCAGCATTTTTTTGTACTCTTGGGAATCGCGAGTGTTCGGCCGTATCGGCTTTTGGTGCTCGTGGGACGCGCGAGTGCACGATTATTTCAATCGTTGATACTCGCGAGCACTCAGTCATTTCAGCTTTCGGTACCCTTGGGACTCGCAAGTATTTAGTCATTTCGGCTGTGGTACTCTTGGGGCTCGCGAGTACCCAGCCGTTTCAGCTTTTGGTGCTGCTGCACGGGTCTCGGGAGTATTCGGTCCTTTCAGCCTTTGTTGGTACTCTTGGGACTCGAGAGTACTCAGTTATCCAGCTTTTGGTACTCTTCGGACACGCGATTACGCGGTCATTTCAGCGGTTGGTGCTCCTGGGACTCTCGAGTACGTGGTCGTTTCAGTTCTTGATGGTATTGGGGGATTCGCGAGTAATCAAGTCATTTCAGCTTTTGTTACGCTTGGGACTCGCGAGTATTCAGTAATTTAGCTTTTGGGTACTCTTGGGACGCGCGATTATGCAGTCATTGTAGCTTTTGATACTCTTCAGACTCGCGAGTATGCAGTCGTTTCAGCTTTTGATACTGTTGGGACTCGCGAGTACACAGTCGCTCCAGCTATTGGTACTCTTGGGACTCGCGAGTGCTCAGTCATTGCAGGTCCTTGTACCCTTGGTACCTGCGAGTATTCAGCCTTTTCCGCTCCTGGTTGCCTCGAGACTCGTGAGTACTCAACCGTTTCAACTCCTGGTAGTCTTGAGACTCGTGAGTACTCAATCGTTTCAACTCCTGGCAGCCTTGGGACTGAGTTATTCGAAGTGGCTGGTACTCTGGAGTCATTGACCGAATGCCAATGACTATAGTACAGTATAGGACACCTACTACTGATAATAAGAGGTATTGGCCCAGGCTGAGTGTCTTTTATTTGAGATAAGGTGCGTTATCCACCAACTTCAGTACAACGGCTCCAAGGTTTCTTGTATCCCTGTATATTGTCGGCCTTCCCTTCTTGGTATACTGTTTATGATTAGGTGCCATGCTGTACCCCCGTATATATTCGCCCGCCCTTCTTATTATCCTGTTTCTTCTTATTAATAGGTTATCCTGTAATGTGCTGGTACTCTGACGACACTCGTATACACCAGGCACAACAGCAGCTGCAGTACGAGCAGTAGTGCAGCATACAGTTGTACAGTTGCTCTGTTGGACTGGTACTGGTACTGGGTGCTGTACGGGTAGTCTGTCGTCCGATTCGAGTACAAACTGTAGTACCACGGAATGCCATGTTCGTTGAGCGAAAATATGCAGTTTTGCTGGTGTCAGACGAACGATCAGACTGCAGCAACAGCACCCTGTACAGCTGCTGTCACGCACAGCAGTCTACTGTTGTAGCCTGCTGCTGTAGTCTACGGCAAGGCCGACAGCAGTGCGGCTGTACCTCGCACAAAAAAATCGACAGCGATGTAGTGTACTGGTGTACGGACTCTTGGCGATGATACAACCGTGTTCAATCTTTGTTGTGCACCAGGCATGATACACCAGGAAAGGGAATAGTTATTGTGCGAGCACACCGTTTACATGTGCGCTGCAGTTTTTTATCAGGCAGTAGGTGTCCCAACCTTCACGCATGTTCAAATACATCCAATCAACGGCTCTGATGTATTCTGGGAAATCGCTCATCACTTTTACGTGCCAGCTCGACTCGCTTGAGGTTTTTCGCTCGGCGACCTTGTGAACAAGCCGCGGGCACAGCCATTGCCTCTTCCCCCTGGTACATGCCTTGATTTTTCTCGCGCGCACGTTAGGTTTTTCCCTCGACGACCATGTGAACAAGCCGCGGGCAAAGGCATAGTCTCTCCTCCCCCCTGGTACATGCGTTGCTTTTTCTCGCGCATAAAGTTCATCTCAGCATGGCCGCTGCTCGTCGATTTTCATTTTTTGTGTTTTTCGTTGTGTGTTGATGTTTTTGTGCTTCGATTATTGCCAACTCGCTCTGTCAATGAAGAAACGAGTACCAGGTATGATATGCTATTGTTTTTTTTGTTTGCCAGGTGCCACCGGAGGAACAACTGCTTACACAGTTTCGTTGTTGATGTTCACCCTGGTAGCCTCCATAGGAAACAAATTGTACACATTTATAGAATGACCCATCTGTAAACGCGAGCGGCCAGGTGCATCACGCAGCTTGCAAACGTGAGTAGCGGCTCTAAGTTTGTCGAACTCACAGCCGACGTATTTGGTATACGTATGAAGTATGTTGATTGTTTTTTGCCCGGTTGCCACCGGAAGAACTGCCGAACCAATGGCTTTGCTCTCTCGTCGTTTTTACTCCTGAGCAGTCGTGGACCCTGCTCCCGACCTTGCGTGATACTGCTAATATTTCGTATGATACTAACTATTTTACATCTGGAACATAGCCCTGACTAACTCCAAGCAATTTTCCCCAACATGTCGGGGTCAAATCCCGGCCAGCCCGTGGGCTGAGGAGTATCGGGGATGACGCCATGTATGGGTAATTCATGCATGGTGATGCGCGTGATCGAGGTATTTATAACCTTAGTTACGAGTACGACTTGGTACGAGCGCGAACTGTCACGTACTGCCGCCGTTTAGTTTTCGCACCCTGTGGGCCCGCACAAACTGTCACGCGCTGTTGGGCTGTTAACCCCCCCCCCCCCATGTAGATCCGTTTAGTCCCGTAACTTTTTCCCCCTTGGAGCCCTTTCTGGGCATTATATAGCGACCAATCAGATGACGATTGCGACCTGATCAAGAGTCTAGGAAGAGCGTTCAGCAGTTTTGAGAGTGACTTAAGCTGCACGCGTGTCGCACAGCTCAAAAAAAGTATGGTTCGGACACTTCGCCTTTTCCCAGCGGCCCTGGCTGGTTGGCGTGGTGGATGCCGTGATTGTCAGTCGTTTTGGACAGATTTCCACTCTCGATGAGCAAAGGGGGTTTGTTGATAATTACAGGTATAAGTTACTAGTCGCGCCACTAAACCGTAACGTGGCCTTAAATGCGCATCCCCTGCCCCCCACCGCTACACCCCTCTGCCGGAGAGCAGACGGAAGCTTCAGCTTGCGCTGGTTGCTAGACGGTGCGATAGCCTAACATGCGCGACCCCTATCCCCCACCGATACTCCCCTCTGCCACGGAGTAGGCGACAGCTTTAGCGGCGGTAAACAAAGAGCGGGCTAGGATGGCGGCGGCGTCTGGTCCGCCTAGGTCGGCAGGTGTTCCTCAACCTCAAGCAGCACGCGGCAACCGGGAAACGCGAAGAGGAAGTGACCGCGTACGCCCACCAGGGGAGGTAAGAAGAGTGACTAGACCAAGTCTACATTACAGGCTACGGAGGGGCGAGGGCCTACTCATTAGTTTCTTTGCCTTTGTCATTTGGCCGCTGACCGGGCATTCCCTTGGAGACGAGGCACCGTTCCCATTCCTTGTTCACGGGCACATCTCTAACGTTTGGGCGCTCCTTACGCTTTTGTCTTTTTACTATTACATGTATGTATTTTTGCTTAGGGCCAGTTTTAATAATTAGAAAAAGTCCGAGTAGGAAAAATATTGTCAAATTTGGATTTGATTTCTCGAAAAAAAGTGATTTGCTTTTTATCGAGGGAAGGCCGCATTGTTCTACGAACATGTGGGAAATCGGAATAACGTAGCAAGTCACACAATACCCTACTGACGAACACCGACGAGAGTAGACAAGAGCAACGGCTTGTGTCCGCGCGTGCGCGCCGCCCTCAGCCTCTCCTTTCGTGTGGCGGCCCAGGCTAGGCAACTATCACCCGTAGGGTCTCGTGAGTGGGCGGAGGGAGCCTCAAAACGCCGCGTGCGGAGCAGCGACGGCGATGAAGCTTTCGAACTCTTGAGGGAATACCGGTGTTTTTTGGTCGTTGGGTCGGTTTTCGTGCAGCTTGGCCGAGCGCGGTGGTTGAAAAGGTCGGGATCGCGACCGCCATGATGTTTTTTGAGGCGCCACCGGCGGGATACGATGTGCTATGGTCTGAAGACGTGGGCGCGGCTATTGTCCCGGTCGCCTCTCGTTGAGGTTCGCGTTTCATGGCCTCGATTGTGGATGTCGACGCGACCAAAAAATTCGCCAGGCTGCGTCGGGTGTGTCATGCGACCGTGTCCGACCGCGAACATGCCACGTCAAGTTGGGCCAGCTTCCAAATTGGACTTCGATTTCCCCCCCCAAGATTGTCTTTAAACAAATTTCCAATTTTTTCGTTCAATTCAAATTTCATTTACCCTGGAATCGAATGCTTCAGTGATGTTGGGTTTCTAAACCAATCAAATACAAACATTGATTTGATATTTTCTCCAAAATTGATTTCTTTTTTTTAGTCGTTTAAGATGGCCCGTATCGTACTTATCCCCTGCCCGTTTCTCGTTTTGTGGCGAGACGCTTGTAAGCTCGGGTCCACTCGCACGAGTCACCATCTTACTGGTTTGCAAGTGTTCATCTTTTGTGTGATTTTTAGTACTTTATTTTGGCTACGCTGCTCGGAAGGAAAGCGGGGTCACCCCCCTTGCCGTGACCTTCGTCTGTTATGGAAGAACGCTTTGCGACAATGCTGGAAATGCGCGTGCCCTGCCATCGTTCTTTTTTTTTTTTTTTTCGGGTTAGTACCGTGGCGCGCCTTTTTCTTTTTTTCCTTCGTCCCGGAATACAACTCTAGACTGGTGTAAAACCGATACGGCTGTAATATGCTGGAGATTGAGTCCCGTTTTCGAAGTGTCTTGATGGCCGATGCCGCCTCAGGAGCTTAGGGTAATCAATCACGGATCGGCGGTAGTGTTGCTAGTTTTTGGGTTTTTTGGAGGTGATTTCGGTCGTTCACGCAGGATCGGGCCGGGCGCAACGAGCACTGCTGCTTAGCATAGTTATGATGGATACTCGGTAAAAAGGCCCGTCACGGCTAGACTCCTAGTTTGACCTGTTTTGATTGCTTGGTGTAGATACACACGCCTGGCGTAGGTGACCAAGCCCTTCCCTTGTACGAGGTACCTGATACGAGGTTAACATTGTGCACGACTCGTGCGACACTACAGCAGTGCGGTGTAGACACGGAGCGACAGGCCATGGTCCACGCGCCATTCCCTAACCCTACCCCGACCGTCGCCTAAGGGGTTAGACAACGGATGGCTGCGCGAGGTGTGGGGCATCCTCCACTGCTCCACCGTTCTACATGCCTTGTGAGACTTTGCCAGCAAGGTAGGGGAGGGTTATGCTCACCCACCTGGCCCATTGTTGCGGTATGCTGGTGCCTCGTTTAAACCTACTTTGTACATGGTTGCGAAATGCCAAGCACCCCCACCCCGCGGGGTGTCTTGGCTGTCTACGTACCCACTGGGTGATACGTGCTCTGTTGTTGTTGTTGTTATCGCGCTGACTCGTCTCCGCAATCTAGGCTGTGGTCAGGGGGCAATAGCTCTGGAGTGGAAGAGAACGTTGGGGAAAGATAAAACAAAATGCTGCACATAACCGCAGCTGTGCGTTGCTGACCTGACCTAATCTTGCCCCTTTTGCTCTAACCGCACAGACGAGCGGCTACGACGTGTCCGCCGTCAGTGGCGAAGAAGTGGTCGAGCTTTCCTCCTGGACAGACTCAGCGACATCCAGCCAGCCCGGGCCAAGAGCTAGAAGATGACCTATTCATGCAGTCTGTGACGATTTCATTGGTCGTGCCTAGTTTGACGAGCTAGTCATATAGACTAATCTACGTACATGACTATTGCTTTCAAATTTGTATTATACAGTGGGTGCGTATGGTTGTGGGGCGTGTAATTGGCCGGGCGAAATACTTGCGTGCCTGGTGCTGTGATTCGACCGTTTTTTTTGCCCTTGTTTCCTGATTTGTTTTTTCTGGAGGCGTTTTGTATTGTGTTGGAGCGTGTCCAGCTTATTCTTGAAGCATGTACAGTACGTGGGCAGTCTCTTTAGAAGGTTGGTCCTGTTTCGGGTACGGTCCTGCCCTTTTGGAAGAAATGCGATGGCTTTTGTTTTTCTTGTCATGGTGACGGCTGCTCCGCGTTGGCTGCTGTTTTCTACAACCAAAAGTATGCTTATTGGTCGCGTCTTGGTGTTGGGGGGTTTATTTTGCCGCGGTTAGATGTTTTTGTGGGCAATCCACACCGAAGGGGAGGCACCGCAATTGTGCGGTTTTAGCACTGGTGTACGTCAGCAGTTTTCGGTAGTGGTTGTATGGAGCAACGCAGCCGAAATCGAGCTTAGTGGGTCCTCTGGTACTTGAGTTTATACCCGTCGGACCGCCGGGATTAGACTAGTCAACATCATTCCATGTCGCAAATACAGGTTGGCGCATTCCACGTATCAAATTATCGGTTGTGGTTTCGAGTCTGGGGGGCGTTAGCAATCTTATTGATTTGCAGCTTTATGTAAATGCGTTTTCGTTGTGTGTCGCAATCTCTCTTTTAAGTGTTGAGCTGTCGGCACTTGCATCGACGCATCGCACCCGCTGTCACCACCGTTTCCCCAGTTTTGGAGGGGTAGTTTGTCGAGGAAAATCCAAATGTGTCCGTCCGTCCGTCGGTCCGTCCGTCCGTCCGTCGGTCCGTCCGTCCGTCCGTCGGTCTGTCCGTCCGTCGGTCCGTCGGTCCGTCGGTCCGTCGGTCCGTCGGTCCGTCGGTCCGTCGGTCCGTCCGTCCGTCCGTCCGTCCGTCCGTCCGTCCGTCCGTCCGTCCGTCCGTCCGTCCGTACGTTCGTCGACCAAATCTTGCCTGACCCTAACTATTACTGAAATAAACACTACAAAACGCTTTCCACACTTTCCGTAAAAAGAACAAAGTGGAGAAGCCCACGCTGGAATTCCGCGGTATCATATGGACTTTTAAAGGTCGTGTACGCACTGTACTCTGCAGTCTCTTCCAGGTTTTGACAACCAACCAAGAGACGGCCCTATCCTTGATAGATTAGTCCTTAACGTTGCACCTGATCATTCATTGCCTGTGCACGTCTCGCGTATTGTTAATCAATCGTCAAATAATGTCGTCCGGTTGAGCCTTAGTCGTAACGACGGAGCGGTGGTGGCCCCAGGCCTGTGCGCTCGCTGTGCTTCGCATCGTCGAATCAAGGAATTCTGCTTCTAAAGTTCGAGCTGATTCAAGTTGAACGGTGGGCATTCTCTGCCCCACTAGACTAATGCCGCTCGCAAAATCTAGTCCGAGGGTGAACGTTTGGTACCATACTGACCCCCATGACCAGTGTAAGGGGGTAAGAGGGTGGCATATGACTATTTTATTTTACAACGGCCTCGGGCTGTCTCTAGGAGCGAAACTCGCATCGACCAATGAAAGGTCTTCATTTTTCAACAATATATTCAGGCTTTTTCCAAACGGAGAAAAAAACGATTGCGCCGCATGTTGCACGATCCGGTTGGAGGTACTCCGAATCAGGTCTGTAGATTTTTTCTATCAAAAAACGCCGAAGACCTGACCTGCTAGGCATGTTCAATATCAGGCGTAATTTAACGAAAAAACTGGGTCTTTCACTAAAACCAAGCCATTCAAAGGAAATAACGTATCTTTCGCATTTCTTTCGCACAAAAGTTTAAATGTCCTCGCTGTTTTCGAGAGATAGTCTAGACCCTGACATTTTGCGCATATGTTCTATATGGCCTTACTTTGGTTATCATTTTTTTTTTTGGACGAAAATATGTTGGCCTAAGGTGCAAATTTCCAAAAAAATATTTATTGACGAAAAATCGGGCAAAGCAGCAACCCCCCGCCCCCCCACCCCGACAAGTGAGGTCTTTGCGACGGCACATAGGAGACGTGCAAATTTTCACCGGTCTGAATCGAACGACCGGCGTGGACATTGGCGGGAATACTTTTCGGTCGTCTTCCTGGCGTATTATTGATCGCGCAGACCAGTGGGTTGCGCGGCGTATATATATTTATCCCCCAGGTGGTTTTCTGAGGTTCTCTAATTTTTTTTTTTTTTTCTCCTCCGTTGGCTGAGTTTCTTTGTGATGAAACTCAAACTCCAGGTGTCTGCATGTCTGACCAAAAAAACATATTTATTTGACCAAAAATACAAAGACCCTTCAAACTTACGTTTATGGCTTGTACGCCATTGTACGATATAAAGGGGAACAAAAACAGCCACTGTCCCCGCATCAAACCAACATCTTTTTTTCGGCGCACGGACTCCAGTTCCACGATATACCGCTTGGTTGCGGCGTTTGTCGAACGAGTAAAATGTGTCAGGTAAAATTGCTGTAATCCAGACCGTGAACGTTTTCGTGCCGAAATAAGTCACGAACACGCCAAATTTCCAGGGAATGTCGAACCCACCAACTGGGCAAACCTCACCTCGGCGCATCCAGAGGGCAACGCTCACAGCCACTACACAAGCACAGACTAGTGCTGAGAGGGAATTAGAAACATCAGACCAAATCAGGCGTGCTCAGCAGCAAGAGGGTACAACAGCACAGTCCGCGAGCCGGGCAGCTCAACACCTAGGCGTGGGTGTGTAGAAGGATGAGAGAAAGGAAGGCGGGTGGCCGGATTCGCGTCTCGCCGTCTTGCGCTCGTGGAGAGAGGGCGGGGCCTCGTGCGCATTACTTGTTCCCCGCTAGCTGTCGAGCCCCACGATGGACCGAAATATACAGAGCTCTATCTGCTATGATGTGAATACGACAAGTTCGTGTTTTTTCCGACCATGCCAGAGCAGTGCGACACACCAACCCCTGCGAATCTGATTTGTTTCCGGCGTGTGGACGATAGATCGAAGGAACCCAGACACCCTGCACATCTCGCGGGCCCAGGGGCGCAGGGCCTCCTCGAGACAGAAAGGTCGGGTCGCTTGCCCACGTGTTGAGGCCTACGGAACAGCGCGTGACAACGCTCATGGGACACTTAGCATGCCATGGCAGCCCATGGCAGACGATGCCGCATCCCATGCCATTGTCCATGGCACGGCTCATGGGAGCCATCTCACGGTAGGGATGCAGCATCAGTCGCTGAGGTCCTCACATGAGGAGCTCAATACCTCACTCGAAGAATACTTTCAAAGGCGTTCGTTCACAAAACCCGACCAAGCTTGTATACCTTAGTCCTAAAAGAATATGTACTCGTGAAATTACTTCGTTGACGGGCAGTTCCTCACATGAGGAGCTCAATCGCCCAGGGACGGTTTGGCCTAAAACCTGCAATTTCTAACGTTGGAAGACTCATGGGCTTTATCGCAGTCTACAGAACAGCCAATTGCTCCATCCATGGATGTTTGGCGTGCGATGAGATAACCCATGGCGCAGCTCATTACACTGTCCATGGGACGCACTCAGGCCTATGGAACAGCCCATGGCACTGCCCGTGGGACACAAATCAAGCTCATAGCACAACCCACGGCGCTTCTCATGGGACGACGCGGCAACCCATGGCACCGCCTATAGTCAGTAATATAGTCGACAGAACAATCCGCGGCACCTCCCATGCGCTGTGCAGCAGTCTGCAGATCAACCGATGGCACCGCCCATGCGACGTTTGGTGCACCATACCACCCCACCCATGGAACGGCCCATGACACTGCCCATGGGACGTATATAGGCTTGCGGGATCGCCCATGGCACCGTTCATTGGCGTTTAGCACGCTATAGTACGGCCCATGCACCGCCGGTGGGACGTTTGGCGTGCCATGAGATAACCCATGGCACGGCCCATGGCACTACCCATGGGGGAGATCTATGGAACAGCCCGTGGCACTACCGATGGGAACTTTAGCACGCCATCGCACCTCCGCCACCGCGTGGCACTGCCCATGAAACCTTAGAACTCCATGGCACCGTTCATGACACTTCCCATGGGGTGTGCACGGACCTATGGAATAGCGCATAGCATCGACCATGGGGAACTTAGCATGCCACGGCATCGCCCATGACACTTCCCATGGGACGATGCCGCAGCCCAAGCCAACGCCCATGTCATCACCCATGGCACCAACCATGGACTGTGTCAAGATCTGTATATCAGTTCATGACACCGCCTACAGGTCGTGTATTGCAGTATTTAGAACAGCGCATGGCACCGCCCGCGCGACGTTCGGGGTGCCACGAGATAACCCACGGCACAGCCCATGGCACTGTCCATGGGTGGCAAACGGGCCTATGGAGCAGTCCATGGCTCAACCCATAGGACGGTTGGAGAACCATGAGATCATCCATGATGCAGCCCATGGCCCCGCCCATGGGACGGTTGGCGTACCATGAGATAATCGATGATATGGCTCATGACACAGCTCATGGGCTGGTTCAGGCTCATGGAGCAGCCCCTGGCAATGCCCATGGGACACCTCGAACACACCCATAGTGCGCACTGCCCATGAAACGGTACCGCACCCCAAGGCACCGCCCATGACGCAGACCGTGGGATGTATCGCAGTCCATAGCACCACCCATGGACTGTACTGCAGCCTATAAGACAACCCGTGGCACTGCACATGGGACGCTTGGCACGGGACGAGAGAATTCATCGCACGGCTCAAGGCACTGCCCATGATACGTGTTCAGGTTCTCACGGTAGGATTGCAGCAGAAATTGTCTGAGCTTTTAGCTTGTGGAGCTTAATATTTCACCACCATCACCATCACCATCACCCTTAACATGACTTCAAGGCATTCGCTCGCGCAACCCGACCAAGCTTCTATGCCCTAGTCCTACCAAGTTGTATAAGTAAAATTGTTGGACTAACCGGTAGTTCCTCACTTGAGGAGCTCAACCGGCCAGGCATACCTTTTGTTTGCTAAAACGTGCAACCCGTACCGTGGGATGACTCCATGGGACGTTTGGCATGCCCAGGAATCTTGTATGGCATCATCGATGGCACTGCCCATGGAGCGTTTGCACAACCCGTGGGGCCTCTTACGGGACATTCGATAAGCAATAGCCTGTGCCATGGGACTGCCCACGACATGTGCGCATCTCATGGCAGAGCCCACCAGACTGTGTACAAGGTAAACAACATGCCATGGACCATCCCATGGGATGTCCCACGGGAAAACCTATAGATTGTTTGACACCCATAGACTGCCTTATGAGCTATCCCATGACATTACCCGTGGGGCAAACCATGGAACGTGTGATGGGATTACCCATGGGATAAGCTTCGCATGGCATAACCCGTGGAATTCGCTATGGGACGCCCCACGTACTGTAAAATGGGTTGTCCCATGGCTTGTCCCATGACGTAGCCCTTGGATTACCCATAGGTCGACCCATGAAGCTGGTCACGGCACTACCTATGGGACTACACCCACTTACCATAGGTCACCCAATGGCATGATCTATGGTATCTTGATTGACCCATGGGTTAACAAATGGGCCATTATCTCGTGACACGTCTTACGCAATACCGCATGGTATACCATGGGAACGACCTGCGGGACGTCCCATGGGACGACAAAAACCATGAGACGGCCATCATGCCATGGGTCGTCCCATAAATCGTGGACGTGTCATAGACGTCGACATGCCATGGATCATGCCATGGGGTCCCGTGGTATGACCCGTAGCTCCTCTCTGCCGATGGGCTGCGCCATTGGACAGCATTTAAACGTCCCATGGCATGTCCCATGGTACAGCCCACTGGATTCCATGGCATCGTCACCAGGTCATAGCACAATCGACGGGAATGGCTATATTGTAGAACTCCAAGCAAGGGAATAAATGAGAGGTCTTGATCAGGTCGCACATCGAGGAGAAGGTGGGATCAATGTTTGTTTCGAAGCTAGTGGGCGACCACAAGAAATTTATATATATATATATATATTTTTTTTTTTGAGTTTGAAGGCACACATTGCAGGACAGGAAGCAATGAGCGGGAGGAGGCGCGGGAGGCAGATAGCAACACACGGCCGGACGATACTCCGCCCTCGCCCTCACAACAAATATGACAAGGAGATCGGGTTTGGTTTACCGGGCTAGCTACGGATACGCAGATATTGTACAACGCGACGTAGCCTTCGCAGCTGGGGCGGGGATGTGACTGAGTAGGTGGGTGCGTGCTACGATAGAGGTATTAAGGTATACCACTTTTCGGCAAAACCATATATATACTTTGAGCGACGTGGGTTCCTTAACCCGAAATCGTGGGAATGTCGGTATTGTTTTACAACATGATTTTCTGTTTTTTGAGTCATCCCACGGTAGGGGTTGTACGTTTTGGGGCAAAAAATCCCTGGGCGATTGAGTTCCTCATGTCAGGAACTGCCGGTCAATGAAGTAATTTCACGAGCACAATATATTTTTGGGCTAAGGCATAGAAGCTTGGTCGGGTTGTGCGAACGAATGCCTTCGAAGTAATATTTCGGGTGAGATATTGGGTTCCTCATGTGAGGAGCTCAGGGACTCATGCTGCAACCCCTACCGTGGGATGGCTCTTTTTGCATACCTAGACAACTAGACCATGACGCTGTTCATCGTGTTGCTCCTTCTTTCCTCAAAATCAGTTTTTGCCTCAGACGGTACAATGGTCGGCTCCTCAACTGGTTAGGAGCCGCAGAAAACAACAATGCTTGGTGCAACTCTACCGTACTCTTAGTGCCATTAGTACTATTAGTGCTATTAGAAGCATGCATCCTGGCCTTCCGCTCAACGCGTGGCAACGTTGTTTCGTGGGATGCAAGGGAGTGACCTGACAATTCTCAACTTGGTTGAGGACGAGGGTTCTGCGACGCGAGGGGGTGACCTGACCTTTCGGGTAATCGGGCGGCAGCGTGGCATTGTGGAATGCGAAGGGGCCGCGTGATCGTTGGCAACGTGGGCGACACCTTAGCTTCATGCAATACGAGGGAGTGATTTGATCTATTCCAAAAGCTGGCGACGGGCGTGATCTCTCGCAGTACGAAATAACCATCAGACGTTCCGCATCATGGGCGATATGGTGACTTTCTTTCTGCTAATCTGAGTGTGGCATAAACTTTCGCAAATCGGACGACGGCATGGCTTTTTGCAATGCGAAGGGACAATCTTGACGGTTAGCATCATGGGCGACCACGTGGCTTTGTGCAATGCTGGGGCCGATATAGACGTCTCGCTAATCAGACGACGGCATAGCTTTGTCGAAATCGAAGGAGTGACTCGACGTTTTGCAACGTGGAAGACAACGTGAAAACGTGGCCTTGCGTAGTATGAGGGCGTGATCTGACCATTCGGGAGGCGAGCGACGGCCTCATTATTAGCAGTGCGGGGAAGGGAATTGAACTCAAGACTGTGTGGGCGACAACGTGGGTTTGTACCAAGCGATCTGGGGTGACCAAGCCTTCTCAAAGCGGGCGGCAGCGTGTTTTTGTGGAATGCAAAGGGGTGATCTGACCTTTCGCAACGTGGGCGGCAACGTGGTCTAGCGCAATGCCAGGGTGTTGCCTGATGTTTTTCAAATCTGACGACGGCGTGACTTTTTGCAGTGCGCAGGGTTGGGTGATTTGACTTTCCGCAGAGTGAAGGACGGCGTGTCTTTAAGGTAGGCGGGGGGGGAGTTACCAAACGTTCCACAATGCAGGCAACGGCGTGTCTTTTGGCAACAACCAGAGCTGTATACTATACCTGGTATGGAGTAGGAAGGCCAGGTTTAGGAACTCTTTAAATTTCGGTTTCACCATGTTTAGCGTCGTGTCGTCGCTTGTTGCACAGTGGCAACAGAGCATGTTCACGCCCAGGTTTTGATCGAGGAACAGAGCCTATTGCACGAGTGACAAGTGTGGTTCTACGGTAGCCCCCCCAACTTTTCTTTAACGAAATCGCCGGTTTTGAAACCAGCTCCAGGCCGTATCTCCTGAAATACGGTGCCCCTTGCCACCCTGACGTCATCGTTCGATAGTCCTCCCCAAACAAAATAATATTTGCAGATACTCTTTTCATAGCATCCTTCCTCGTGTCGAGCAGCCTTGAAACGTTCGTTAAAGAAAACCGCTGGTTTTTGGGGGGGCTATCGTAGAATCAGTCACAAGGACGTCACACCGCCCGTGTACCTATTAGAGAAAATAGGAGTATAACCTCCCAATCGAAACCCTGAGTCAGTGTGGGGGGCGACGTGACCTTTGCTATTCTTCGGGTTTCGATGTTTGGCGTCAGCTTGATTTCGATTTGAGGTGTCGTACGCTGGACGGTTTGTCGTTTCGTTGCTATTGTTGCTGGCTGGCTGCAGTGACACTCCTAATGTATTCGAGATCGCTTTCATTGGCACGTACGCAGGATGACCAAAGGAGCGGGGCGCGGGGCGGAGGTTCGCCCGGCTCCGCTCGCCGCCCCGAAACTGTCCCGCCCTGCCCAAACCCCGTGTGTGACATATGGCAAACAAAAATACAGCTCTAGTAGACTTAGCGGACGGGCAATCTATAACGTAGTACTAACACAAGCGATTCTCCGCCGTGGCGGGCTTATACTTGACGCCGGCTCCGGGTATGCTCGCAGTTTTTATAGGTATAGGCGAGTACAGGGCAGGTGAGACCGAACACACGACTGTATACTGTGCAGCGATGTGCGTTGCTCGTAACACAAGCAAGGCTACGGTAGGGGAGATGTTACGACGGTGTTATGATGATGTTACGATTATGTTATGATGATGTTATGATGGCGTTATGGTGATGTTATGGTGATGTAACGGTAACGCTATGATAATGTTATGGTAACGCTATGATAATGTTATGATATATCCCCATTTTCACTACCCGACCCTCCCCACTCGCACGAGTGACTCTAAATATTCCTCACGCGGACGAAAACAAATTATGATTTGATTTTGGCGCGGCAAAGCTTACCATTCCATTGCGGATTGATGTCGCTAAGTGGAACAGCACGAAAGCTGCCCAAGATCGCAAAGGAACAACGGGGGTCACTCGCGCGAGCGACCCCGAGCGACTGCAGACGAAGACCCCAAAACACCATAGCCCTCTACCGTAGAATTTGTCGCAATAGCTGCAGCAATTCACCGCCGACCCCGCGTATGTGTTTGTACGGTGTGTAGGCGAGGCCGTAGAAGCGACAATAATATTCTGCCACTTAAAAATGCGGCTTAGATAACAAAAGGTAGTGATCGGGTGAGCAAAGGTTTGAACCCACCCTCGTTTTGAAGGGCTTGCTTTTTGTTTTTATGTTTATAAAAGGGGCGTACGTAATCCAAATAATAAATGGTTGGTAGTTCGGCGATATGGTTCGCCCAAGCTCTTGCACAACTTTATGCGCGTTTCGAAAGCTTATAGGAATGCTCGAGACGTTGGGGTTGAGCAAGGAACCACGTTTGTCTACGTTCTTCGTAACTTTGTGCGTTTTCCGACCTTGTAAAAAGGTCCTCATAGTTGTATTTTGCACTGCACATTTTACGCAATGACCCTTTAATGGGGCCTCGTCCACCCAAGGGACCGTGCCGCTTCAAATATCACTCACTCGCACATTGTTGTCGGCGACAAACTCTCGTAAAGTGCAATCAAGTTGTCAAAGCAATCAAAGTTTTACACTCGGTACCGGTGCTTTCCAAGAACAAGAAGAACGTTTACGGGCCTTATTAGGTCGACGAGGAAAGGGAAACCAAATGAGAGATAGCCCAGGCGTAGGTGGCATAAGGATTCGAGAGGCAACCAGAACCCGACGGTTCTTCCAGGAGGCCGCAAGCGTCACCCCGCAACGAAAAAAATACCAAGCCAATCTATGCAACCGCAAAACATGATTTCGAGGAACTATGCGTCGCCTGCCACGCTCTCCACGAGACCCAGGCTGCGGTAGGGAGGTCGTGTTTGGGTCTTCTTTTCTTTTGGCGGTGGTTCGGGGTCACTCGCGCGGGCAACCTCCATGTATGTGTCTTTGCAGTCTTAAGCTGTAGTGCTGGTTTGTAACTGCGGCGTCAATCGCCATTGAGTCGAAGCTGCGTGGCGCCAAAACAATCTCCACACTAAGTATTTTTGTTGGTGAGGTACGGAGTCACCCGTACGAGTATGATATGATTTGATATGATATGATATGATATGATATGATATGATATGATATGATATGATATGATATGATATGATATGATATGATATGATATGATATGATAACTCAATCCGGTAGTGAATGTGGGAGTATGATACTGCAATTATGATACGACAACATCGTAGCCTTGGTCAGGAGTACACCTAATCTTCGTGAGGCGCCTCGCTCGAGGCGCTGTATACCTCACCCAATACTTGACTTCAAACGAGAACCAAATTACCGTGCAACCCGACGAGCTATTCCCATGGCTTTGACGCCTTAGTAGGCATCGAAGACACACTACGGAAGCGTGCTGTAAAGCACTGACAGTGACTCCAATGTAGGAATTTCTACGTCAGGAACGTGCAGCCCAAAACACCTGACCCCCACCGTGTTTCACGCGTCATGTCATGTCCTCCTTGCCTACCGGTGTCTACTGGTGTCTGCTGGTGTATACAGGTGCCTACTGACCCAGGCTACGGTAGGGGGGTCCCTTTTTGGGCCTTGAATTTCAGTGGCTAGGCGTTACTCGCGCGAGTAACCCCTTTGCTATTTTGCTATCTTACGTTTTCTTCATGTTTTGTATTGACGAAATCGATCCTCAATGCAAAGGTAATCTAAGCTGCTCCAAAACAACTGTGTAAACCATTTATCATCCGTGAGGTACAGAGCCACTCGTGCGTGTGGCTCAATCACACCAATGAAAACGGGGGTACCCCCCCTACCGTAGCCTTGGTCTACTGGAGTCTACTGGTGTTTGCTGGCGTCAATTCCAAGCGCGCATAGGAGCTCCGTTGTCGAGCACCATTTGCGAATCGTTCCACGCGAGGGTTGCAGCAGAAGTTGTAAGTTGGTGAAATCCTAACGCGAGAGGCTCAACATCTCACCCGAAGTATGCCTTTCAAGAAATTCGTTCGCAAAATCCGATCGTCGTTTCTGTGCGCTATTCCAACAGGAAACAATGTCGAAAAATTGCCATATCAACGGATAGTTTCACAATTGAGGAGCTCAATCGGCCAACCGATCAGAACGCCAGAAACACCACATGGCCCAAAAAAGTGCGAACGCTACCGCACAATAGAGGGATGACTCAATGGTTGATGCTGAGGTTTCCAACGGTCAGGAGGGGGTTTGAGGTTCAGTTGAACTTGTCCGCTGAGGACACAAGTCACCCTGGAATGACCTTGACCCGTTAGCCGGGACCATTATGCTGATAGACGGAATGCCGTGAACCATGAGGCAAGCCTATCATCATTAACGAATCGACGGGCGCGTGCAACCCATCGACATGCTGCGATAGGGCTAATACCGTTTCGCCAAAACGTTTCGACTGTCAGGAGTCCCGCAACTGATCAACTGAGGAGATGTCAAGCATCGCAACAACAACAGCAACAACAACAACAACGACAACAACAACAACGACGACAACAACAACAACATCAACAACAACAACATCAACAACAACAACAACAACAACAACAACAACAACAACAACAACAACAACAACAACAACAACAACAACAACAACAACAACAACAACAACAACAACAACAACAACAACATCAGCAATATCAGCAACAACAACAGCAACAGCAACAGCAACAGCAACAGCAACAGCAACAGCAACAGCAACAGCAACAGCAACAGCAACAGTAACAACCGCAACCGCATCATATCAATGGGGCTAGCGCAGGACCAGTGTGACACTCGCACCACCCAGTACCTGAACTGCGATCGAGGATATTTCGTCACCGCAAGCCAAGCGCAAGCCCGAACGGATGTTTGAAACTGGGGAGTACAGCCACCACGGGCATCTTGGAAGTTGGTCGGCCAAAGTAAAGGAAAGACACCGGAGACCCTTCATACCGACCCTCCCGGGGCACCCAAAAGGACAAGGGATCAGTACTTACCGTCAGTAATTGGGCCCGACTTCTGTGGCCGTACCAGCGAGGCGGCTGGAAGGATTTGCTTTCGTCTACCGATTGTTTTCGTGATGAGTATGGTGGCGGTTTGAATCGGCCAGCAGATGCATGCTACTACAGGACCACTTTGTTCTGAGCCTACCTAAACACTTACGCTTGAGAAAATTGAAAGTGCAGCCCGATGAAGACCCACATGACATGGCCTAGCTTCACAACACGAACGATGCCATATATGGTTGTCCAAGGGCAATGACGATGTACCGACAGGACGATCAATGTAACATGCTGCGGTAGAGGTACACCCTTTTTTCTCTGAGGCTCCTCACTCTGATGAGCTCCATACCCTTCCCAAAAACTGGTGTGGGCAAAAATACAAGAGCTTCCCGATCAAAATCTCATGGCTCAGGGAAACGGCGAAAAAACATGAGGGGCAAATTACGAACTCCCGACGATTTTGGTTGAGGAGCGCCGTCATTAAGAAAACGCTTCATCGAAGAGGCGCTACGTCTATCGTAGCGCAGCACAAGCCCGAGATGTTGAATAGTTTGCTGGTCTATTTGGGGAGACTCGCAACTATGAATGCTTTGGCCATGACGTGCTACCCCTATCATTGCGCACACGTGACGAATCAAAGAGTGTCCACGGAATTGTGAATCGACGACGGAACACAACGATTTTCGGAGAAAATGAGCAACAAAGGGGGATTGAGTCATCTCGCTGTAGGGGTTCAACGTTTCGAGCAGAAAAAAGGTATACCTGCCCGGTTGAGCTCGTCAAGTGAGTAACTACCCGTTAGTGCGATACGTTACGATTACATTGTTTTTCTAGGACTAACGAATAGAACGTTTGTCGGATTGCGCCAACCAATGCCGTCGAGGTATTGTTTCGGGTGCGTGAGATATTGAGCTCCTCATGCTAGGAGCTCAGGAACTTATTTACAATCTGATGCAACCTATATAGGATTGCTCGACCGGAGCAGATATGTGCAGTAGACGCGACTACGGAGGAGGTCATGCCTATCGCGGCTATCGGACACGTTTTCTCCTGCAAATCGCAGCTGGCGCCGTCATCATCGTCGACGCCACTGACCACTTTCTGAAAAGTGGAGTGCTCGCCATTCAACAACGGCATCGCCATCTGCGCTGACTGGTCTGTGGCTTTTGCGTACGTGGTAATGTCGAACATTCCGAAAGGAAGACCCGTTCCACAGAACGGGTGCATCCACATGTTCTAAGGCTCCTCACTCAAGGAGCTCTGTTCTTAATCAAAAACGGAGAAGTTTTTCTTGGAATTGCAGCTGTCTCCCTCGCCGCCACCAACCCCGCCGTTCGTTTCTTCCGACGAAAGGAAGGTAAGTGAACACCATTCAACCACAGCAGGGCGAGCAGCGCTGACAGTCCGTCGCGCTCGTCGGGATGCCGCCCAGTCTGATGGGAAGACGTGTGCCCGTAAAGGGTTTACCTGTATTCTATGAGACTTTTCATTTGTAGACCTCCGTACCTCACTAAACACTGAATAAGTCTTTCCTCTTTACCGTAGAGTTGCAACCGCCGCTGTCTCTACCACCGATCCCGCCGATAGATTTGTTCTAACGAAAGAAGGGGAAGCGCCCGTCATTCAGCAACAGCAGCACCACCTACGCTGACGGGTCTAAGGCCGTCGCGACCGTGGTGGTGCCATCCAGTCTGAAGGTAGGACGGCTGTCACGATATGGACGCACAGTGATTTTGGTTTACGTGGCTTCTCTCTTGGGGAGATCTATTTGCATCGCCCCAAAAAATTACCCTGAGGAGAAAAACAGCGAACGTACCACAAGATAAAAAACCCAAGATCTAATAGAATCATGGCAAAAAAAACATTGAATAATGGAATTCCAACGATTCTTGATTAAGCAGCCCCCCGTCGTCCAGACAGAGTTTCATCAGCCGAAAGTAACACCTCTGTCGTAGCCTTGGTCGTTAACTATTGTCTTTTTTTCCTTTGTGTAAATCGTTCGAACGCAAGTCTTGCTTTTGTAAAATGATGTTTTATACGTAACATGATGCGTTTATTCCTGGGTTTCACGTTTTTTTTTTTTCCATCGGACTGCCGTTTTCCCTTGCTCCAATTTTTGTTTTTTTCGCGTGAGGTATATGGAGGTTCTCACGCGAGGAGGAGTGAGAGAAAAAAAGTGGTGGCACACCTCCTCTACCATTGCATGTGTTCGATTTTCGTCGTCTCCAAACGGTTTGGCAGGGATCTTCACCGGTCGGATCTATTGTCGCGCGGGTCGGATCGAGTCAGAGTGAGATATTGAAACGAAAAACTCCTGAGCCGATCCGACCCGACCCGTGAGACTTCGAGAACTAACCTCCCTACCCTACCCCCGACTCGACCCGCGAGGTTTCGAAATCTTCCTGGGGCCCAACCCGCGGGCCGGGTAATGACCTGTAAAAAGTACTAACAGCTTCTGAATGATGGGGGCCCCCTTGACCCCACCTCGTGCGAAAATTAATAAGAATAATAATTCGAAGTATATGTTTTCAGCGTGAACATTTGGTCACCGGGTTGCACTTTCACTTTGACCTATGGGAATAACGGCGCGTGGTACGATAGGCGACGATAGAGGTTCGCCCCTTTGTTTCTGAGATTCCTCATTTTGGGAGCTTAAGGTCTCTCCCGAAAACTGACTTAGAAGGAAAAAAAACAAACTGCTACCGGATGAAAAATTACAGGGCCTAGGTACACAAACAACGAGAACCACGCAAAAGCAAATGGCCCATTTCCGACGATTTTGCTCCGTCTTTCAGAAGCAATTTCTTCAGACGAAAACTGCTACCTCTATCGTAGCATGCGTCTACGGTTTTGGGCGAGTGATGGAGAGGTTCTACTGAGGAGCCGCAGAAAATAAATGGTGTATGTTTACCGTAGTGTGCCATTTGTCCATGGCTTTGGGATCTCGC
Source organism: Undaria pinnatifida (assembly GCA_012845835.1). Classification (NCBI taxonomy): domain Eukaryota; class Phaeophyceae; order Laminariales; family Alariaceae; genus Undaria; species Undaria pinnatifida. The sequence continues at coordinate 2,155,772 of JABAKD010000004.1, read as the reverse complement.
GCGGTTTCTGACCCTGAAAAAGGGTGCTAAAAACGTCTGGGTTTCACTGGGGGAGTCCGTCCACCCGTGAGATACCGTCGCTCTTGCTCTGAGGACATACCACAAGTGGTGTTCCGGTGGCCGTACACTTAGTACATCGCGTGCGTTGGGTTGTTTTCGCAGTGAATATGCTGTGTTCAGTTGGAGATGCAACCGATCACGACGAGGGAACGTTCGAATGTGGCTGGCGAGAGCGACACCTGGGCGGCGATGTCGTGACAAAAACGAGCAGGGAAGCGAGCATGGTTCTTTTGGCCAGCCATGACGGGGACCATGGGTAAGACTCCCCAAGCAGGATCCTGATGGAACTACGACCCCGTCGTTAAGCCAAGAACACTGAACATGTCACTGGGATTAACCGAAGGACCTCGCTGTTGGATGTCTGGACGTATCTAGCCGGTTTCATGACCAGGTACCACGCCCGGCAGCTGTCGTTGGTTGAAGCGTTATGGACGAGACAAATATACAAACAATGAGCAGCGTCTGAGAGTTTTGTCTAAACCAGTCGCAATTACGGCAAGCTGAAGACCCGCTACTGCTTGAGACGGACCTGCTATTCCGCCAACGCCGCCACCATCATTGTGATTGCCGGCACTGCTGTTGACGCAGTCGCCTTCGTCACCGCAGCTGCAGCCTCCGCTTCCCGTACAACACCGCTGTCCGAGCTTGGGGGGGTTACATCGCGAATCATACACTGTGGCGTCTTTCCCTCACGAAGTAGAATTTCAGACATTAACCCCTGAGCGGCGAATCTGGGGGCATTTTCCCTTATAGTATACCAGGTATACACCATGAATGATGCGGCGGCTCACGGCAGACGTCTCCACAACATATTTCCCGGTTAACGCCAGCCAAAGCCGGGAGGGGGCATAGGCAAGCGTTCGTGGGGGTGGGAGGGGTCAGCTTCAGTGCAATGCAGACAACGAGAACCGAAGTTAGTTTATTGGCTGTATGGATGTGGGTGTTCCGCCACATGTGTCGTCAATATACAATGCAGAGGTCCAATTCAGGTAGCATAAACGCGCTGAGAGCTTTAGTGGATCCGGCAAGTGTTTGCTTCCGTATTTATTGCATGGGAGAGCTCATGGATTCGGCGCATTTATAAGGGAATTTTATAGCACCCCTTCCTGGGAGGGGCACTTACTGGTGACCAGGAACGATGCCGAGGAGGCGTACAGACCTACCAAATACCACAACCAAAGATGCCTTGAGAGTGTCGTGGGCTGAGTGTCCCCAAGGCGTCCTGTGAGAGCACGCTGGGTTTGCGTTGATGGGAAGCATGAACTGATGGTTTGTTGGGTGCATCGGCCACACTGGATCCTCAGCTTCCAACGGAGGGAACGCCTGCTTTTATCGGACAGCGTGTGTGAATCCCCACAACCAGACGCTAAACCTGACGGTGACCACTTTCGCATGGCATGGGGAGGTGGACAATGTCGTGGTGCGAGCCCCTCGAGCGGTACCGTAGGCTCAGCGCGGGGTGCTCCTAAACATGACAGGAGGGGAACACATGGGACGACAGCACCTAATGGGTGCTACCGCGCGAGACGCCTTGGGCACGTAGGCACGGGCAGACACAGCGTGGTAGGCCGAAACGACAACCAGTATGTAGGTGAGAGGAAGCACCCACAAGAAGGTAGTGCGCAAGCATTGGGTGGGCAGTTGAAGGCAACACTCATCCAGGGACCGGGTCTGAGCCAGCTTCCAAGCCGTGTGGATCCGAAGGAGACGCTGTCGATATTCAATGACAGTCCGTTCTTCGCACGGCCGGAGCGCTTATGACACAAACTTAAGGCAATCTGGATTTAAGGATGGGTTTGCACAACCTGCCTGGGTCGAGTATTTGGCGTCAGCGGAGGCTGCCGTTGAAACGTTGCAGCTCTCTAGCTTGACCCCGACAGACATGTGGTTCAAATACAGGGAGAGTGTGAGGGGAGGAGATCCGCGACCGACACCAGGGTGAGATAGAGTCCGAGATACGTATGGTTTTAACAACATACCTTCCTACCATGCCATGGTTCGCCCCGTCTGTCCGGCGGCCCTGACATTGACACGCCAGAGGTACGTCACAGCACAGCCTCGTCGTGGGATGGCGTTCGCAGTCCGCACTCCCGTACGACGAAGTGTATCCCAAACAACTAGCCTTCATAGTTTTGACTCCTCTGGATCGGGCCTTGTCTAACGCTCGATCAACAACGTAAATCTTGTTGACTGGCGCGTGGACGTTGTCTTCGCCAAACTTCGTGAGTCTTGTTAAAAATATATACAATAGTTTTTCCATGTATTTTTTCGAACGCACACTGGTGAGGGTCCTTCCAACGCACACTGTGTCGGGCCCGGGGGGGGGGGTTCGGGGGGGGGCGCGTCGCCCCCCCCCGACACCGCTACTAGCATCCAAGCACCGTTCGGCTGCCCTGCCAACCCAGCACATACATCAACACCAACACACACTACACTGCTAGTACCATCCAAGCACCGTGCGGCTGCCATCCAAGCACAGTTCGGCTGCCCTGCCAACCCAGTGCTGGTGGTGCATTTTGGGACACACACACCAACACCAACACACACTACACTGCTAGTAGTAGCATCCAAGCACCGTTCGGCTGCCCTGCCAACCCAGCGCTGGTGGTGCATGCGCTGGAACGTTTGCGCCTCTGCTGCTCGATCCTGCTACATCACGATGCGGGACAACACAACACACGTCAGCAAAAACATTTCACTTTGTTGTGCCCTGGGCTGCGGAAAAAACGTCCCTTCCCAAAAAACCCTCCTCGTCCTTACAAAACCATGAAATTCAAACGGCTGCGATTCCAATCAAACGGCGCGACGAACTACACCCTGGCACGCAAACAGCTCGTGGGTGCATTTTGGGACACACACACCAACACCAACACTACACTGCTAGTAGTAGCATCCAAGCACCGTTCGGCAGCCCTGCCAACCCAGCGCTGGTGGTGCATGCGCTGGAACGTTTGCGCCTCTGCTGTTCGATCCTGCTCGTGCGGGACAACCAACACAACACACAGCAAACACATTTTACTTCGTTGTGCCCTGGGCTGCGGACAAAAACAACCCTTCCAAAAAAACCTCCTCGTCCTTACAAAACCATGAAATTCAAACGGCTGCGAAACGGCGCGACGAACTACACCCTGGCACGACAACCAGCTCGTGGGTGCATTTTGGGACACACACCAACACCAACACACACTACACTGCTAGTAGTAGCATCCAAGCACCGTTCGGCTGCCCTGCCAACCCAGCGCTGATGGCGGCGCGACGAACTACACCCTGGCACGCAAACAACGAGCAGCGCACACCGCACACCCTCTTTTTCTATCCCTTCTCGGGTACACCGCGCTCTTCGGCGTTACGCTGGAACGTTTGCGCCTCTGCTGTTCGATCCTGCCCTTGCGGTCTGCCGTGTCTGCGTGCAATCAAACGGCCGCGCTTCAAATCAAACGGCGCTACGAACTACACCCTGGCACGAACACCCTCGCAGCGCACAACGCACACCCTCTATTTATATCCCTCGTTGGATACACTGCGCTCCTCGGCGTTGCGCTGGAACTTGCGCCTCTGCTGTTCGATCCTGCCCTGTGTGGTCTGCCGTGTCTGCGTACGGCGGCGACTGCGTCCTTCAGTTCGGCTGCTGCATACTTTCTCTCGCTGGTTCCGGTCGCAGCTCATCTCCACCGCGTGCTGTGGGTGTCTGCTATGAGCCTCTTCGCTCGTTCTAGGCTCCTCCTTCCCTGCGGCTGCGTGTTCTTCGCCCTCTTCAACCTTACGGCGTACCACCTCCTCGTGCTGCGGCAGAATCTTTGCACACACCGTGCAGCGGAACGTCCCTACAGCAGAGAGGTATCTTGACGACTGGGGACACCAACTCTTCCGATACACATTCACAGGGCTCTCTCTGTGTGGTACATACATGGGTAGCGCAGCAGTACTCCTGTGTGTTTGCGTGTGTAGGATATCCGTACGTGTTCGAACCTGCCATACTACCTCACCTTCCTCCAGCGTTCCTGCGGTGGTACTAATCCCTTCCATCACCCGTGTACGCGGGTGTGTACAGCGGTGTGCACACAGGTATCGCTGTCTGTGTGTAGCACATACATGACATGTGTAGCGCAGCAGTACTCCTGTGTGTTTGCGTGTGTAGAATACGCGTACGTGTTCGAACCTGCCATACTACCTCACCCTCCTCCAGCGTTCCTGCGGTACAAATTCCTTCCATCACCTGTGTATGCATCATCTCCCATGTATGTAGTCTAGACTATGCGTCTCCAGCTACGGCTGTGCGTCCTGTAACAAGTGTTCGTGTCTTTCAGCACGTTACATCCTACACCTGCGTACAACGTAACCCATGCGCACGTTGTCATCACACCATGCGGCCTTCCTCGCCAAATTCTGCTGTTCCCTTGTACAGGGGACTAAGTACGAGCATCCTATCGGTGACATTCTCCGCCTCAAAGCGAAAGTCGCCGGCTAAACATTCCGCCACTCCCGACGATCGCCAAGTGCCTTCTCGCGCAGTCAAGTGTGACAAAACATTCAGCCACTCCCGACGATCGCCAAGTGCCTTCTCGCGCAGTCAAGTGTGACAAAACATTCAGCCACTCCCGACGATCGCCAAGTGCCTTCTCGCGCAATCCAGTGTGAAAAATCATTCAGCCACTCCCGACGATCGCCAAGTGCCTTCTCGCGCAGTCCAGTGTGACAAAACATTCCGCCACTCCAGACGATCGCCAAGTGACTTCTCGCGCAGTCAAATGTGATAAAAACATTCCGCCAATCCCGACGATCGTCAAGTGTCTTCTCGCGCAGCGAGCCACCAGTCAAGTGTGACAAAACACTTCTCCACTTAACACCAAAAAACACTTGACTAAACATGTATTTTTCGTTCAAGGTGGGTAGGTCTAAAATTTGAAATATCAGGTCGTTTTAAGTCGGCCGGTAGCATTGGAGCGTATTCATCCCCACGTCTACGTCCACGCAGTTGGAGAACGAATCTGTCCAAGGTACTCCTTTGTTTTTCGCTCCGTCCTAAGAAATTTGCATTTCTCCGTGGATCGCGCCGGGAACGGTTTAGTTTCTTGTTCCTCTGCGTCAACACTCCGTGGAAAAACTATTTAATCCCGAAAATTCGTTGCTATGCACGTCCGATAGGTCCGTCACGTCTTTCACGGAAGTTATGGTACGCGCTCGCCCCGCGAAACCAATGAGCTCTCCGAGGCCGTTGTCAGCGACATGTTTCTCACTCGCCCCGCGACCTGTTCTGCTGTGTCCTAGTCTGCCCTCGTCGCAGTCGCAGCGCAAACGTCAAACCTGCTGAGGCTGAAGAGAACGCATGTTAGGCGACTCGTCGTCGTTTAGGGGAGGATCGATGAACCGGGCTGGATCTTCGAATGAGGAGCGGCAGCGATCAACGAAACCGGACGACCTGCGATTCACTGCGTTCCAAGTGCAACCGGCTCGTGTGCCGCGTGAAAAGTAACGCTCTTCTAAAACGAGAAGGGCGATATCTCTTGCAGGTATAGTGTTGATACCAAGCGCCCTGATCGTGACGACGATCGCTTTGGGATCCGACCCCAGCAGGACGCAGGGTTCATCGAATTGGGTCGTAACTTATCAATTCTGCATTTTTTTGGACTCCGCAACTTTACGGATGTCGCTCTACCGCGTTTTTTACGAGGATGACCTATTACTCTGTACCTACTTGGCTGTGGTTTGCACGTTTATCACCGCCATCTAAAGGACGTTTCTTGTACGTTCGGACGGGGGTTACGAAGGCGGATCATCGGTACATTGCGACGGATGTCTGGATCCAGGCCGATGTCCGCGGCACGTGCGCTGGCCGTTAAATGTCGCTCGAACGCATGCAGGTTTTCGGGGGGTTGCTTTCCGCTTCGCGGAGTCGCGCAGGGCCAGAAACCCCTGTTGTAATGTTTTTGCTCGTTCTGCCGCGTTGCTGCTGCATCATAGTTTAACCTCCAAGCTCCGTACTTGCGTTGATCACGGCACAACTGCAGCCGCGTTGCAAGTTCCTTCCTTCGCGAATGCCATGGGCGCTGTCTCTTTATGTTTGTGTACGTGTGTGAGTCTGTACCTGCGAGTGGAAGTTTTGCCGTAAGAGGCACAACTCACCATCAACTAGAGCGGTGGGATTATTTTTTCAAGCGTAGCTGATCAGCTGCTCAGCCATATATCAATACACGGCAGAAGTACGCCACGGCAGAAGTACGCCAGCAGCTGTACAACGGTAACCGTGATTCAAGACGACGACAGGCACACAAAGTATATAGCAGCAGCAAGAAGTAGCTCATAATGTAGTTGGGATGCCGGTGTTCCCCTATTTCGACTTGCGATACCCCCGGAATATCAAAGAAACTGTATACTGAAGGGGAACTTTGTGTCCTATCCGGACTGTGCACCTTTGCGCAGATTATGTACTTTGCCACACTGGTTGCGGGTTGTGAGTCACCTCTGCGTGAGCGTGGGATACCGCACAGTGCTGGTGGTTGCTTTTCTGCACATAGTGCAAGCTTCGGGCGTCAAATTGTGGGCGTGAGATCCGGCAACGTTACGATAGGTGCTTGCTGCACATGATGTGAGCAGCAACTGCCAAGTTATGATCACCAGATACCGCTACTTTGCAGTACGCCCTTATCAAACTTGTTGTGAACTTTAGTCACAGCGTTTAGTTTTATCATGGATGAATGTCCACTTCCAAAGTACCCCCCCCCCTCTAACTCGCTGGTGCTTGGAAGATACAGACTTCAACACATTCGACCCGTGGAAACGTAAACGAAAATGCTCTTGCCTCGACCCAGTGATTGATTGACGCACTGATACGCAAGCCGTTTCGTACACGGTACACGCACTGTTCAGTCGTATCGCCGCACTTGACAATGTCGGATAATGTTTGTTCTCTGCAACCTTGTGAAGGTCTCGACTGCAGTTGCAAAACAACCATGCTGCAATCCGCAGCTACATGTGTGCATCTCCAGATATCTCGCTGACGACACTTGTGTGCATTCCGTGCCGAACGAGGCTCATAACCTAGTCTTCATGCACCCTTGACCGGTGGTAGTACGTGTTGTTGCTGGTACTGACGAATGGTGATTAGACTGCTTTGCTGGTGCTAGCAAAAAAATGACATCCCACTTACTAAAAGTTCCGGCTTCGGGCCAGAAAAGCAAAAAAGAAGATACGAAAATGCGGCAGAGAGTGATTCCCGTGTTCGTAGCATTTATTGAACAATTCGCCGAAATAAACTGGTCATTACTGTGACGGACTCACAGAGCATATAATCCTCAATCCTAGGTATTGTGGAGGTAGATTATTTCTCGTGAAAATATTTATACTGGGCTGCTGTCGTTGAACCGATCATCTGGTGATGCGATTTTTCGTGTCTTGTTGAGGTGGTCATTGGTCACGCCCATGGGACCCCTTGGGCACCCACGGGCGCCCATGGTTGTTCCTACGAGCGATCGTGATGTCCAAACTTAGTTCCCATAGGAGCTCGCGGACGCCCGAGGGAGGCACAGTGGACTCCCATGGGCGCCCACCGGCACCCGTACGCAATCCCGCGGTATCCCTCGGGTGTTCTCGTCCTGGATGTTTCCGTATGAACTGTTTTGCGCATTTCCGCGATATGTATCTCCCATGAGAATCCACACGGATGCCTTCGGTAGTTACCATGGGCGCCCGCGGCCCGCGGTCTGAATTATGATTCCTTTAGAGCCCCCGAACCCCTCCCTATACTAAATCCAAGTAATGTTGTCCCCAAAAACGGGTTTCCAGTTGTAAAAGGGTTAATAGGTATGTGCTCTAGGGTAAGAAGCATTAGTCCGACGCGACAGAGGGTGCATGTAATGCTCTTGCGAGTGCGACTCCAGCGCCCGCGAGAGGTCGCAAAAACGCTCATGATGGCCCGCGAGATTCTCCGATGGAGCTCGCCGAAGCTCGCGCCAGCGCCATGAAGTCTTGGGTTCTAAAAACTGGTGGCAAATACACTCGGACATACCCCGGCGATTGCTGGGGGATAGGGCCAGTACACCGATGAAAGGTTCTGGTCTTCTCAGTGACCGAAAACAAGTGCAACGTGCTTTCAGGATAAAAAATCGTGGTTTGGAAGTTTTGTCACCCCTTACCTGGTACTAGATTCCAGGTAAGAGGTTTGAGATGCGTAGACTATGTAGTGGACACCTACGAGACATGCTGGGCACCCGCTCTTGCCTCCAGGGAAATGCCCTAGTGAACTACCATGGGGTACCACAGCTTCCAACGGATTACAAGCTGATGCTTTGTGGGAGCCCGGGGGACTGAGCGGTGTACCATGAGAGCTCCCGCGAGAACCCGCAAGAGTTGGGATATCTTGTGGCCGTTCGCTGGCGCCAGTGGGGGCCCTTGGTCTTCCCGCAGGCGCTCGCGAAAAACCTAAACATAGTGTGACTTAATGCGTCGGACCATTGACCAAGACTCCTATCCTCGCAACGTGTTACTTTAAAATCATTTCAAGTACGTCAGCTGTGAGTTCGACCAGTAGAATTATCGATACTGTTTGTACGTGACCACTGAACATGATCTACGAAGGAACTGGTCATTTCGCCGCAGTGCTGGCAGTTGGCATCAGCACAAGAAGCGCGCGACGATTGAGGTGCACCACGTTATTCTGAGGTTTCCTCAATTTGGTGGCGAAAGGCTTCTCCCAAAAACTGATTTGGAGAAATAAAACGGTACCTACCGGATGAAAAATCCCATGGCCTAGGTACACAACGAGAATCACGCAAAAAAAAACGTCCAATTTTCGACGATATTGGGTTAAGGAGCCCCGTCATATACAAAAAATATCAGACGAAGAGTGATACCTCTATCGTAGCACGCGTCATATATATCTCGTACGTTAAACCGACTACCAAGTACATGTAATAGATAGGTGTGCCGGTAGGATGGCTTTTGATATCCGACGCACGTTGCGATAGAGGTATCACTTTTTACAAGTCTGAAATGGAACCTGAATGACGGGGCCCCTTAACCAAAATTCGTCGGAAAGAGGTCATTTTTTTACGATGGTTGTCACTGTATACCTAGGCCATGGGATTTTTCATCCGGTCGCAGCTAATTTTTTCCCCAAATTGGTTTTTGGGAGAGGTCCTAAGCTCCCAAATTGAGGAAACCTCAGAAATAACGTGGCGTACCTCTATCGTAGCACGCGTCATCCTTCTCTTTCAATATAGCCGATATTACAAAAATAGAAATACACTCCAGCTGTGAGATCGAATATTTTGTCCAAACTCATCTTTGCAAGCTGTGTGTGATGCTACGATCGCGCGTGTTACGGGTTGTGTGTCAATATATATATAGAGTATGTAGTATATTGTGCCTGATGATGCCGGTAAACATTGACTACATAACTTGCTGTACTGCAGTCGTTAGCAAACCGTGATCACGGCAACCGGCTGATGTTCCCTATTTCTCAACAGATACCGGTATCTATTTTCATTTGTGTGGGAGCCCGTGGTTGATTCTCGCACACGACACATTCGTACAACTATACAAAGGCTGGGAATCATCCCCCCATAATATGGGCCACATAATGTTTTTGTTGCGTACGGGATGCGGCTGCTGTAGTACCCTTTGCTGTGTGGCGCTACTTGCTTCCCGAGCAATACCGTGTGAAAAGTTGGATGGCACGTCTTCCTACGCATGAATAAGTATTTCGAAACAGAATCGGGGTGGAAGGTTTGTGCCATGCCTGCGAGTCCTGATGTTGGTCTTAAGCCATATGGAACTGCACCCACGGTTTGGAGACGCGCTTCTAGGAAATAGTCTGAGGCGTGTTCAGCAGTAGTGGGTAGTGTAGATGGTCGCGCGCAATGGAGCTGACGATGACGACGCCGTCAGGGCGGCCGACGCTCCAGGGAGACCAGTGCTCGGAGAAAACACACTCAAACGAAGTAGTCAAAAACACCCCCCTGATGCGGCGAGCACGAGCCTCCACCAATACGCCAGCGCCCGGTCACCGACATGACAAGATGTGACGGACATTATCACGTCAAATACTCTGATACCAAGGCCAGACACGGGTACCTGGGAGGCATGAACCAATCTATGCTCCAAGTCATCCACCGGACAGGATGTGGCGGAGGTCACGTCAAATACCCTCACACTGAGGCCATGCACGGGCACGTGCGAGGTACGAGCCAACCAATGAACCAAGTCACCGACCGGACAAGATGTGACGGACATCACGTCAAATACTCTGATACCAAGGTCAGACACGGGTACCTGGGAGGCATGAACCAATCTATGCTCCAAGTCATCCACCGGACAGGATGTGGCGGAGATCACGTCAAATACCCTCACACTGAGGCCATGGACGGGCACGTGCGAGGTACGAGCCAACCAATGCACCAAGTCACCGACCGGACAAGATGTGACGGACATCACGTCAAATACTCTGATACCAAGGCCAGACACGGGTACCTGGGAGGCATGAGCCAATCTATGCTCCAAGTCATCCACCTGACAGGAGTTGGCGGAGATCACGTCAAATACCCTCACACTGAGGCCATGGACGGGCACGTGCGAGGTACGGGCCAACCAATGCACCAAGTCACCGACCGGACAGGATGTGGCGGAGATCACGTCAAATGCTCTGAGACCAAGGCCGTGCACGGGCACGTGTGAGGAACGAGGCAACCAATGAACCAAGCCACCAACCTGACAGGAGTTGGCGGAGATCACGTCAAATACCCTGACACTGAGGCCATGCACGGGCACGTGCGAGGTACGAGCCAACCGATGCACCAAGTCACCGACCGGACAGGATGTGGCGGAGATAACGTCAAATGCTCTGAGACCAAGGCCGTGCACGGGCACGTGTGAGGAACGAGCCAACCAATGAACAAAGCCACTAACCTGACAGGAGTTGGCGGAGATCACGTCAAATACCCTGACACTGAGGCCATGCACGGGCACGTGCGAGGTACGAGCCAACCAATGCACAAAGTCACCGACCGGACAGGATGTGGCGGAGATAACGTCAAATGCTCTGAGACCAAGGCCGTGCACGGGCACGTGTGAGGAACGAGCCAACCAATGAACAAAGCCACCAACCTGACAGGATTTGGTGGAGATCGCCTCAGATACTCCGACACCAACGCCACCCACGGGCACGTGCGGGGCCAACCGGACGGTTCCACGACGCCGTTGCCGTTGGAGCCGAGGCGGGGAGGCGCGCCGGCGAAGAATCCACGATGGAAGGCGGTCACAGGCGGGAGAGATCCGAAAAAATAAACGGTTTTAGCTGTACCTATGGGCTATCAAAATACGACTCGTATTGCGTGCTTGAGATGCCTGCTGTGATAGGTGTGGCACTTGTTCGTGATGCTGTTCTACAGCGGGTACCCTGATTCAAGGGCACCCCGTGACAAGCCAAATACAATCGCTCTTAACTACCCAGTTTTCTTTTTTCTGTAGGGGGAAACATATAGCCTTTAGCATAGGCGGGACATGCCAATTTGACCGCTCTTAAGTCGCGAACGCTCTTCTTGTCCTAGGCGTCCTTGAATCGAGGTACCCACTGTATGTGCTATGATAGGGGTAACGACCACAGCTATGGTGGAGCGGGAGTACCACCATGTTCACAACCGGGCTTGAGTCACTCGCGCGAGTGACTTCGCATCTCGGGTGGGGGGGGTCCCTTTTTTGGGACCTTTTTTTCAGTGGCTCGGTGTTACTCGCGCGCGAGTGACCCTCCTGTTTCTTGCGGTCACAGGCGTTCGTGCGGTTAGAAACATTCTCGAATTAACGCGAGAAAGGGTGCTACAAAAAAGAAAAACGCCGCGGAAGGTGCTTTTGCCGATGAGGTACTGGGCCACTCGCGCGAGTGGCCCAGACCTGGTGATGAAAACTGGGGGTAACCTCCCTACCGTAGCCTTGATCTCATCATCGCGGACAAAAAAGATGTTAGGCGTTTTTTTTGTCGCAGCGTAGCTTACCATTCCGTTGAAGGTTCATTTTAGGTTCAATTTTTACAAGTTTCTAACGAAGCTAACGTCACTTGCGAACGCTTGAGGCCTCAAAGGAACAGATGGGTTACTCGCGCGAGTGACCCGAGTAACTGCAAAAATAGGCTGGGTCTAACTACACAATATCGTCGGGATTACATATATGCTTTACAGCAGTACTGTAGTAGTCTCTAGTCGTTTTGTACTTGGGCCATGACCTAGTTAGTCAGATTGAGATATAAAATAGTTAAAGTAACCTAGACGACAGCTGTGGTGCGATTGAGGGTTTCGTCGGAAATCGTCTTTGCGCGCTGTGCGTGTCCTACTCCTTACTGCAAGTGCGCGTGTTACGGGGTGTGCACGATGAGCCCTCGTGAAAGATACAGGTCGTTGGCCCCCTTTAGCTACTAGATACCTAGTATCAGGAACGACCCAGGCTACGGTAAGGGGGTCCCCTTTTGGGCCTTTTATTTCAGTGGCTAGGGGTCACTCGCGCGAGTAACCCCTTCGTTCCTACGAGATCTTACGTTTTCTTCATGTTTTACATTGACAAAATCAATCCGCAATGCAAAGGTGATCTAAGCTGCGCCAAATCAAGTGCCTAAACCATCTTCATCCGTGGGGGGTACAGAGTCACTCGTGCGAGTGGCTCAAACACACCAGTGAAAATGGGGGTACCCCCCCTACCGTAGCCTTGGTCGAACATCAGAGTGATTTTTACACATACGTTCAGCTTTCAATCATTCTGCGCACGGAAGAAACATAGCTCGGCTTGAGGGGGACAATATTGTCAGCTTGGGCACTCACAAGGTGTTATAAAGAAATCCTACCAGTAGGTTGGTGGGTGGGTAAATCAGTTGAAACGCAAAGACCGAGGGCACGGTAAGGAGACATTTGGAACCTTTTTGGCAGTGGCTCAGGGTAGCTCGCACAAGTGACCCCCTGCTCTTTTACGGTCTTGAGCTCTCGTGCCGGTTTAATAATGCGATGAAAAAATCCCCAATGGAATGGTAAGCTACGCTGTGTCAAAGCTATCGCCTAAACTATTTTTTGCCGTGAAGTACAGAGTCACTCGTGCGAGTGACTCAAGGCCGGTATGTAGTGACATGGGAGGTAACACGTGCTACGATAGAGGTGCACCACTTTGTTTCTGAGGGTTCCTCAATTTGGGAGCTCAAGACCTCTCCCAAAAACTGACTCTGGGGGAAAATACAGCTAACTGCTGCCGAATGAAACATTTCATGGCCTAGGTACACGACGAGAATCACGCACAAAAAACGACCCGTTTCCGACGAGTTAGGGTTAAGGAGTCCCGTTTACTCAGGAACTATTTCAGACGCAACGTGATACCTCTATCGTAGCACGCGTCGGGTACCCGCCCTAGGCTACCGTAGGCTTTGTCCAAGGCGAATAGGAACTACTGTAATACTACTACTACTGTACTACTACAACTCCTGTACTACTACTGTTGCATGCTCAAAATCCGAACAAAATTGATGAGGATGGACTGCCTGGAAGTGCAGCGCACTTAGCTCTTGTTTCCGAAAATAATCGGCCGCTATTAATGAATAGATACCGTGTACATATGATCACTGTAATAGCCACCTTGAAATCCATTCGATATTTTGTATTTGAGCAAAGGGCCTCGTTTCGCTCGTTCCATTATGCACCCTTAGTGACTGCCAATTTTTTGAAGGGGATATAAACGTCACACCAGGGTGGTCACCCTCTCCGTGGGAGCGGACGAGATCAAGCGAACCCACTGACGTGAGCTCCACGACGCACAATTTCTTCGAGTCACTCAGACTGCGGCGTGGAGCCGTATCCGAGCGCTTGATGTAATTTTATCACAATGATAAATGGAATGCAGCTGTGATATCGGGGATGTCTTCGGGCACTAATAATCTTGGCAGGCAGTGTGCGGTACGTAGTAGGTCGATCGCGCGTGTTACGGGGCGTGTATGCGTTCATGAAGGATAGATATCATTTGCTTCCCTGTTGCAAATTCGTGCCTGGGTCAACATGGTGTTTCTTTCGAAGACTTTCAGCCTCCAATCACTCTGCGCACATCAACTACGTCACCCATTTTTTGGGGGTTATATAATTTGGCGGCTGCGGGATTCACAAGATTAGTCTACTCAGATATGCACTTTCATCGTTTCTGAAGGCCAGGCTTTGGGTCACGCATTAATCCCGCCAAGTGACAAGCCTTAGAAATATAACGTGCACCCGTCGGGTAGTATTCGTCTCGGGACGGAATATGGCATGAACAACAGAATATCCAAGGTCTACAGAGGACAATGTCCTTCATTTTGTACGAACAGTACCTGGTGTGTGTTGAGATGTTGTGATTCTTCCTCGATATCTTGGGGTTGGTTTCCGCGTGATAAGGACCTCTTTTACAGCATAAGGAGTGAATTGACATGCCTGACTTATTTTTGTGTTTCAGCAGACATCATAGAGAGCGGCATCCACCTGAGCGTTACGAATACACAAGAGAAACGTAGGTTGCGTGTACCCGCGACTGACGATCACACCGATTCGTTCGGGCGTGGTTTGAACAAACGGCGCATGCTACGACAGAGGTGCACCGATTTTTTTCTGAGGTTCATCAATTTTTGAAGCTTAAGAACTTCCCCACAAAACAGAATGGGCGAAGAATCAAATCTGCTACCGGATGAAAAATTCCATGGCCTACGCACACAGCAAGAATCATGCAAAAAAAAATGGCCCATTTCCGACGATTTTGGGCTAAGGAGCTCCGTCATTCAGAAACCATTTTCGCCAAAAAACGGTATACCTCTATCGTAGCACGCGTCGAACCGAAATACAACTACGTTTCAGACAAAGGCTAGGGTAGGAGGGTTCCCCCCCGTTTCCGCCCCCCCAGTGTACGAAAAGCGTGCCGGAGACTCTGGTTCTCGTTCCAAATACGGCCTTATCCGGAACGAAGTTTGCTGGCGCGGCGCGCAATTAGCGCCTCCATGGAGGCGGTGTCTTTCGCGAAAATGAAACACGCAGAAGCTTAGGGACTGAAAATACATGAGGGCAGCCACTCGTGCGAGTATTTCCAAAAAACGAGACGGTAAATATGAGGCCCTACCGTAGCCTTCTCCTATATACCTGGTAGTGTTTAGCCATGGCATCTACATGATCGACACCGGGATACTGATGGTAGTGCTAGATTTACCCCCGCATACACGGCGTCACGCCGTGGTGGTGGGATCGGGTTGCCACCTCAGTAACTCCTGTTATTAATAATACCGCACTGTACCGTCTTGTTGATGTGATCAGGATCATTATATACTTCGGCGGCTGAAGCCTAAGCCGCTCCCCACTCTCCAGAAATGGTGGGAGCAGTGGGAGAGATGGTGCAAAACCGTAAAGAAAATCCAAAATATATAATCTGTGAGCAGTATGATTCCTACGGTGCGAGCTCGCCAGCCAGCCACCAGCCAACCCGTAGTTGGGCCTTGTCGGGCCAGGCCACACATAGACCGACCTCTCCGCTACGAACGCAACAGGTGCCGCAACGTATCCAAGCAGTGAACAGAACAACCCCCCCATTAGCAACCTAAATAGCAAACCGTCAGGCGGGACAAGACGAGCGCATGCCTGGGTAGGGGCAGCCCTTTGGTCCGAGCGTTGAAACACGGTACGAGAAGGCTACGATCGAGACGCATCCCATGGTACAGGCGAGTCAAGTGTTTTCTTTTGTATTTTTGAGGTCCCTCGTTTTGAGGAGTTCCAACCATTCTTCAACCAACCCCAAAACTTCATCCTCGTGGAAAAATAAGACGTCGTTCTCGGTGAAAACCCCAATGGCAGAGGTAAACGACATGAAAATGCGCAACAACAACAACAACAAAAGCGACAACAACAACAAAATGACTGAAAATTCCGACGAATCGGGGTAAAGGAGTCCCGTCATGCACAAACCGAAAAAAGGCAAATGAAGTGCTACCTCTGTTGCAACACGCGTCTTGGAAGGCGTGCCGACAACTCTCACTTGCAGCCCCGCGAAATATCAACTTTTACCGGCCGCCCGCGAGAAAAAAAAAAAGAATGAAACGCTTCCGCCTACAGCCGTGACTCCAAGTATGTGCGCCGTGCGCCGTCTAGCGTTGCCAACCAAATGACCAAGGACACGGAATGGAGGGTAACATTTTTCGGTCGTTTTTCCCGAGTGGCTCCCCTGTTTATTTTACGGTCTTAAGCGCACTCGTGCCGTTTTAATTTTGTGGTGTGAATCCGCAATATGGAATGGTAAGCTCTACGAAGCTACGCTGCGCCCGAAGAAACACGAAAATCCTTGTGTCAGTTGGGTCCAAAGTTCCTCTCGCAACTGGTTCATACCCAGTACTAGTGAATGAAGGGGCTAACCCGCCTGCCGCAGCCTTGGGCAAACCGGGTACCGGGTACACCCCTCCCGTCACGTCGCCCCCCCCCCCCCCCCCCCCCCCCTCCACCCGTCGTCGTCGTCCTATATCACCAACGGAACAATGGTTTCGCACAGGATCCAACCTGCCCACACCCCGCATCGGTACAATAACACAATTTAACAAGTGCGGCTAAAGGTACGCCGTTCATGACAACACGGTAGGCAGCGACTTGTACCAGGGTAAACTTTGAACGTATTCGCTGTTTACAACATCGTCCAGGTTTCCGGCGTCGAGGAGTTCGAGGGCGAATTCGAGCATGTGCCGGATCGCCTCGACCACAGCACCGTTGCCCTCTTCTGGCACCTGCGCGTAATCTTCGTGGGCAACCGCACGCAGGGCGGAGGTGGGGAGGGGTGCACGAGGTGAGTGGCTAGAGCGATTATGCAGGGACGCGATGCCTCCGATACGGAACAGCACCTTACATCGTATAGCTTATGAGACTCCTAGCTCGCTACGGGAGAGGTATCAAGGCATACCAGTTTTTGGCGTTTTTGTTTGTGAACGACCGGGCGCTCCATGAACCCAAAATCGTCTGCATGTCATTCCCGGTTTTTAATACGTTTTGCTTTTGTGTACCTAGAGCATGCGATTACTAAGGGTCATCGGGTTGATTTGCACTTTTGGTCCACTCAAAAATGAGTGTGTGGGTACACTATTATTAGTACAGAGCTCTTCAAGAGGTCAGGTGCCTCAGAAAAAAAGCGCAACACCTCCGTCGTAACATGAATTGTTCTACGGTAGCCTCCCCAACTTTTCTTGATTTAAATTGCCGGTTTTGAAACCAGCTCCCAGCCTTGTCTCCTGAAATACGTTGATGATGATGATGCCCCTTGCCACCCCGAGGTCATCGTGTCATATTTTAATGAGAATGAGAAAATATATGAGGACCTTTTTCATAGTCAGCCTTTCTCGTGTCGTGCAGCCATGAAACGTTCGTTAAAGAAAACACGCTAGTTTTTTTTGGGGGGTGCTATCGTAGAATCAGTCGCATGCGTATCCACCCAGCCACCGACCTCGATGAACATGTAGGCTCAAAGGACACTCGCTGGTGTAGTAGAGGGACATTATTTGCAGTTACCCCGTCATTGCTTTCACACGTTGCGGACGCGCGCTACCAAATAGGGGTGGTTGACCACCGTTTGGCCATTTTTGTTCAGGAATCATGACCCAGGTTACGGTAGGGGGGTCCCCTTTTGGGCCTTTTATTTCAGTGGCCAGGGGTCACTCGCGCGAGTAACCCCTTTGTTCCTGTGCGATTTTACGTATTCTTCATGTTTTACATTGGGGAAATGAATTCGCAATGCAAAGGTGATCTAAGCTGCGCCGAAACAAGTGCCTAAACCATCTTCATCCCTGGGGTACAGAGACACTCGTGCGAGTGGCTCAAACACACCACTGAAAATAGGGGTACCCCCCCTACCGTAGCCTTGGTCTCATGTGGGCGGGGCCCCTACTCTGACGGTTGATCTGCCCGGGATGGTTCGATTCCCATTAGACTAGACTAGCCTAGTGCTTTACCTTGCCTTGTATATGTGGCATTTGCTTCGTTAACTACGGTGAGGATTGTTAGCAACACCATCCCTCGACGTCATACTGTGGATGCCTACCCCTGACGATGATAGACGACAACACGTCCTATTCCGAGGACCTTCGCTTTCAGGAGGTGATTTACCTGGCCCGTAGACAATCAGACCTTTCCTCCATTCTCAGAATAGACCCCGACGAACGAACCCGCGGCCTAGGCAGCATGCAACACCGACCCAGGCTACGGTAGGGGGGTCCCCTTTTGGGCCTCTTGTTGCAGTGGCTGGGGGTCACTCGCGCGAGTAACCCCTTTGTTCCTATGCAATCTTACGTTTTCTTTATGTTTTACATTGACGAAATCAATCCGCAATGCAAAGGTGATCTAAGCTGCGCCAAACCAAGTGCCTAAATCATCTTCATCCGTGCCACTCGTGCGAGTGGCTCAAACACACCAGCGAAAATGGGGGTACCCCCCCTACCGTAGCCTTGGTCCACCATCAGTTCGCGAATAATGAGTGGGTTTCCAACGGTGTTGAGTTAGGAAGCGCTCAATTTTCCAAGAAGAAGCCTGGCCAAACTTTCTACTTTTCTATCGTATCAGGCGTCCCTTGCCCCGTGGCATGCCTCGGCGGGTTTGCATACCCCATGACTACGGTGTATGCTTTTGAAGACGAAAATACCCCCTAATCCGACACCCCGCTATTTGTGTGTCATAGACGCACAGCGTCCACGTCCTGCGTTCTTAATCCTTCGTAAGAGTGTTTTTGGTTGGAGTGGAGTGAACGCCGAGCATATCAGTTGGCCCCAATCTCAAAGTCGTTCAAGTGAAGTTGCGCGGTTCAGCAGTATCCAGGTCGTATGAGCATAGTCTATCTGTGTAGCGCCGTCACGGTTTCTGTCGCACGCAAGCAATATAGTCTAGTGCTTAACTGTCTGGCCGTACCGCAGTGCGTCCGAGGGCACCTTACCGCGTGTTCGAGAAAGTGATTGGCATTTGTTTTGAACGACTTCTAACCTCAGCTGGCCCTAGCCCTAACCCTAACCCAACCAAAGAAGCAACCGTAGCAGCAGCAGCAACGACTGTACGAGGAAAAGCAGCAGTAGCGGCAACAGCGACGGCAACGATAACTGCACGAGAAACAACGGCAGTACCAGCAACAGCAACAGCAGCAGCTGCAGCAACAGCGACAGAAGCAGCAACGGCAACAGCAACATCAGCAACAGTTAACAGTAGCAGCAGCAGAAGTAATAGAAGTAGAGGTAGTTCGAGCCTATCATCGATGCCTGATGATGAGGGTTCCTATTCGTGGTATGGGTGCAAGCCCAGTCAAACATACAGTCCCAATGTAGGGATTCTCCGCTTGTCGTGTCGTAAACAGTGCTCCGGCCGGTTTCTCGAACACTTGGTAAGCTCTACGGGCACGTCTACTGAATCTAAAACGAACCAACGTCATCAACAATCATGTCAGAGCCCATCTATAACAAAAAAAAAGAAATCCGCAATCAACACGCATTCTTAACTCCCAATCAGCCACCACGGCCATGGACATAGTTCGGAGTCGAAAATATCAACCATGGTCAACCATGGCCATCAACAATCAACAGCGGCCCGTAGAAAGATTATCCGCAGCAGCTCAGTCATACGGGTATGTATGGTGATTTACACTAGTATATACAGAACAATACGTCGCCGAGACGTTTCCCTACGGGTACATAATAATAGTAGGTTAAAACCATGTCATCATACGGTACGAGTGGCTCCTTTTGCGCCGAAAAAGTATACCTTTGACCTCCTCATCTGAGGAACCACACCCCGGTTTGTCTTTAGTCTCAAGTGTGTGTTGGGGCCAGGGCATAGGCGCTTGGTCGGGTTGCGCGGACGAACGTCTTCGGAGTGTCGTGTTTCGAGTGCGAGATATCGAGCTCCTCGTGTTACAAGGTCAACAAAAACGTCAGACGGCACCCCAGCTGTGTGTGATGGGCCTCGGTTTCTACCAGCAACACGAAAAACAAACGTTGGACCAACGCTGCGTTAGGGGAGGTGATGTCGTTCAACCCCCTTTTGGTCACTTTTTTTTTCACTGGCTCGGTGTCACTCGCGCGAGTGATCCCCCTGTTACTCGCGGTCACAGGCTTTCTTTCTTTCTTTCTTTCTTTCTTTCTTTCGTGCTGTGTCAGAACACGCTCGAGATATTACCGCGAAAAGGGGGATGGCTAGCTGCGCCGCACCAAAAAAAAATCGTCAAAAAACGCGTTTTTGCCAGTGAGGTACTTGTACATAGAAGTCAATGGCCCAAGCATGATATAGCTCAGCCCCGGCCATGAAAGCTGGGGGTAGCCCCCTACCGTTTTAGCCTGGGTGGTTACTGGTACCTTTTGCCAAGGAGCAAGGGTACGTTTGAGGGGGCACCCCCGTATTCATGGCCGGGTTTGGGACCCTCGCCCGAGTGACTCAGTACTTCGCGGAAGAAAAGACTGCTGCTGTTGGCGACTTTCATCGCGCAGCGTAGCTTGCCATGTTGTACATGATATACCATTGCTGGTTGATATCGCGACTTGCAAGACATCACGAGCTCTTTCAGATCGCAAGAGAAACAGGGGTTACTCGCGCGAGTGACCCCACGCCACCTCGAAAAAAAAAGGTCCCTTAAAAAGGGACCCCCTGGGCACCTCTGCCGTGGGATATGGCTCTCGTTTTATAGCAACAGAAACAACGATAACGTTACCTTGCAAGGCGTGTCGTGTAGAGCATGGCAATCTGCAATCAATAACATGTTTGTCGTTGCGAAGACGAGCCATAGAGCGTGTGGTCATCTCTACGATATCCTCGACGAAGGTCACCTTGGGAAGACGGGCCGTAGAGTATGTCGGGAGGGGGCCGGTCCGTCAGAGCTTCGAAGGCGACTCTTGCCCACGAGAAGAGATCGTTGTAGAAGACCAGCTGTCGGTCGAGCTCAATATCCTCGCGCTCCACCGCCGGCGAGCGCATTTCGCTGTAAATAATCGACGCCTGCGGCACGGCAAGGGGGGCACCGTCGAGGTCAGCGAGTACCCCGGTCCCGTCAAGAGCACCTCCTGTGATACACACCCGAAAAACAAGCGTTCTTAACCCCACATTGATGCGTACAATAATACACTACCTCGTGCAGGTAGACGCTTTTTAAATGACGTGCGTTTCGTTATTTTGATGGGACCGAAATCGTCGAGAGACGTCACGTTTACCCCCCCCCCCCCCCCCGATCATTTTGTTGTTTGTATACCTAGGCCCCGTGGGTCTGTTTGTTCGATTCGATTTTTTAGTTTCCTCAAAATCGGCTTTTTTGGGGATAAGTACAAAGGTTAAGAAAGGTAGATCGCTCTTCAATCGAGGAGTTCTCAGAAACGATTTCGCGCTCCTACGATATGGCAGCATTATATCAACGCGCGCGCAACAACCGAGGTATCACTTTTTGGCTGGGTCGTTTTCTGAATGGTGGGAAACCTTCACCCAAAATCGGCGGAGTGTTGATCTGCTTGTGCACTATTTTCTGTTTATACCTAGGCCATGGGATTGCTCATCTATCTCGTAGAACATTCCCCCCCCACCCCCCCCGTCCAAATTCGTTCTTGAGGGAGTTTAAGGATTTTCATTAATCGGGAAACCTCATGAAAAAAAAGGTGGATCGCTACCGTAGCATTCGTCTATCCATCGCTCCTATCTGCAGTGTGTTGGGAAATAGATATCTACCCTCTGGTGGCTTTTTTTCTAGTATCGGCGGGAAGGGGCCGATTCGACCGCTCTCTCTTCGCGAGTCATCCCAATTCTGGCCCTCATAAAACGGGGTACGCACTGTAGTCAAGGTGGGAGTAGCCTCTCCTCCCATAGTTAGAACGTGCGTCAGCGGCTGGCTGTCTTCTTTTCGACAGAGTGTATTTCACAAACTAGCATCAGTGTAACAGCTCGACCCCAATATGTGTTTTTCTCTTGAATTCTTCGGCCAAGTTTCTGGTGGGACCCTTTCGTCTGAGAGGCCCGGCAGTCTACATCGCTCATTGATTGGTGGAAAATACGAATAATCGTCGGTAATGAAGACGCGTGTTGCGATAGAGGTGAATCAACATTTTTCTGCGCGGCTCGTTACATGAGGATCTACATACCTCTCCGCAAAACTGGCTTTGAGACAAAGTAGAAGTGCGATCCGAAGAGCCATCTAATGGCCTAGGTATTCACGAGAATCGTTGCTATACATGAGCAAAAACTAAAGGCGATTTTCATCTGTGGAGCCACGTCATTCTGAAGCCGTTTTGGCAAAAAAGCGGTATATCTCTATCGTAGCACGTGCCGGGGATAGAAACTCACGACTCTTCTTGGTAAAAATGATTTTGGTGTCGGCGTGTAGAGAAGCTTGCCGAGGATGGCATACAATATACGACAGTAAGTACACTAAGCGATCCCTATCGCAGCCTGACATCTGAAAAAAGCTTTTGTTTTCTTTTGACATTTCAAAGGAACAAAAACGCCAACTAACCGCAGAGGGGCGTTCGGGCAACGGCCAATCTGTTTACTGAGCGTTAGGCGTGTGAGTCCTATAACTATCCAGATGCACAATGCTTGTGCAAGCCGGCCGTCCGCGCAAAAGCCTTCGCTTGCCCTTGGGGAGGCTCCCTGTGATCGTCCTACACGCACAAGCCACGGGCGAATCAAAACAAAACACCGCCCCCCTCGCCCCCCCCCAATTGGGCGCGTCTTTAGCAACCTTAATATTGCGTGTGATTAACACATACTATAGGTGGAGGCGCACCGGTTTCCCCCCTAACGTTCCTAAGGTGGAGAGCTCAGCTATACCTCACCCAAACACAGATTTTTGGGGAAAACAAAACGTTCTGCCCGGTGAACCACCCCAAGGCTCAGGTAAAACAACGAAATTCATGTGTCCCTCTGAAATTGCTATTGAACCAATGCACCGTTTACATTCATGAAAGTTTGATAAAGTAAAGAAAGATAAAATGAATTTCTGACGACATCGGGTCAAGGTGTCTCTTCGTTTGGAAAATATGTTTTTTTGAGGCCGAAAAGTGCTTCCGCTATCGTAGCACGGTTCCGATCAATACAGTACTATAGTTAGTATACCCCCGCGCGGCCTGAAAACATCAGTGTTTGGGTGAGGTTCCTCAGACGGGAAAAAAATTATGAGCACGTCTACTACCGTAGAGCGTGTGATTCATCTTCGTCGTGTACCGTGGCCTACCAGTCGGGGACTTGTATGGTCCGATTGGCGAGCGCTGGTACGATAGGTGATGCCGCCTTCCACCTGCAACGGTTGGCGCAACACACAGGGTCGGGTTTGGAAGAGGGCGATTATCTGCACGTTCGTCACGGAGTACATGAAACCAGCAACAGCTGGAAGGTGTGCTGAAGGGGATGTCGGACCCTACCTGGATGGGCGGCCTGAATCACGCAAAACTCGGTAAAAAACACGTAAATCGATTGTTTTTATCAGTCCCCACGATCAGCTCAACCAGGTTTGTTTGTGCATAGTCCTGCCGTGTCCACGAAGGGAACATTTGCTGACGTGTCACGTGTGTTTGAAATTTCAAACCGGAGTCATATCTGCCACACGCGCTTGAAATGCAAACCTGAGTCATGACTTGGACACGCACGTGCCTTGAAAGGCAAACCTGAATCGTGCTATACAGAAAGTCAGTCTCTCGCATGAAGATTTTTCATTCGCTCTAGTGAAGGTTCTACGACACACCAAGACGAACACGAGAACGTACAAATTCGCTGTACGCCTCGTCTCGATGCACACGCTACGATACTGCTACGAACAGCACATGCACTTCCCCATGCCCCTCGTTTGAGGAGCTTGACTTCAAAAGCACCGTTGCCTCAAACAAAATTATGACTTTTTTCCGAACGATACATTAAGGCTATTGTAGGCTAAGTGGTGTATCCTACGCTTGCCACGACAAAGGTATAACTTTTTTTGGCTGGGTCCTTTTGTGAACGCTGGGGCTCCTCCACTCAAAGATCGTCGGAGTGTTGCTCTGTTTCTGCACTCGATTTTATTTTTGCGCCTAGGCCATGGGATTGCTCATTCCGTACAACAGTCCCCCCCCCCCCCCCCCCCGTCCAAATTCATTTTTGGGGGAGTTTTAGGATCCTCATTCGGGGAACCCCAGGAAGAAAACGTAGACCGCTACCGTAACATGCGCCGTCCTCCCAACGGTATAGCTCTAGGCGTCTACATCATACCGTCCGCAGTAACATCAAACGACTTACTCGATCTGCCAAGTGGTCAAACGTCGCTTCCCAAATACTATACACCTACTATAGGTACGGAATGTCAGTATTTCGAAGAGAACATCGAGGAAATGGCGCGCACACACGTGGATTGCGCGGGGTAACTAGTCAGCGCTCGGTTCTCTTACGTCAACCTTTCCGTGCTGCGCGTTCCTGAAGCCCCCCATCGCCAACTCTGCGCGCTTCATGTCGTCGGCTTTCCGGACGTACATGCAGTCTATGTTGAGCTCTCTGTGCATGAAGTGAATCAGGTCCCCAGCCACGACGAACCTCAAGAGCTACGGAGCACAGAGAAGCGTGGTGACGAGCCGAGGAAATGACAAAGGGGGGGGCGACGGAGACGGGAGATTGCGGGCGGACGCATGTTAGGAAAGGAGCAACGCCTTTTTTTTGCTCATGTTCCTGTTCATCTTACCCAATA
The DNA here is from genome assembly GCA_012845835.1 of Undaria pinnatifida. Lineage (NCBI taxonomy): Eukaryota > Phaeophyceae > Laminariales > Alariaceae > Undaria > Undaria pinnatifida. The sequence continues at coordinate 2,131,049 of JABAKD010000004.1, read as the reverse complement.
CTCGCTTTGAACCCGAGTCAAACGGTAGGTTAACACCTAATGTCCTCCAAATTCTCTGAGTACTCATGCTACACATATCGTCTAGTTAGTGTCGTCCGCTTCGACGACCCGGAACAGTAATGGATTCTCGAATGAGAGCGTGAAGAATTCGTTTCATCGCACGCATCCATAAGCATGAACTATATCAATAGACGGCATGTTAGGGTAACAGAGGGAACACTTTTTGGCAGATATATTGATCTGCATATGGCGGAGCTCCCTCACCCCAAACCACCCAAAAATCACATTTTGGTTTGGTGGGGTTTGTTTTGTGTCAACCTAGGGGAAGAGATTCGTTCATCTCGGGTTTCAGGTTGATTTTTCTTAACATGAGGGGTTTGGGTGTTAATCCCTTGTTAAGAGCCCCGAAATTCCACCTATACTAACTTCGAGTAACACCGTAAAAAAAAGGGTTTCCAGTTGTAAAGGAGGCGTTCAGGTGCAAGGCGCAGAGCTCCTCAATCAAGTGAGAGCTCCCAGAAAAAACAGTTCGCGCACTTCTACCGTGTGTAGCATAATGTGCCAAAAATGCATCGTTCCATCCCCCGAATCGTTACCTAGAGACCAGGTCTACCTCGGTTTACCTCGTGAATAATCGTGCTCGTTCGTTTGGTCCGTCCAAACGTTTGCGTGATAAGCATCCTTAAAAGGTACACCAAAGATGGCCCGGTTCGTGTTACATGGCCATCCCCGCCCGAGGTGGATACTCGCCCGGGATGTCGGAATAAACATATCGACGCACCGCTTCGATCGTCTCGTGCTACTCCCTGAAGCTTGAGAACCAGCACGGGTTCGACTGCACCATAAGGGACTGGTTTAGTTCAGGTTCTGCCAGACAAAATAGCACGATAGGCCCGAGGCTCTTAGAGGGTTATCATTCTGTTGAGCAGGACGACGCCAGGTATGTCTCTAGGCTGCAGCAGTACCCGTCTCCCTCTCGGACGCACATGCTACGGCATCACAAAGGTGTACCTTGTTTTTTCGCCTGAGAATCCTCTCGCTTTGTGAGGAGGTCTATACCTCACACACGAATGATTTACCTTGCCGGGAAAAATAAAGGATATATTTGCCGGTAAACGAAATAACGGTCTCCGTAGATGTAGTGATCTGCATATCACGGTTGAATGTAGTGATAGCTAGGAATGCTCATATCCGGGACTGGAGAGGGCTATTTGGGCTCGGGGGTAGACGAGCGCAAAAACTGGCGCCTTCCTCTCTCACTGTTGAGAGCAGACCTCACGAGTAGGTTAGCAAGACCAAGTCGAGCACAAGCGAGTCGGGGTTCTCGCTGGGAGCGTCAGCAGATTGAGCTCGTCACTGGGCTGGCCGACCCAGCCAGACGTCAGTGCCTCTGATCCTTTCTTCCTCTTCCTCTTCGCCTCTTTTTTTTTTCGGCGGGGGAGGGGGGGGGTAGAGAGGGAGAAGAGTTAGGTAGCCGGGTTACATGATTTTTGGAAAAATATACCAGTAAATAGTTATTATATAGTCTACACCATGAACGAACCCATCGCCCAAGCACACACAGAAAGAAAAGTGCGAAGAACAAACGACATTCCGACGATTTTGAGTTGACATTAGATTAATAATCCCCCGTCATTTAGGAAAAGAAAAACTTCAACAGGCGCTACAACTTATCTATGTCGTAGCACGCGTCCTCGAAGACACATTCTACACATCGTCAGTGTCAATAGGTTTTTGGCACCCCCTGATACCGTACGGGTGCAATAATTATTTTGTGAGGCTCTTAGCTTGAGGGTCTTTCATGCTCCACCCCCCGAAACATTTTTTGTCGTTAGGGAAACCGAAACCGAAAGTGCAACAGGATGAACAAACTCGTGTTCTTAGGTAAAAACGAAAAAACCAAAAATAGAATAACCATGGCTACGGTTTTTTGTAGTGTTTGCGTTCCCGTTTTCGCACCGCCGGGTTTCGACCATCTTACCCGAGTGACTCTGTGCCCCCCTCCTCGTCAAGCACTCTTCAAGCGATGTGCTTGGCGCAAGCGTAACGACAACCATGCCATAGCGGTGTCATATCTCCCAAATGCCAAACTCATGGTTAGGGTTAGGGTTAGCACCGCGAAGGAGCAGGGGGTTAACTCGCGCGAGCGAGCTCGATTCACTGAAGAAAGGGCCCCCAAGCGTTATCCCCCCACCGTACGTAGAATTGGTCAACATCAAGATAGCTTTTATTGCCGATTTTTTCGGATTAAGGAGCCCCATCAAATTCACAAAATAGTTTAGTTGTTGGCCCGAACGATCTACCTCTAGATCGATTTGTTTTTTGTACTGTCGCTTCCAAGTACAACATACAGTCGTGACGCCGTAGACATCATTACAACACTATGGCAGTGTCTAGACATCTCCCTCTCGAAGACACAGCATGCTGTACGTCGTGATTTGTAAATGCTCTCAGAACAACAATACCCCAAACCGACACACCGTAAGCGTGTAGAGACGTACCTGGCCAATAATCCGCGCGACGGCCTTGGTTTCCGCTTCCTTCCTTTGATGAACGTGTCCCGCCTCACGCAGAAACTGGCGGAAGGGCCTTCGCTCAGGTAACAACACCGCCCGACACACACCACGCGGAGTAAGGGGAGAGGTAGAAGAGAGACCTTTTACATACTTCGTGCTAGGTAGCACAGCGTGGAAAACCCTAGACGTGCATGGAGCCGACGGGTGCGAAAAATTAGCCTACGCTTTGTTTGGGCCATTTCAAGGGAAGGGTGCTACGATAGGGACAGGGTAGCACAGCGTGGAAAACCCTAGACGTGCATGGAGCCGACGGGTGCGAAAATTTAGCCTACGCTTTGTTTGGGCCATTTCAAGGGAAGGGTGCTACGATAGGGACAGGGATGTACTTTTTTGCGAGCAGGCAAACTGTTTCTACCCCGTCCAGGCTACGGTAGGGGCGTTATATTGTTCGGAGGCATGCTTGGGCAGTGGCTCGGGGTCACTCGCGGGAGTGACTCCCCTGACTACATTGCAGCTTTAAAGCGTTGGCATTGTTGTCACTGTGCGTCGAGAATCCGCGATAGAATGGTAATCTACGCTGCGCCAAACGACCCGCGCCCTAACACAGTTTTGCCCACGCCGTTTAGAGTACTAGCGTGACTCGTGCGAGGGGACAAAAGCCGGTAGTTAACCCGGGGGTACGCCCCGCCACCGTGTAGCCTTGGTCCTAAATGACGGACTATAAGAGGCACCCCACAGAAGTAGTAGGGGACGCGTGCTACGATAGAGGTGCACAACTCTTGCTTTCTTCAACGGTCCTCAATTTTGGCAGAGCTTAAGATCACTCTCCCATTTGAAACTGGTATCGACAAAAAATCAAAACTGCTACTCGAGTACGCACCGGATGAAAAAATCGCATGGCCTTGGTAACGCGTCGAGAATCATGCAATAACAAAATTGTCTGCTTCCGACGATTTTGGGTTAAGGAGCCCCGCCATGCAGAAACCATTTACGCCAAAAAACGGTATACCTTAATGCCTCTGTCTTTGAGCTCTCCCCAATTGAGGAACTAGACCGGTTAGTGTGACATTTTTTTTTTTCCGAAGTATTTTGTAGCGTTAGGACTACAGTATAGCATGCAACTGTTGGCCCCGTCGCGCATGCGAATGCCTTCCAAGCAATCTTTCGGGTGATATTTATTTCAAGGGCATCATGTTTCGAATAGGGGGTCAGAGACTTCTTAGAATCTGCTGCACCCCCTACTACCGTGGGGTGTGTCTCATATCATCCTTATATCGTGCTCATCTCATGCTCTCCCCTCAGTCAACCGCAAAGGGAAACATCCACACTATATGGTTGGAAACCCGTTGCGGCTTTTCAATTTAACGGGTCCCGCATGGCGTATACCCACGCCGTGGGATGTTTCATTTTTCTCTCGGGGCGTCAGTTTTTGCGTGAGGTATTCCTCAGGCGAGGGTGCGACGACAGTCTACGGAGTTGCAGTAGGTAAGGAGGCATCCCACGGTAGACGTGCAGACAGGTTCTAAGAATTTGCTGAGCTCCTAGAACACGAGGAGCTAGGTCAATATCACAACATCAACATCACCCGAAACACTCGACTTCGAAGACGTTCTTCGTTTGCGCAACCCGACCACCTGTTTTTTTCTAATTTTTTTTTTTTTTTTTTCTCGAATTGGGAGCATAAAACCTATCTCGCAAAAAACTGACTTGGAGGAAAATAATACTGATTATCATACCAGATGAAAACTCTCATGGCCTAGGTACACACGGCGAAAATCCAGCAACAAAGAGCACCCAATTTCCGTCGATTTTGAGGTAAGGAGCTCCGTCATTCAAAAACAAACCATTTCAGACGAAAAAAAAAAAAAAAGGGGCTACCTCGATCATCGTAGCACACGCGTTTTTTCTGTGCGCCAGCCCTGGAACAATATATATATTTATACCCGTAATATCAGATCGTCTAACAGTATAGGTCCACAACACTTGGGGAGATCGACCAACGATCAGAACGTCAGAAATGTCAGAAACACCACATCATGGCCCGAAACGTGTCACCCCTTCCTTCAGATGACTTTACCACAGCACTCTCGTATCAAATTTTTCGAGTCGTCCCACCGTGGGGATGTCCCAGATTCTATCAAGCTTTTGAGATCCTGAAATGGCATTGAGGAAAGGTCAATATCCTCCCCGACGCGTGCTAGGATAGAGGTATACCGTTTTTTGGCGAAAATGGTTTCTGAATGACGGAGCTCCTTGACCCAAAATCGTCGGAAACGGGCAATATTTTTTCCGCGATTCTCGTTGTGTACCAAGGGCCTTTGATTTATCATCCGGTGGCAGTTTTGTTTTTCTCCAACAGACGAGTGCTACGATAGAGGTTGTATCACTTTTCGTCTGAAATGTTGTCTGAATGATAGGGTTCCCCAACTCAACATCGTCGGAAATCGTTCCATTTTGTTTTGCATGATTTTCGTCGTGTACCTAGGCCATGGCATTTTTCATCCGGCAGCAGCTATATTTTTCTCCAAATCAGTTTTTGGGCGAGGTCTCAAAGCTCCCAAATTGAGAAACCTTTCGGAAAAAATGTGGTGTGCACGCACCTCAATCGTAGCACGCTTCAAAATCAGTTTTCGGGAGAGGCCTTAACCCCTTCACAACTGGAAGCCCGTTTTTGGGGACAAAATTACTTGGATGTGTAGTGTAGGGAGGGGTTCGGGGGGTCTACAGGGGTTAAGCTCCCAAATCGAGGAATCTCAGAAAAAGGGGTGCAACTCTATCATCGTAGCACGCGCCCCCCCCGAAAGATGCCTCCGAAGACATTCCTTCGCGAAACCTGAAGACCAATGCTCCGATAGGGGGGTCATTTCCCCCCCCCCCTCTTATTTTTGCAGTGGCTCGGGTTCACTCGCGCGAGGTATCCCGCTATTAGTTCGCGGTGTTAAGCTTCAGCGCGTTTCAGCTGTTTGCGAGGTATGAACCCGCGCAGTGGAGGGGTAACCTGGTACCGCGCCTAGACGAAACGTCTACACGGTTTTGGTCGGGTGAGAGGTGTGTATAGACACCTTCGCGAGTGGCTCGAACCCGGTAGCGAACGAAGGGTTACCCCCGTTGTCGTTCTTGAAGCTACGGTGTACGGTTGTAACTCCGGTCGCCTGACAAGCATTACTTTGCGCTAATGTTTTACAATGAATATACTCGCAGACTTATTACACTTGTTTATAGGATAACCGATAGTTTCGCACGTGAGTTACGATAGGGGTATTAAGGTATACCGTTTTTGGGCGAAAACGTTTTCTGAATGACGGGGCTCCTTAACCTACTTATACTCTATACTATACTAATACTATACTAATACTAATACTATACTATACTAATAATATCGTCGGAAATAGGTCCATTTTTTTACCGTGATTCTCGTCGCGTACCTAAGTCATGGGGGTTTTCACCGAGCAGCAGTTTTAGTTGGCTCCAAACCAGATTTTGGGAGAGGTATTAAGCTCCCACATCGAGGAAACCTCAGAAAATAGGTATCGTAGCACGCTTCGTAGCCTTGATCTGGATCTCAACCGGTCAGCAACGTTTGCCCCCCCCCAAAAGAAACCCCTGCTTCGGGATGACTAGCATTTTCGCATTATATTCCTTGAGTTTTTTAGTGTGCCGGGGGGAGGAAAAGGGAAGACATCTATCTGGGGCCACGGCTAGTCCAGAAGGTCGTCGACGACGCTGAATAATAAAACATCTCACGAGTTGGACTGGGGAGGAAAAATGATGACTCAAGAATACATAAAATAAGAAATAGTGTTACTGTAGTGTACCCCCCCCCCCCCCCCCCCCCCATGCTCGGTCCGGGAAGCGTAACGATGGCAGGGTGTTTCACAGAATACTAACCCACAAGGGCTTAGGACTCGGCAGCCAGCAACTAGCGCGAGTGACCCCCGAGCCACAAAAAAGGAGGGGCTAAAAAGTGCTCCCGTTGTATCGAAACCTTGTAGTCGGAAGCTGTACGTTGGGGGGGGGGGGGGGCGCCATTGTCACTGCCCGGTTTTGATCGCACTCTCAAGAGCACGACTGACTCTGTATCTCACGGACTAGAACACTTCAGCCGATTTTTCTGGCACAACGTGGCTTTATGCTTCCATCGCGGATGATTCCTGTCGCACAAGTTAAACAACAACACGAACGCTTGACCCGCACTACGGTAGAGGCAGGCGCACCAACCATTGTCTTTTTTTTCTGAGGTGACTCAAATCTGGGAGCTCAAGACCTCTCCCAGTCAGCCGATTTGGAGAAGTAAAACTGCCACCGCATGAAAAAATCCCATGGCTTAGGTGCACAAGGAGAATCATTCAAGGAAAAAAAAGGTATGTTTCCGACAATTTTTGGTTAAGGAGTCCCGTGTAAATGAAGCGTGCTACGATACAAGTCCACCACTCACTGTTTTCTCTGAGGTTTTCTTTAATATGGGAGCTTAAGACATCTCCCAAAAATGTGATTTGGACAAAAATCAAAACTGCCACGATAGAGAGATATCGATTTTCGTCTGAAATGGTTTGTGAATGACAGGGTTCCTTAAAAAAAAAAGCCGTCGTAAGTGGGTATTTTTTTTTGCATGATTTTCGTCGTGTGCCTAGGCCCATGGTACTTTTTCCATCCGGCGGCAGTTTCATTGTTCTCTAAATCAGTTTTTTTTGGAGAGAGGTCCTAAGCTCCCAAATTTAGGAACACCTCGGAAAAAAAGTGGCACACCTCTATCGTAGCACGCTTCACCGGAGATGAAAAATCCCATGGCCGAGGTACCCACAGGAAAAAAAACATCCAAAACAAAATCGGCGTATTTCCGACCGTTTTGGGCAAACGTGCTACCTCTATCGTGGAAGGCGTTGTTTTGGGAAGGTCACTCGCCCGAGTTCGACCCCGAGCCGCTGCAATAATCTGCGACCAAAAGGAACACACATACCCCTACCTTGTCCTGGATCCTCAGTTGGAAGCCATACGGCGTCACGGTCCCTGGCATGGGCGGTAACGGGAATAGACAATTCCAAAATATTTGTCCGTGTATCTCGAATGTTTAGGCTGCTGCAGCTGAGGACGTTGTCCAACCACATCCCCGGGTGTCCGGGCCAATCCACTCTTATTTCTAGCTCTTTTTTTCTATGGAGTCAATATACTGTTCTGTGTAGAGTCCATTGCTCTGCTTTAAGGTTGACAAGTTGTTTTTTCCCGTTTTGTCCAAGACATGTCCATGTTTGTGAGTCCGAATTGTTCACACCTTTCGCAAGGCTTCCGCGCTGGCTTATCTGTTCTTCTTTCTTGTCGTTCGGCCATGGACGCCGGGCGCAGGTGATGTTGAGCCTTAAACTGTCACACGAACTGCATGCAACATATATATGCAGCACAGACACAGAACAGCGTCCACGGTTTCCTCCTAGCGGGTGTTACCAATTTGGTTTGCGTCGGCGTCACCCCACGGCAGGCGCTGCTGAAATTTTTTGTCTGAGCCCCTAACGCGAGGGCCTCAACATACCACGCGAAACATTATTTCGGAGTCCTTCGTTCGCGCGACCCGACAAACTCTTGACTATGCGCTACGCTAGTCCTGAACCAAACATGCGGGCAGCGTACCAGACTAACACCGGTATTTTCCTCGCCTGAGGGGTTCAACCCCGGAGAGAAAAAATTCCGACAAAAACGTGCAAACCCCTGCCTTACGATGGCTCGGCGCGCTACTACCACAGGGGTGGCACACGTTAGACCTACGATAGAGGTGCACCAAAACCAAGGGCGCAATTCTGGTTTTGAGTCACTCGCACGAGTGGCTATGTAAATCACGAAAAAGAAAGTTAAGGCGACCTTTTTGTCTCAGCGTCCGAGCTTTTACCATGACATTGCGGATTTGAATCGCAAAAGCAAAAACAGTACGACAAAATCTTAACACCGCCAAGCAACAGGGGAGACGTTCGCACCAGTAACCCCCCCCGCCCCACTGCCAAAAAAATGGCGCGAAAAGCCCTACCCCCATACATACCGTAGCCGGGGGACACCACTTTTTTTTCTTAATACTAACCCTCAATTTGGGAGCTCAAGACCTCTCTGAGGCAACAACTGATTCTATCTAGGAGAAAAACAAAACTGCTACCTACTGGATGAGAAATTCCAAGGCCTGGATTACGCAACGAAGAATCCGTAATGAAAAATTGTCTGTTTTCGAAGATTTGGGGATAAGGAGTCCCGCCACGCGGAAAACATTTTCGCCAAAAAAAGGTATACCTCTATCGTAGCACGCGTTACATGTTTCATCTCAGAACGCCTTTTCCGGCCGACGTCCATCCCAATGCTAAAAAACCACCCCGTGTAGTTTGATCGCCTTTTCGGGGGGTTTCACCGTGTTATGGTTCGTTCTGGACCAAGGCCAAAGGATTGTCCAACCGGTCCCACTTTCACTTATTTGTCCAAGTCACCATTGTGGTAAAAGCTACCAGGCGTTGACCATCGAGCCTCATATACTCTGCGGTAGGTTTGTTACCTTTGGGTGCCCAATATTTTATCGACGTTCCGGACCCACCCGCGCAAATGGCGACCCAAGTCTTTTGAAATCAGGACTAAGCTGTTCTTGTTGTTGAACTTCGCGATGCACAACGCCATATACAGTGGGTACCCCGACTTGAAAGCGCCCGGTGACCATCTAAAACAAGCGCTCTTAGCTACACTTCCAGAGACAGCAATTGGAGGATTTTGTAACTGCCTCGTGGGTGCCTCCCCTTAAGCACATCGTGATACAATCCTTCCCTTTGTACGGCGCAAACGTTCTCCTCGCCCTTCGCGAATTATCTACAGTAACTCAAACGCCAGCTATGATCGACCGCCAAAAAGAGATCTACAGAAACGAACGATCTAGCTCATGTAGTGATGTAGTTTGGGCGGCATGCGCTGATCACGGCTACGCAAGGAGGGATGCTGTCTGATTTACGATAGCCCCCCCCCCCCCCCCCCGAAACCAGCGATTTTCTTCAGCGAACGTTTCATGGCTGCTCGGCACAAGGAAGAATACTATTGGGAAAAAATATCCATACATACGTATACTTCCTTGTGTGCAAAGGTCTCACGACCGACGACGTCGGCGTGTCGAGGGACTCCGTATTTCAGGGGACACCGCCGGGAGCTGGTTTCAAGACCGGCCATTTCGTTAAAGAAATGTTGGGGGGGGGGCTACCGTAGAACGACTCTGAGTTATGATTATGTTATGATTATGTTATGATTATGTTATGATTATGTTATGATTATGTTATGATATGATGTTACGATATTACCCCGGTTAAAATGACCCGGTTTGAGCCACTCGCACGAGTGGCTCTGAGCATCACGGACAAAACAATCGAGCCTTTTTTTGTTCTTGTTTTCTTGTCAGCAGTGTAGCTTGCCATGCCATTGAGGACTGACATCGGATAATTTGACCAGGACGAAAGCTTGAGATATCTCGCATAACAAGGAACAGGAGGGTCGCTGGCGCGAGTGACCCCGACCGACTGAATCCCCCCCTCCCCCCCTCCAATAGTGACCCTCCATATCGTGGCTTTGGTAATTTACAGCGTCGTTGCCAGCCGGCGCCAACCCAACCTACATAAAAAAGCCATGGTAGGTGGGTCACTTTTTTTTTTGCGGCGTTTTTTGAGTGGGTCGGGGCCGCGCGAGTATCTTCCCCTGCCATTCAGAAACCGAGATCCAGCCAAAAAGTGCTGGGCCTCTATCGTGTAGCACGCGTTCTGTAGAGACCCCTAAGAGAGGAACCTCAGAATGTTCAAGTGCAACGTACCAGCAGTTATCAGCCATCGACCAACCCGCACGTACATGCCAACTTCCAGCACCAGCATCGCGGGAGTGCCCGTGATGTCATGAGCCTCCAAGTATCCGATGGGACTGATGACGTGGCCAAGCTTCACCCACGCGCTCACGTGCATCTCGGCTTCTGTTCGAAGAACTTCTCCGGGGTCATGCACCAGCTTGTGCATTTTTAGTGCAACCTGTGGGCGTTTCGACCGCCACAAGGACGTTCACGGCAAAGAAAAATCGACGTGCATGTTAAGTGCTTCGGGTAATCAACATATATATTATATATATATACCAGGTACAACGTACTATGTATAGTCTACATCGTGATATGTCCGCGTAATTCGTTGTGTTTTCGCAGCAATTGCTGTGGCACAAGAAGAGGCACCGAAGCATGCGCGTGATGCTCCCCCATCAATTCATCAAAACGCGACGGAAATATTGTGGCTAGCTACGAGAACTCTTGGGCTGCCAAACGCAAGACTGTTGTTTGGCCGTTCAGCAATTTCGCGGTGGCCCCCGGATAGTTCCTTCCAAAACCTGCTTGAGTAGTCTGGGGTTTGAAGCTCTTACCGCACAGCAACGGACGGTCCACCTGTACTGAGATGTAATTCGGTGGCTGTACTGGACGCACAAACCCCTACGTACGGTGGAAGACTAACACCGCGGCAGGGGAGGTACCCCATCTAGGCCAGCGGGGGTTGAGCCAGTCGCACGAGTGACTCTGTATCTCACTCACAAAAATTGCTTGGTGTTGGTTTGGCGCAGAGCATAGCAAATGATATATATATCCACTGCGGATTCAAGACAAAAAAAAACATTAAAGCACACGCAAGCTTTAGACCGACCGCAAAACGAACAGGAAGGTCGCTCGCGCGAGTGAACCCGAGCAACTGCAAAGAAGGATCGCGAAAAAGACTAAGTGAACTAAGTGAACTAAGTGAACTAAGTGAACTAAGTGAACTAAGTGAATTAAGTGAACTAAGTGAACAGAGTGAACTAAGTGAACTAAGCGAACTAAGTGAACTAAGTGAACTAAGTGAACTAAGTGAACTAAGCGAACTAAGTAAAATAAGTGAAATAAGTGAACTAAGTGAACTAAGTGAACTAAGCGATCTAAGTGAACTAAGTGAACTATGTGAACGACACCACGACAGAGGCGCCAATTATGATTCCTGGCGCTCCATTTTCGAGGATCTGTAAACCCTACAACAATAATACTATAATACTGCTGTAATAATACTATTAAAATGCCACAATAATACTATAATAGTACTATGATGATACTATAATTATGCTAAACTAATACCGCAGTAATAGTGCTCGATAATAATACAATAATGACACTATAGACTAATAAAGCATCATCTTAATCCAAAACTTGTTTGGCGAAATATAAAATTGTTTCGGAAACAGCAACCATATACAGCCTAGATGTATTTAATAAAAATTAAAATACACTCCAGCTGTGAGATCGAATATGTTGTCGAAACTCATCTTTGCAAGCTGTGTGTGATACTCCGATCGCGCGTATGACGGGTTGTGTGTCCTCATTAAGGATATAGGTCGGCGACTCCCCTTCCTTGAAACTACAGTGTAGTAGCTACCAGGGTCAACAGGGTGATGTTAGTCAGTCTGTGCGCGGAAACTATAAAATCTGTTTATGAGGGGGACAAATCTGACAGCTGTGGAAGGAAATGCATCAGTTTATCAAGTGAATCCTGTAAGTCGAATATCCGGTGAGGGGAGGGCGGAGTTTTTAAGGACGTGGGGGCCTGATTTTGATCAAAATGGGGGCGGGAGGGGGGGGAAGGGGGGAAGGGCACGCTTGGGGCAGGTCTATTTGTGCGTGGAAACTATAAGTATTTCTTGTGGGGGAGGGGGAGGAATGTGGCGGGGGGGGGGGGCGGGGGCGGGGGGGGAGGGCTTTAGGTCGCATAGATGTAGGGGTTGGCTTTACGCGGGGTGCTAGGTCTAGGCTATGGTGCGGGTGTTCGGTGAAGAAGGGGGCGTTGGGGACGGGGGTGGGTGGGAATTGCAGCAGCGGCATGGACGGCTCTGAAACGATAACGAGGCGATACCCAGGGCGTGCAAGTGTTTATTACTCTGGCGGATTTCGATAGTTGGTGGGGCGTTTGTGCAGGAGGAAACGATGGGAACAAGGCGGGGGAGGGGGGGGGGGGGGGGAGGGGTTTCGAGAGGTTTAGGTCACATATAATATTAAAATCAAGGATTTGGTCGACACTGCTGATGTTCGCAACATTTTGTGTGATCTTTCGATCGCGCGTATTATATATATACGCGCGGTGCTGGGTCTAGGCGATCGTGCGGGGTGTGGGGAAGGAAGGGGCGTTGGAGGGGGGGAGGGGGGATTAATGAAAGCTACGTCATGGATGGCTAGAACTATAATGACGTGATATCAATGGCTTATTAGTGTTTATTACTCTGGCCGATTTCGATTGTGAGTGGGGCGTTTGAACGAACTGGGCGGTGAACAAAGGGGGGGGGGTAGATGAGTTGGAGCTACGGCATGGAAGGCTAGATGGATAATGAGATGATATCAGCTGGTTGGTAGTTTTTACTACTCTGGCAGATTTTGATTTCAGGTGGTGCGTCTAAACAAGAGGGATCGGGGGGGGGGGGGGGGGGGGGGCATTTTAATATGTGCGCGGAAACTATAAACCCCTGAAGGGGACGAATCTGACGGTTGCAGCAAGAAGACACCCCATTAAATCACCCGCCTGGTAATGTTTATGTTTCTAGAAGGTTTGATGTTACATGTAGTATGCAACCCAGTTCTTCGGTGTAGTAAACAACGTGTTAAAAGCTTCATAATTTGTTATTGTACATGAATCGAAATATAGAATGTTTAAATCGATAGGTACAATCATGTAGATACCATTGTTTTCTGACATCGCTAATTATAAGATGCATATATTGCCAAATACAACAGGCGAGGTGATGGTCATGCAATGTCACCGCCATTGAGAACGACAGGGAGAGATGCGAATCGTTTTTGTTTTGAAAGGAACGCTTAGTGTGTGTGTGTGTGTGTTCTTCACATTAAACCGTTCTTCTACTCGTCGACATCCAGCACACCCAGTGTCAGTGTACACGCGCTCAATTACGTTACTTCGTTAATCATACTTCGCTTGGCATATATAGTCTAGGCTAGGGGCGTATGTACGACGAAAAAATATCGCAAAAACGTTCAAATAAAGTGGAATACCTCTACACCACCATTGTATTATTATAGTGTGATGTATAATCTAAGAAGCCCCGTCGTTCAGAAGGCGTTGTTACTACTGGACAATAAGGGCTACCTCTATCGTCGAAGCACGCGTGATTGGTTCGTCACTAAAAATGATCTGAGTTCGTACTATTGTTGACGTCACTCCATACGCTGTCACGACCTCTGATGAACTGCCAGCAGTAAGCGCTGACTACGAATAGCTCGGTGAGCAAGATGTATAGACCTATAACAAAATGAAAATACACTCCAGCTGTGAGATCGAATATTTTGTCGAAACTCATCTTTGCAAGCTGTGTGTGATACTCCGATCGCGCGTATTACGGGTTGTGTGTCCTCATTAAGGATATAGGTCGGCGACTCCCCTTGCAACTACAGTTTAGTATATCTAACAACGCCACACTCTGGGCTTCGAATCCCCCCAACGTACAACGATGGTCCACCTGATGACGCGTAGCGCGGTGAATACATCGGTTCGTCACGTATAACGTCGGGTTATCCGTCGTCTCTCGATAGTCACCTGATGGGCTGTCAGGACTGAATACTGATCTATCGATAACGGTCAGTCCTGACAGCGGATGCGATGCATTCATATCAGAGGCACAGTGGTCGAGGTTCGAACCTCGCCCACGGGCAACCATTGTCCACTTGCTTAGACGCAACTATTGGTATATGTTGATTCATTCGTAAAAAAAACGGAGTATCAATTGATTAGTCTAAAATATCACTCGAAAGGGTGCAGTTCATAGGTATGTTTACAGTCCCATATCTAGACCACCACTGTCAGAGATTTCAATGCGCAACGTACACACAGTAGCACGGCCTGTATTGCACTCGACCTCCAAAGCGTCCAACGCACACTGAAGTGGAGCCCATATTGCAGTCTAGTTAAAAAACGTGTGACGCACACATGTAAAACTAATAGGGTCTGTACTGCAGTCTTCGTGCTGCTATACCACTTGCTGCCTTCCCCGTGCATCACCGCCCATAGAGGACACACTACTTTGACGAAGCGGCGAGCCATGAGACCTAGGGGGGTGGGGAGGGGGCTTGTGGGGCTTAAATGAATCTGTCAGACAGAGCTTCCCTACCGAGTAATTGACCCCAGGCTACGGTGTTACAGTGCTACACATGTTATTATTATTATTAGACTACCGGCCGAGGGGTGTGACGGGGGGGGTTCGTGGGGCTCAAATATATCTCTCAACAGCTTCCCCACCGAGGAACTGACCCCCAGGGTACGGTGTTACAGTACTACACATATTATTATTATTAGACTACCGGCCGAGGGGGTGGGGGGGGGGGCTCGTGGGACTTAAATAAATCTGTCAGACAAAGCTTCCCTACCGAGGAACTGACCCCCAGGCTACGGTGTTACAGTACTACACAAATTATTATTGTTAGACTACCGGTAATACATAGTAGGACGACGGCTACGCTACTAGTCGGGAGGTCACCCAAATATTCACGCCCGCCGAGTTGAGGCCACTCACTCGCGTGAGAGCAGGCACATGAACCCTAAGGAAGCAAGCCTGCTGTAACAATCACTTGGATGGCATAGTGTAGCAAATTTTATGACGGCGCATACTGCGACACCGAAACGGCCTCGAGGCCAATCTCGTACAGAACTGAACGCCTCTAAGGGGATGATACAAAAAAAAAAGCCATAAAATTGACCCCCCTGCCGCACGCATCCCGGATAAGGTGTGGAAACCCCAGAATAATAAGTTGGTGCACCCTTTGCCTCCGAATCTGCTAGAAAAGTACCTAAACGTAGCCCCCTAGAGCTACATTGGCATTGCTCAAGATACACAATCCCGCTCAGATCACATGCGTGTTTCACAAGGTTTTGTCTTGCGAATGCTATCTAGCCTGTTGTGGGGTTGTTCGCTAGGTTGAACGCGAACATTTTTTTCGGCTCGTATTTTTGGGTGAACCAGAGGGTTCTCCTCGTGCATATATCCTTGGTAAAAAAAGGCGGTTCCCGCGCCACAGCATGTCCCTCGGCCGCGATGACGAATGAATGACGTCAAGTGCGATAACAACACAACGGATTCAGCGGGGGATCAGCCGTCGCTGAACGGTGGCAACCACCGAAATTGTTTTTTCCATCACGCTCAGTTTCTTACTTCTCCCTGTAGCTGAGGCGTTGATTATCGCATAGAAAACACCAAGGCTACGATGTGGGGGGCACTCCCATTCGCCCCCACGTTCATCACTCAGTAGAGGCCATGGTATTAGTAGCTCGCGAGTAGGTCTGTTCCTCCCTCAAAATCGAACGCAAGTGCTTTCGTTGTTTTTGGCCCCCCCGCACCAAAGTCGATCATGAGTATTGCAAGACCCAGGAACCCCAAAGGTTTCGGGCGAGCTCCTGTTTCTCCTCTTGGTCTTCACGGGGGAAAATGGACAAAACAAATGGATGACTCCAGAATCCATTACGCGAAGCAGCTCGAGACGGGCCGGGAAGAGGGACCCGTGGGCTCACTGGCCTGCCCATTAGCGTGTTCAAAGCACAACGATCGGAGCAATATACAACAAAAAACGCGCCGCATTCTCATGCTATTGAGAGTACAATATGTATGTGTTGCTCCACGCTCTTCAAAGAGGGTTGATACAAAATACAGCAAATAAATGTCTCGTATTTTTGTGACAATAAACGAGTCTCCATAAAAGGGTTTAAAAATGACCGAAGGGTAGGACACCCCTACCGAGGCCTTGTTCTCCGGTCCAAACACACACAAATGTTCTGCCACCTAACACGCTCGAAAGCACCCCACACTAACATCAACAATAACACTAACATACCTGGTACACATTAACATTAACTTTAACATGTCAACATTAGACGCGTGCTACGATAGAGGTGCGCACCACTTTTGTTTCTGAGGTTTCCTCAATTTGGGAGCTTAAGACCTTCTTGAAAAAAAACATCTGGATGGAGAAAAAACATAACCGCTACCGAACGAACAATCCCATGGCCTACTCGTAGGTACACAACGCGAATCCATCACGCAAAAATAAATGGCCTTGTATTTCCGACGATTTTTGGGTTTAGGAGCCCCGTCATTCGGAAACTATTTTCGCCAAAAAACGGTATACCTCTATCGTAGCACGAGTCCGCAGTAAACCACGCGCCCGCTCGGACTTCTTTACACGATGGTTGTCTCGACAACGATATTTATATCAAGTATTATTTTACTAGATAAAGCTTTAACTCAGTCGATGTCGGGCGGGGGTCTATTTTTCAACCTTGTTTTCTTGGGTCAATGTTCATTCTCGCGATACCCACCGGCCGCCATCCACTAGTTCGTTTTGAAAAAGGTGAATTAACAGAACGTTGATGTGGAGGTTTTCGAGCGCCGTGCTGCTGGGGCCCACACGGGCTACCAGCGACAAGGAGGGCACTCCTCTTCCCCGTGGACTCCGGCAGGTAACCAACGGACCCACGGAATAAGCTGTGAAGTGCATTACGCTGGATGTGTGCTTACAAACAACTAGCGTTCGCGAGTTAGGCTGTACTGGTATTTCAGAATCACGGCGCCCACTTGCTCGATCCGAGGCCTCGTATGAATTTTCTCCAAAATTTGCACAATCAATTTCCATTTTATGTACGTGTCGTGTGTTATTACTTACAGGCCATGGGGTGTGATAGTAATTAACGGCCATGGGGTGTGTTAGTACTTACGCCCCATGGGGTGTCTTAGTAGTACTTACAGGCCATGGGGTGTGTTAGTACTTAGGCCATGGGGTGTGTTAGTACTTACAGGCCATGGGGTGTGTTAGTACTTACAGGCCATGGGGTGTGTTAGTACTTACAGGCCATGGGGTGTGTTAGTACTCAGGCCATGGGGTGTGTTAGTACTTACAGGCCATGGGGTGTGTTAGTACTCAGGCCATGGGGTGTGTTAGTCGGCCTTTTCATTTTCATCCAGACTTCTATCATGGCCAAAGGGAACGATCATGGAGGGGGGTCATTGCCATGGGGTGTGTTAGTACTTACAGGCCATGGGGTGTGTTAGTACTTACAGGCCATGGGGTGTGTTAGTACTCAGGCCATGGGGTGTGTTAGTACTTACAGGCCATGGGGTGTGTTAGTACTCAGGCCATGGGGTGTGTTAGTCGGCCTTTTCATTTTCATCCAGACTTCTATCATGGCCAAAGGGAACGATCATGGAGGGGGGTCATTTCTAGCGGCATTTTTCATCTCGGTTTGGCTCGGGGTCACTCGCGCGAGTGACCGACCACCCCGTTCCTTTGCGAACTTTAAGCTTTTATGCCGTTTCTAACAAACAATAATGGGAATTTGCAATTAAAATGGTAAGTTTACGCCGCGCCAAAAACAACACCTTCAGTATGTTCGGTCCATGCGAGGTGCAGAGTCACTCGTGCGAGTGGGGCTCGAATCTGGTACTCGTAGCGCAAATGGGGGTACGATACTACAATGCCGCACCCTTGGTCTCAGAAGCCAGTTTTACGGTGAGGTGTAAAAAATTCTCTAAACAAAGTGAGGAACGAGGCGTGGTACGACAGAGGTATCACAAGGTATACCTCTTTTTGGCTGAAACGGTTTCTGAATGACGGGGCTCCTTAACCCGAAATCGTCGGGAAAAAAATAAATAAATAATAGGCCATTTTGTTTGCATGATTCTCGCTGTGCACCTAAGCTATGATATTTTCTTTCCGGTAGCAGGTTTCTTTTTCCCCCCTCCAAAAAGGTTTTTGAGAGGAGTCTTTTAAGCTCCCGAATAATTAAGGGAAACCTCGGAAAAAAACGTGGTGCACCCTCTGTTGTGGCACGCGTCGAACCCGCGAGGAGGAAATTTGTCGCACGACTCATCCCGCGCTGTGGGAGGCTGACTTTGTTGGACCATATGGTGCTTCTGATAATGACAAGTAAGTGCTACGATAGAGGTATTACCACTTTCGCCTGAAACGTTTTCTGCATGACGGGGCTCCTTAATCCAAAATTGTCGGAAATACGTTTTTTTTTTGTTGTTGCCTGATTCTCGTGGTGTACCTAGGCCATGGGATTTTTCATCCGGTAGCAGTTTTATTTTTCTCCTAATCAGTTTTTGGGAGGGGTCTTGCTGCCAAATCGAGGAAATCTCAGAAAAAAAGTGGTACACCTCTATCGTATTAATAGTACGCGTCTACTGTTGATGTTAATGTTAATGTTAATGTTGATGTTAATGTTAATGTTAATGTTAATGTTAATGTTAATGTTAATGTTAATGTTTATGTTAGTCTTGATGTTAATGTTGATGTCAGTGTTAATGTAAATATTAATGTAAGCGTTAGTGTTAATGTTAATGTTTTAATGCTAATGTTTGTGTTAATGTTAATGTTAATGTTAATGTTAATTGACAATGTTAATGTAAGTGTTAGTGTTGATGTTAATGCTAATGTTTTATTGTTAATGTTAATGTTTTAATGTTAATGTTAATGTTGATGTTAATGTTAATGATAATGCCACGGTTGATCTACTCAACCGTGGAACTACCGGTTTCGTTTGTCTGATACTTTCACGAGTGTGCACTCTTGCTTTTATGGCTAGGGAATAAAAGTGCTGGTCGGGTCGCGCAAAAGAATGCCTTCGAAGTCATGTTTCGGGTGTTGTTCATGTTCATGTTGATATTGAGCTAGCTCATGCTGCTAGAAGCTCAGAAAATTCTTAGAACATGCGGTACTCCCTACCGTGGGGGATGATTCTCGCACCTCTCACGTGGCAGGTGTGTCGCTGACTGCCCAGCTCATTGGTTACGGCGCGCGTCTCTAACACATAGCTGGGTGTGAGTATCGTGTACTTGTATGACCTTTCGCTAACAACAATCATAAAATAGGGCCGAGCGACGCATCTACGTCACTATCTCGCCGACGACACTCTTCCGAAGCCAGCCCATTTTTTTCCGTTTCGACGTGCACGGCCGCCTTGCTTTTTTTTTAATAAACCGACCCGGATTGTATTATCTCCCAGAGCGTGCAGGGGGCGTTACATCTACCCTTAGATTGCTTTGACGGTTACGACAATGGTACGGTAGGGAGGGGCTAGTGTTGTTGTTTTTGGGCACTTTTTTTTTTCATTGGCTCGGTGTCACTCGCGCGAGAGTGAGACCCCCCTCGTCCTCGCAGTCGCAGGGTTTCTTTCGTAATCACTGTATACCAGGAAACACTCTCGAGATATTTTCACGGAAAGGGATGGTGAGCTACACGCTGCAACGAAAAAATAATCGCCGAACGTGTTTCTTGTTCGTGAGGGTATGGAGTCACTCGCGCGAGTATGGTATGATATGTATGGTATGATATGTATGGTATGATAGCTTAGACCCGGTAGTCTAAATTCGGGGGTACCTCCCTCTCCCGGATAGCCTTGGTCGGTATGCCGTTGACTGCTGTGGTGGAGGAGCACCCCCATTTCCACCGCGTGGATTTGAGCAGCCGCACGTACCGTTGAACTCTGTACATCACGGACGAGGATAATTGAAAAGATATGTTTTGGCACAGCGTAGCTCACCCCATTCCCTCTTGTGGAGTAAAATACCCCAAAAATTTGAATACAGCACGAAAACTCAAGGACGCTGGGGAACACGGGGAGTCCTACTCGGCAGTCACCCCGAGCGCCAACCGCAAACAAAGGCCCCACAACTTCGTAACCCCCCCCCTCCCGATCGTAGCATTGGTGATGATGGTGGGTTGTACGGAGCTTGGTTTTCCTTAGCCTTTTCGCACGGAGCTCTGGCGCCTTACAATAGGGGCATCGCACACGTAAAAACGAAGCACCGATACGCGTTCTACGATAATATAATAGAGTTTCGCCACTATGCTTCTGAGATTCTTCGATTCGGGAGCTCAAGACATATCTCAACCCCAAGAACCCGATTTGGAGAAAAAAACAATCTGCTAGTAGACCGGGCATGCAAACTCCCATCATCGCCTAGGTACAGGACGATAATCATCATTCATGACAAAAAAAGAAATGACCTATTCCGAGCCGGCGATTTTGGGGTTATGGAGCTCCGTTTCATTCAGAAACCATTTCAGCGTAAGATCAAGGCTACGGTAAGGGGGCACCTCCAATTTTCACTGCCGGGTCAAAGCCAAAAAACGGTATAGCCCCAATTTTCACTCCCGGGTTAAAGTCAAAAAAGGGTATACCTCTAGACAAAGGCTGCGGTAGGCGGGTACCCCCAATTTTAACTCCCGGGTCAAAGCCCAAAAAGGGCATAAAAAAGCCAAAAAAGGGTATACCTCTAGATCAAGGCTACGGCAAGGGTATGTCTAAACATACTCATTTTCGTGTTTGACCCGGGACTGAAAATTGGGGGTACCCCCCTACCGTAGCCTTGATCCGGAAGAAAAAAATGCTACAACTCTATATCCTAGCATGCGCCGGGCCTAGAGAGTCATTCCACGGCAGAGAGAGGGTATTTCAACATTTTGTGACTAGAAGGTTTCTGGCGTTCTGTTTGGTTGACCTCCTCGAGTTGGGGGCGGACGGGGGCTAGTCTGATTTTCCGAGTGTATAGTCTATATATATTCGACTCAGGATACGGTGGCGTGGCTATGCTTTTTTTTTTTTTTCTTTCGGAATTTTCTTTTCAGTGACTAGAGATCACTCGCGAGAGTAATCCCCTTGTTCCTTTTTGCGATCACACGTTTCCTTCATGTTTTACGTTGACCTAAAATCAATCCGCAATGCAAAGGTAATCTCAGCTGCTGCGCCAAAACAACTTCCTAAATCATTTTCATGGTAAACCATTTTCATCCGTGAGATGTACAGAGTCACTCGTGCGAGGGGCTCAAAAACACCCGTCAAGTGGGTACCCCCCCTACCGGAGCGATATTTTTTTATGACTGACCAACTTTAAGGCCGGGGGGTACCCCCTTTTTTTCGCTACAAGTAAGGTGTCTAAGTCGGTCGCACAAGTGACTCTGCGCATCACTGACGCAACAACACTTTGCACATTATGACTGATTCTACGATAGCCCCCCTTAAAACCAGCGACTTTCTTTTGATGAACGTTTCATGGCTGCTCGACACGAGGAAAGATGCTATAAGCAAAAGGTCTCCATATATTTATTTTGCGTGCAAAGGTCCATCGAACGATGGCGTCGGGTTTTCAAGGGACAACCGTATTTTAGGAGCTACGACAGGGAGTTGGTTTCAAAACCCGCGATTTCGTTTTAAGGAAAGTTGGGGCGGGGGGGTCTGCCGTAGAACGACTCGTATGCTTGGCGCAGCGTGCGACTAACTATGATCGCTTTGTAGATTCATGCCGCGAAAGGAAAAAAAACCAAGGATTAAGATCACAAAGGAACAGGGGGTCACACGCAACAGTAAACTCCGGGGCACTCCAAAAGAAAGCCGTGCTACGTACGATAGAGGTGCACCGTTTTTTTCTTGAAGGTTCCTCAATTAATTGTGGAGCTTAAGACCTCCCCGAAAAACTGATTTTTGGAGAAAGAATGAAACAAAAATTTTGCTACCGACCGGATGAAAATCCCATGGCCTAGGTACACGACGAGAGCATCATGAAAAAACAAAATGGTCTATTTATTTCCGACGATTTTGGGTTAAGGAGCCACATCAATTCAGAAAACCATTTCAGCCAAAAAAAGTGCTTACTCTATCGTAGCACGCGTCCAAAAACCAAAAAGGGATCCCCATATCGTAGCATTGGTGGGGCAGAATAGCCAAAGAGGCGTTTTCGTTCGTGAGGTGGTGAAAAAGGGGGCACCCGGAAGCGAAAAAGGGGATACCCCCTCCCCCTACCTTAGCCTTGATCGCTAGGGAATACAAGTGTTGGTCGGGATACATGCGCGAACCAAAATTCCCTTCAAGTCATGTTTCGGAGAGATGACGAATGATGGATGATGGATGATGTTGATATTGAGCTGGATCCTCATGCTAGGAGCCAAGAGAAACTTCTTAGAATCTTCTGCGGGACGTGCGCTGCGATAGAGGTGGCGCTGGGGGCATCCGACTGGAAGAGCTGCGCCTGACATTGTTAGGAGAACGCAAGTGATAATTTAGAATATGTGTTCTACGTTTTTGCGTACCTCCACAAGAGCGCCATATATTTTCTTTTTTTATCTCGAGTCTTGGGCTTTGTCTCCCCCACTTTGTCTCGAAAGGCAGCAGTTGTGTGAGGTTTAGATCTTTCTGTAGTGAGAGAAGCATCCCTACGGAAGCATGTGTATGTGCGTTCTATACGCTTGCCTTGCTTCCCCCCGACTTGTTCTACAAGGTAGAGAGAGAGGTGCCATGTCACACCATTCTTGTTTTTGTTTCTGAAGATGCTTTCCGCATTTGATGAGATTAGCACCTCTCTCACAAAAACTGACTTGATCGCGGAGACGTGCTACGGTAGAGGTAGCAATTTTGTTTCATCGTTTTCTGACTGACGGGTGAAGGTCCTTGACACAATCTAGTCGGAATGTCGTTGATCGTTTTTTTTTTTTTTGCGCCATTTGCCGTTGTATACCTACTGTGGGGAGGCCATGGGATTGATTGTTCATCGGGTGAGGGAGTTATATCCCCCCCCTCCCCCGACATTTCAGTTTCTTTTTGGGAGAATTTTCTACAAAAACGTAGTCAGAACGATCCCATCGCTAGGCAGACGCATGCTGCACATGCTACGACGGGTGTAACACGCGTTTCGTCTGAAATGGTTCGTTTCTGAATGACCGGGATCCTTAATTAACCCAAAACCGTCGGAAATTGAATATTTCTTTCGCATAATTATCGTTGTTCACCTGGGCCATGGGGATTTCCCATCCGGGATCATAGCAGTTTTATTGTTCTCAAAATCAGTTTAGGACGTGTGCCACGTTATGGGTGCACTGCTTTTTTTCTGTGGTTACTCGATTTGGGAGCTTGAGACCTCTCACAAAAAAAAACCATTTGAAAAATAATAGATCTGCCACCGTATGAAAAATCACGTGGCCTAGGTACGCAACAATAGTCATGAAAAAAAATGGCCGATTTCGGACAATTTTGGGTTAAGGAGCCCCGTCGTTCAATTTGAATCAGAAACAATTTCTTCAGACGAAAAGTGCTACCTTCATCGTAGCATGCGCCTATGGGAAGATCCTGTCTTAAGCTCCCAAACTGAGGAACCTCGGAAAAAAAAGGGTGTGCACACCCCTATTGTAGCACGCGTCTAGGGTCTCAACCACTTCATGTATTCTACGATGGAGGTAGAAAGTTTGGGCTACTGGTTTTGTGAACGAACGGCCCCCCTCGACCCCAAATGCTTGGAAGATCGTTCTGGTTTTGGAATATTGCTGTTTCAGAATTGTCATGAATTAGGTTACGTGTAGGGGGTTCACGTTTGGGAACGTTTTCTGCAGGGTCTCGGTTCCACTTGGACGAGTGACCCGCCTGTCCCTGCGCTATTTTAAACGTTCGTGCGGTAAACATTGGCGATATGAATCCGCTATGATAGAATGATGAGCTCCGCTGAGCCATTTGTTTTTGTCTAGAGTCCAGTTGTTCGTTAGATACAGGGTCACTCGTCGTGCGAGCGGCTAAGACCCAGCGTTAAAAATGTAAGTAACCCTCCTACCGACCATAGCCTCGGTATCGTTGATTACCTAACCTACGGCAGTAGGCCATGGCCCTGTCAAAATCGAATGGCTCTTTCAGTTTACCCAAGAAGCAGATTTTTTTGTTGGTAAACAGGGACCATTGAGCAAATCTTCAGAAAACAAAAATGGTGCAGGGGGCGCGTACTACGACAGAGATGGCACGTTAAGGCTGACACGGTTTCTCAACGACGGGGCGCCTAGGCCCGAGATCGGCGGAACTTCACTCTTGTTTCGCGAAACGATTTAAACACCGTAGTCTAGTATAATAATGAAACACAGACCTAACGTGTACCACACAGCTTGCAAAGTTGAGTTCCAATCATCTTCTGTGCTTTTCGCTTGCATGTCAGCGGGCTTGCAGTCCATGTCGTAGACCTGTCCAAGGTGCCCTTCTTCTTAGCTACAAGTAGTCTTTCAGATCGATCGGTCGTACTTACAGCTGGTGTTTTTCCTCTTATAATAAGAAATTTTGTATATCTGGGCGATGATATTTGCTCATCGGGTGTATAAACTTTCTTTTTGTTAACAATCAGTTTTGGGGTGGCGTTTGGACCTTCCTTACGCAGGATCCCCTTCCCCCCCGAAAAATGGCGCGCCTGCACCGAAGCATGTGTCACTCAAGCAGCTCCATTCCTCTATCCAGACACTAAAAATTGACCTGTTCAGGGTATAAAAATGAAAACGTTTTCAGTATGCTCTACAACAAATTCCATGGGTTGGGTACTGTATTCAACCAAAATTACTAAAATTAAAACACGTTGATTTTCGGACCGTTTTAGGCTGAGGGAGCCCTGGCATATATATTTAGGAATCTCGATTGAGCAAAAATGAAAATTGTTCCCTTCTATCGGTCCATGTGGCATTCCAATCGCAGTGCAGTGGGGTTTGCCCTTTTTAAGGCCACCCGGTTTAAGGTCATGTTATAAATGGAGATAAAACCAGAAAAAAACCGGCTTGTCACGAGAAAAAACAGACAACACCAAACTGTCTCTTATCCACCCTAACTCGGTCTTCAGTTGTTGGGAAAATATCGCCTTTGTGCATTATACAAAACCCCCAACTTAACCAAGACAGCCCTGCCCACGAGCGCACGACGAGCGCCCTGCCGCTGCGGTACCCAGAAGTAGATTACATTTTGAACACTGTCTGTGGAATCAACGGGCGAACAGCGAGCGCCTGCGCAAAGCCCAAATGACGTGGGCGAGGTCTCATGCCTGTAGGAAGTTGCACTCACTGCTGGTGCGGTAGTGAAGTTGATTGCTGCTGGTGCTGCTTGTGCTACACGAACTTTATTTCATTAGTCTGGTGGTTTCGTTGTACACGTACGTGTGCGTTGTTCCTCACGTTGTGTTTCGTACGGGCTAGGAGGAGTCGGGCTTCATTCAGCGGAACATCTTTGCGTACTGCTTGTTTGTGACGACCGTCAGTGATAAATAGCATGAAGGTCTATGTGAGACGTGGTAAATAAACTGCGTTTTCTGTTCCGCTGACAGCAGCGCTGCATAATAGCAGTCTGCTGTACAGTAGGGTCTTACTGCGCAAAAATTTTACCTGGTAGTGCACGAGTACAATATATATAGTACAGTATATACAAATCTCACAGTCGCGAGATCGTTCTGTCGCCGGGCAACCGTGCATTTCATGGATGCACGCTACATCTATGCTGTGCAGTGCGTTATGTTTGTTGCATGGATGCATAGGCATGCCGTCAGGAAATCTCGGACCATTTTCGCTTTCACCCTGTGTCTTTCGGGGGTTCGAGCGCCGTCCCCAGAAGACGTTCACACGCAGTAAGTAAGTAAGTGTACCTCTCAACAAGCAATCGCGTGCTGCACGATTTTTTCCTCCGATTTTTGTTCGTTTTCGGTATTATCCCGGAATAAGGACATACCGGCTGTAAGTAGGGACAGCACCAAAGAAGAGATAAGACCACCTAAAGCGGCGTGTCACACGGGGTGGTCTTAAATCGGGCACTCCACTGTACGGCGATGGCATCCCAGCGACGATGGAGGTACACTAGTCCTTGCCGCTGAGGAGCCGGGGTCCCTCTAAAATTTGAAGGCGGCGTGAGAACGGCTGTGTCCCGATACGACGCGATCAAACCGCTTGGCGCGACTGGGAAAAGAAATTGTGATCACAATCTGGAACAAATCAAGGCGGCTTCCCCCAACAAGGCGATTGCATTGGTCTGGCGTGATCACCACGCCACCTTCTCCGACGAAACCCCTATACTGTAGCCCTATGGTTTTACACGTGTAACGTCCGGCATGTATTGACGCCCGATCGTCTCCGCGAGAGTCACACCGTTTCTGGTTGGCTTAAGGGCGAGGCCGGACAACGTCGCGATCGGGCAATTACCATTGCAGACCATGCTCCATTTGCAGCTTTAACCACAAGGCGCAAGGGCACAACCATGACGCAACCTGCATGCGAAAGTGTTGCATGGGCTCTGGAGAGGAAAACGAGCGGAACTTAAGCTTCGACGGCACTGCTGCCGGCTACGATCGACTGCGGCTTGCATAATTTCTTTCTTTTGTTTTCTGCGGCAGCAGTAGCCTTCTGAAGACGCGCCACTACAAAAGCGATCTTCTTGTCTCCAGCGCTACAAACAAATACCAGTACATTTTCTGTCGCGCTCTGGTTCATCCGTCATTGACTCGCGGCGTGCAGCGCTCGGCGCTCGCCGCTGTCTACCCTCTCGTCGTGTATCATTCATGATGCACGTGTCCAGCCATAGAAGCGTTCGATACTCATATCATGATCCGCCATTCCTTATGTCTTCACCCTTGCACCAATCAATGGAGAACCCCGACCACATCAATTTGAAGGTGTTTTCCCTCAACAACTTCCGTGTGGTTCTACAAAGGTCAACTACTTTCCGAGAGAAACCGCGGACACCAAATGGGGTTCTCTTTTCGTAACACAAGTCGGCCCTTAGAAGGTAAAACCCCGGCTTTAAAAAGGTATAACCCCGGCTTGTTCCCGGCGAGATTTGGATGTTTGGACCCGTTTGATCCGCCGTCCTCTTGTGTCACTGGTTTGCATGATTATTACGTCTATCCGGGCGGCATTGTCAGCGAAAGCGCCGACGTCACGCCTGCTGAGATCTAGCGACGGGTCCGACTCGAAAGGATATGCCTTCCCAACGGTTGAAGCGGGAGATTTACAATGCAACGATCACTTCGCTCGTTCACCCTCCATGTCCGCATGCAAAACAGCACGCGAAACAGTACGTGGTACATGCTAACGCGTACGCTTTAAATATTAGCAGCAATACAAGCTACGCCGTACGTGCGAAGCGCTTGCAGTGCATGCTAATCGGTAGAAGCTAAACAGTACCTGCTGTAAATCTAAATCAGCACCAGGCAACATACTCTTGTACCGCAGGTATAGTCTATGCTAACAGTAGAATATACATTTCAAACAGCACTATAACTACTATTAATAGGTGCATGCTTGAAGAAGTACCTCGTACATGCTAAACACATATGCTAAGCAATACATGCTAAACGGTGCATGTACACACGCTAAATAGCACCTGATACATGCTAACCAGTGCATACTCAACAATACATGTGAAACCATACATGCACGCGAAACACTACACCCAAGCACATAACACGTGCTAAACACTGCATTCTTAAACGTACACCAGGCACAGTCTATACATCATATATATGTATATACACTAAACAACACCTACCTACCTGCTAAGCAGGACACGCAAAGCAGTACCAGATACATGCTAAACAGTGCATGCAAAACAGTACACTCTAAACAGCAGGAAACGCTGAACAGCAGAGGTCGGAGCGATCGCGTTCGTGCTGTCCGGGCGTCTACCGGTTCGATACCAACACTAGAGCGGGACGCCCCGGTGAAGTTGTTGATGGAGCCCCTCTTCTCTCGCTCTGTTGGGGCTTTAGATGCACGTCACGGTGGGCGTGCGCCTCACTATTCGTTCATGAAGTCCTTCTTTTCGGCATGTCTACCTCGCCCGGGAACCGGGTATCAGGGAAAAGTTGTGCGATGGACAACTACGTACGGAGTGATCTAGACCGAGGTTTACAACACGAACGGTACACTCTAAAGAGCGCAAATGCCATTCGAACTCGATACGTACATTTCCTCGGATACGCACTCGGATAGCGGCATCAACTTTCAGCCTAAACCACATGTGTGAAGTCCCACCGGGCCCCTTGTAATGCCCTTTTACACACCGCAAAAAACAATGCACCCTATTTCCATGTAATGTCTCCACCAAAAGCGAGAGGGGGCAATTCCAAAGAAAGGGCCAATTAAAGCGGGTGACTACTCGACCAAGACTGCCACAGAAGTGTAGATATTTTTGGCAATTTCTGTTTTTGTGAATGTGACGGAGCTCCTTAACCCACCTTATAATCCAAAATCGTTGGAAAAGTGTCATTCTTGGTGACTGCGATATGACATTTCGTTGTGTACCCTAGGTCATGGCTTGTTTTATCCGGTAGGATTTTTCTTGTTTTTTTTTCGTGTAGTAGTAGTGGGTGTTTGGGCTACTTGCTCGATAGGGCGCTGTAAGGGTACAGACCTCCTCCGGTGAGGAGCCTCAGCCAAAATACGGTCGTACCACGACATAGATATATGTGTGCTACACGATATGGAGGTAGCACTTTTTTCGAGATGTTTTCGGTTTTGAATGACGGGACTTCTTAACCCTAAATGGTCGGGAAAATCAATCGTTTTAGCAACATTATTCTTTGGTACTCCTAGGCAATGAATATGGCTTGATGATAGGTCGCCGCGGGTTGAACCTGTTAGCTTCCTCAAAAACTGTCTTTCATCTGGGTATGTACAGAGCGCCTGAAGAGGGGGGAGCCTCAGAAAAGATATGGTACACCTCGAGCGCACCACGCGTCACTTGACATCGTGGGAATGCCTTTTCTCTGCATGGACAATGACTTTCGCTGGCTATAAGGGATTTTTCATCTCGGGATCACCGGTTTCGTATACCCAGTACCTTCTCAAAAATTAACTTGCCGTGGGTGAGGTGCATAGTAGGGCTCTTCAACAAAGAATCCTAAGAAAAGCAGGTTCTGTATATTCTCCTATCATCGTCGCTCGGGTGCGCGAGGGTTGAAGGGACGCGTGCGACGATATATGAGGTATCAAGGTATACCACTTTTTGGCTTTTTTTTTTCTTCTAAAATGACGGGCCTCCTTGACCCAAAATCGTCGAAAATTATCATTGATTTTGTTTTGAGTTAATGTTCGGTGAATACTCGTACCTAGGCCTTGGAGACCTTCATTTCGACAGAGTTTTTTTTTTCGTTTTGGCCAAAGCCAGTTATTGGCAAAGGGTAGATAGGCCCCCTCGAACGAGGGGCCGCCAGAAAGTACGTGGTGTCCCCCTCTTGAGTATTATGCGCGAAACAATCCTCAGAGAAGCAGGGTCTACTCGTACAGTCGAACGGGGTGCTCGAGGGCTTAACCTTGGGCAACGTAAGCCTGAAACGTTCTGGCGAAACGGTGCTGGCTAGGCGCACGCTACAGTAGAGGTGGTAGCAATTTTGACTGGTTTTACGATAGCCCCCCCCCCCGAAACCAGGGATTTTGTTGAATGACCGTTCCATGGCTGCTCGACACGAGGAAGGATGCTATGAAAAATATATCCTTATATACTTTCTCGCTTGCACAGGAATATCGAACGATGGCGTCGGGGTGGCAAGGGGAACCGTAATTCAGGAGGTACGTATACGACCGGGAGCTGGTCTCCAAACCGGCGATTTCGTGAAATAAAAGTTGGGGGCCCCGGGCTAAAGTAGAACAACTCTTTTCGTCTGAAATGTTTTCTGAATGACGGGGCTCCTTGACCCAAAATCGTCGGAAATTGACCTTTTTTTCTGCGTGATTCTCGTTTTGTACTTAGGGCCGCCATGGGATTTTTTATCTGGTGTAGCAAGTTTCATTCTTCGCCAAATCAGTTTGTGGGAGATGCCTAAACGGAGGAACCACAGAAAAAAAACGTGGTGTACTTCCATCGTAGCACGATTCGCTATCATTATATGATATTGGTAGTAGCAGACGTGTTTCATCATGCACATGCTACCATAGAAGGGTGCACCATGTATTTTCTGGCGGCTCCTCGTTTACGAGGGATCTATACCTTTATCCCAAAACCTGGTGGTTTTGGCCAAAACGAAAAAGGTTATGTAGACGAAAACCCCCAAGGCAGGCCTAACAGTAGGTATTCAACGAACCTTGACGCAAAAAAAAAAAAAAAAAAATCCGATGAGTTTTGTTTAAGGTACGCCGTCATTAACTGAACAAAAATCGGCTACCTCTATCGTAGCATTGTAACACCCATACACGGTAACGACTATCCGATGCACAATTCCAACTACCTTGGTACGTTTTCGGCCCAAAAACTAACGTACAGTAACGATGCCGTAATTATGAAGTCGTCGCCACACAGCCAGGGACACTTCGTCCACTTCGGAACGGCACACGAGTCGTCCAGCTCGCGTACGGATTATCGGCTCCCACAATCGATAAGACTCTGTGTGATCCCGAACCACGACTGACTCCACGATAGCCCCCCCCCCCCCCCCCCCCCAAACCAGCGACTTTGTTTAACGAACGTTGTATGGCTGCTCGGCGCAAGGAAGGATACTACTGAAAAAAAAGTATCCAAATATGTTTTCTTGTGTGCAAAGAAAGGCCTATCGATCGATGACGTCGGGGAGGGTGTCGAGGGGTACCGTATTTCAGGATATACGACGGGGAGCGCTGGTTTTGAAACCGGCCATTTCGTTACAGAAAAGTCGGGGGGGCTACCGTAGGACGACTCCCCCATGCCCTGCCGGAATGACCATTCTTTTCGAAACCGCCGATGCGACTACCCCCCCAAGGGGGACACACCCCCTGTAAATACGCTCGATCGGAGTATCATGCACAGCTTGCAAGTACATGAGTT
Organism: Undaria pinnatifida; assembly: GCA_012845835.1. Lineage (NCBI taxonomy): Eukaryota > Phaeophyceae > Laminariales > Alariaceae > Undaria > Undaria pinnatifida. The sequence goes on along the minus strand of JABAKD010000004.1, from coordinate 2,099,920 downwards.
TCGACGAAATCCTCGATCTCACGGCTGGAGTGTGTTTTAATTTTTTTTTCATGTCAAGCTCTGCGTGGTCCCGCTACAGCGTCTGTATGAGCCAAGCCGAAAATACCGACACAATGGCAGCAACTGGTAATATTTCTCCACATACCGCCGCTGCTACTGGCCGTTCCCTTCTGCGTCAAGCTCAGCCATGGGCGCCACTACGCGCATGTATCCTGTACCCGACACTTTTCAACGGAAACTTAGAGGGACCCCTCCGACACAGCTGTCGAAACTACTGGTTACTCTCATTCGTACCAAGAGACTCTACTGGCGCTATAGAGCGGGGAACCGGCCCTACTCAACCGGTGCTGTCGATGGACCCCCACCGCCTCCAAGACCTTGTCAGCTAACTTTTTTCCGGGTTTCGTACAATAGTACATCGGGTCAGCAACGAGGGACTGACCGGTCGGGGTGATGCTTGGGATGCAGGTCGGTGGGGGAAACTACGGGCAACGCGCACCAGGGACGTGTACGGCAGATAATCCGATTCGAGAGCTCCTCGGAAAAGGCCAGTGACGCTACTGTTATCCCTTTGCTATTCTTAACTCAGACTTCGCTACAGTAGAAACGACATTCTGTACCGCCCGTTGTCCGGTTTAGGCCATACATTACTGTTTATTTTGTTTTACCTACGTAGGTATCCCTATCGGGTTGCTGGCTATTGCCTCTCAATCGGGTTGCTGGCTATTGCATCTCGATCAACGTATATTTCTGGGCGAAGAGTACGAGAGCTTCTCGCGGTTGACATCTCACGAAATTAAAGACATTTAGGTATTGGATACACACCATAGCCACTGAGCTACAAATGCGGCCGGCGCCGGCTGCATAGCTCAGTCGTTGTGGCACACAGTGGGCACCCCGCTTGAAGAGAACCCTGAGACAATCCGAAGCAGGGGCTCTCAACCACACGTTACTCCTCTCTCTGACCGGTTGTGGGAAACGTATGGCTATTAGTGTGGCGGAACATGACTAAAAATTCACCGCGCCCCGCTTTTTTAGCGCTGCACTCTCGACGCGAGGACAAAACACTTGGAGTTAGAGCATAGCATCAGGCGTTAGACAACACCACATCCACCATGGCATGCGAGCAGGAAATAACTCACCGCGCGATGGGCAGCGGAATACCTCCAATACATATATATGTACTGGTACCAGGTATGTGTGTGGAATCACGCAGGAACCCACGGGGAGCTCAAATTCAATGTTCGCAATACGCATTCCATTGTGGCTAGCTAGGTCTGAACTACCATGGCCGATAACGGGGGGCAGGCTGTACCGAAAGGTCGCTGGGAAATGGACCGACGTGGCGTGGGTAGGATAACGGACAGAGCAGATAACTAACTGCGTCATACGCGGTTCTGCGTTAGAGGATGACCCCTTATGAGTGATTCTACGATGTCCCCCCAAACAAACAAGCATTTCTCTTTAACGAACGGTTTATCGTTGCTCGACAGGAGAAATGATACTCCTAAAAGAAAAGTGTACCCGTACCTTTTCTTGGGCGCAAGGGCACATCGATCGACGACCTCGGGGTCTCGAGGGACACAATATTTCGGGAGACGCGACCGGGAGCTGGTTTTTGAAACCGGCGATTTCGTCGAAGAAACGTTGGGGGGGCTACCGTAGAACGACTCTGATGGCGACATTGTTTCTCGCTTTTCGTTTTTTTTTTGTCAACTACCCACTTCCCGCACTACCCACTACCTTTTGGTGTAAAGACGCCTGCAATGATAGAGGTGCACCACCTTTTTTCTTAATACTACCCCTCAATATGGTAGCTCAACACCTCTCCCAAAAACTGGTTCGGGGAGAAATATAACTGCTAGACAGGATGAAAAATCCCACGGCCTATGAATACGACGAGAATCATGCAAAAAAGTGGCATATTTCCGGCGATTTTGCGTTAAGGATCCCCGTAATTCAGAAACAAATTCGGACGAAAAGCGATAAAGCCTCTATCGTAGCACGCGTCGGAAAATGTATACTTAATATGAACTCCTTTTCCGACTTCTGAGGAAAACATTGACGACGATGTTTGACGGTCTTACATGCATGCGTGGATCACACGAAGCAGCTTCGGTCACTGGAGCATTCTGGCAAGAAGAGTTGTCTCCGGCCTGCAAGGTACGTTCGAGGTGGCTGTGTGCGACACGCATGGAGCATGGAGGTGAGTTATTTTACATACCTGCTGGGCGTTGTTCCTAGACTGTTGAAAGTATCGCACTCTTTCGTGTTTTTCGTCGATATAAAAGTCCCCCCCAAACGATAATATATTGATTCATTTGTACGAAAAAATATAATATATGTGTTTCAGAATCGTGTGTAGAAGATATCAACCGTGGAGCTACAATGTACCGTTGGAGTTGTGCTATACATGTTTCGAAGCACTTACGATTACGCGTACCATCTCACAACGTGCAGTGTGAGCTCTAACGTTGGTCACTCATAACATCCTTGAAAGATGAAAAAAACGTGGGAAACAGACGGAACCCTATGCAGAAAGTCTAAGTCCCTTGTATGCCTATTTCTCACTTACGCTGCTTCATCTACGTACATAGAGTACTCCGTATCGGTTGTCCATGCTCGCTCCTTTTCAACACGTGCTCTTAACTATATATTATTGCGTATTAAGCCGCGTTCAAGCGCCACCCCCCCTTTCCATCGGCGTAGGCCTTTCACCTCCCCACCCGACCCCCCTTGCTCCTTCCCTATTCCCGGCGGTCCCTATGCCGGAGTTTGCAGCTAGACGCCGTGCTCTACATGGCGACCTGTCTAGTTACAGAGACGACTTTCAGCGGACTTTACTCAACACAGCTTCGACTAGGCGTCGACCCGTCATACCTATCGCCCACGGCACTATTAGTTGCTGCCGGCTGGCCGATCAGTTTGCCGGCCTCTACCCTCAGACGCCCAAACCTTCCACAGCTACAGTGGCAAGCTGGTGGCCACGTCCGCCAAGCGACACATGTCCGGGACGGACGTAGTGATATGGCTTGCGCGCATCGAAAGTAGAGGCAGGTGATGATTCAATACCGGCTTGTGTTGTGTTTCACAGTTATACTTATAGATTTTTATATATCATACTTCACGGTGTTTGACTGTGCTTCCTGGTATGCTATTTTGATGACGCGTATAGATTTTTATATATCATACTTCACGGTGTTTGACTGTGCTTCCTGGTATGCTATTTTGATGACGCGTGTTTTTTTTGCCCCAGCACCGGTTTTAGGGTGGAGGGTGCAGAGCTCCTCATTCCCATAGGAGGCAAAATGAGACCGAAGGTGAACCCCTTCCTTGCCAGGACGGCTACAGACAGCACTTTTTAAAAAAGGATTTTCAAAATTATGACGAGACCCCTTAACCCAAGATCGTCGCAATTTTTTACCATAACCTAGCCCATGGGATCACTCATCAGCTTGCACCTTTTTACATCTTACTCTAAACCAGTTTCTTAGGTGGGGTACAATAGCTCATCAGGTTATGAGCCTCAAAAAACCACAATCGTTTTATGACGCGTGCTTGTGACAGAGGTAAGTAGGCATTTTTTTGTATTTGAAATGTTTTCTATATGACGAGGCTCCTCGACCCAAGAGCGTCGGAAACCGGCCATTATTTTTGCATGATTTTGGTTGTGTACCTAGGCAATGGGATTTTTCATGCGGTAGCATTTTTTGTTATTCTCCAGAACAGTTTTTGGGTCAAGACATGCCGTAAGGTCACAAAATAAGAAAACCCAGAAAAAATGTGGTGCGCCTCTATCGTAGCGTGCGTCAATCATAACACACCCCCTACCGCCGTACGTAGCACGCTTCCCATGCATCCTTCGTGCTGCCATCAAGAGGTAAGGCAACGTCAAGATATACGCCAACCCCAAACGAGATGGCAAGTGGAACGGGACGGTTGTGCCCCCCCGCAGCAGTACTGGTTCAGCATTCAACGGCATCACACCGTACGGACACTGCCGTCGACGGCAGGACGTGATCGAGATGGCAAAATGTGTGACAAGGTGCCCGTGCACTGACAGTGGGTTCTTGTCTACAGCTACATGCTGTTACTGCCCCACAGGACAAAAAAAAAGTTGTTGTTTCTTTTGCGGTGTCGTTTCGTTTCTTTTTGGTTTGAGCTGATTGATGGGGTGGTGGTGCGGCAGTATTAACGATTCTAGCCATAGTAGTAGTAGTAGTTCTTTGTCGTCAACACCATGAGCCCACCCCCTCGCCAACGAGCGATTAAGAGGTAATATTGTGACGTCACCGTACATCACGTGGCGAATTTCCAGGCCAGTAGCAATCTTGCCGGAAGTCTATGCTGCTGATGCCTCATACACCTACACGGCAGTTAAACCCCCCTCGGGATGAGAGTTTCCCTGCCGAATATCTCCGAAACGAAACACATGAAACGGGTGAAAATAGTGTGCAGCATTTTCCCTCTGAAGGTGGCTTGAGGAGAGCTCTCTGTAGTTCTCACCAAAAAATATATTGGCAATACGAGAAAAAACTGAAAATGCAGCCTAACGTGCCAATAATGGCTAAACCCAAGGCCTTGGCTTAGGTCACAAAAAACGTAAATTTGCAAAAAGTAGTAAAGCCTCAATTCTGACGACATGACTGGGGGTTAAGGAAACCCGTCATTCCGAAAATGTTCCCAAAAAATGGTTTTCTTGCCTGTATTGTAGCACGTGTCACGAGCGGGAACACCCAGCGAAGAAGTCGAACAGCAATTAAGTGTCTCCTCGAAAACCGTGTGTCATATACGCGTATCGCTTGGCGTTCGCAATGTCTCCGTGGTCGACGAAACTAGTTTGGAAACTTTTTCGAGGGGGTGCATCGTCTTTGCGTTTTCTTCTTCGACACATTTCTCCTTGCGCCCTTGCTTGCTTTTTGTCTTGATGCGTGTGCGTTTACATGGGCTTGCGTAGTGTTCGATTTAGTGGTCCATCGGAGCGAAAGTGTGATAGATAGAAGAACATTGATTTAGGTGAAGTCTATTCATCGATAATTAATATTAATATAAATAAATATATATATATATATCTTCGGTTGAAAATCGATCGAGACCGATGCGAGCGAAGCGAGTCCCAGTCACCCTCTCCACCCTCACCGCCCCCCACCCCCGTTTTGCGACGATGGGGAAGATGTCGCCGGTACAAGGCGCTAATAATCTGTCGCCAAACAATCGCACCATACGAGTATTATTGTTCTACCATGGCCTCCATTGAATCGATAGGATGTTTTCAAAATTTTAGTATATTGAGGCACACGCATGCTGTGAGATAGCGGGTTTTGTCGAGGCTCATAGCACCCGTACTGATATCGCCGTCGATAAAAGCATGAATAGGCGGAAATATCGTGTAGCGGGCCGTTGTATGGCTAACAAATGGAACCTGTGCTATCTGTTTCTGCCCCCGAATTGAGTTCAAGTTCGAGAGCTTATCTTGTTGCTTTCGTTTGGATTGGCTTGAGTTGTAGTTTATTTCTCTATGTTTCCCTGGAGAGCAAGAGCGGCAGCATCGGCATCTGAGGATTTGCGGACTGGAATGGGAAAGAGGCGGCGAATCGTGTGGCTAGCTTCCTGGCGCGTTTATGTAGTAAGAGAGGCGGAACCCTACGCTCGTGCTTCCCCTCTGACGTACGATTACGCTTGCCTCGTTTTAGGTTCGCCATATTTTTGTGCCTCTCTCTTTCTTTCATCGTTTTTTTTTGCCTATATTTTGTTGTCCCCTTTCCTCTTCTTTCTTCTCCATATTTGTAGCCTTGCTTATCTCCTCTACAGCTTTTAGGCGGTGCATGAGAAGTAGGGCATGCACGAGAGAAGGGATTATTTCGCTTTGCCCTGTTTCCGTTCGAATTTCTTCTTCTAAGTACTGCCTGTCTCAGCTCAGGGGCCCTCCTGGTTGCCCGGTTATTATATATTTTTCTAGGAGATCCAACAATCAGAACGGACATTGAGCATTCTGAGGATTGATGGTGGCGTTGGGCGCAAACAACATGTTAATTATGAAGACATGGCACTCATATTTAGCAATGTGTGCGTTACACTTGGATCAACCGTGCAACCAGGTGCGTATTCCCTCATGAAGAAGTAGAAGGACGACTCCCCGCAGTGCCAGCTAGTACACTCCACCGGGGTCTACAGAGCGAGTATACAAATGACAAATCGAGTTCCATCCCATTTCATCTACTCCAGCAGCAGTGTGCGTGTCGATTCGTCATCCTTCGTACAGAAAGACATGCTCCTTCGCCACAAACCAAACCAGGCGGCCCCGGACAGCACCGGGAGATTTGGCCATCCCGACGACGACATACGACAACAGGAACATACACCGGCCAGCAAAGCACACAGACTGCAGAATATACAGAAATATAATGGATGAATCGCGCGCATAAAATGTGCCATCATGTACGTATGGAAGCCAAGCATGATCAGGGCATGCAGGAGAGCAAAGCTGGCGAGGCCGAAAAACAAACCAGCCAACAACAAAGCAAAACAAAAAGCAGGCCGACAACGTTGGGGGGGGCACCCAAACTGCGCGACACAAGCACCTGCTACCATTGCTGTGGAAGGAAGGGTGCGCACTTTCGCATCGCTCGATTTGAGTCACACTCGCACGAATGAGTCTGTGCCTCACCGACATAAACACGTTTGTTTTTCGGCGTTTTTTTTTTTGCGTAGCATCGCCGACCATTCCATTTCGGACTCTTTCCGAAAATAAAACCAGCGTGAAAGCTTAAAGAGCGCGCAAAGAAACAGGGAGGGGTACTGCGTGATCTAGATAACCAGAGTGCTGTTTTATTGTTGTGCTTTTGTTTTGGATATCACCATGATGGTTATCGAGTTGCTGTAAATCATGGTGTGCGGGGCGGAGAACCCTAACTCCGCACAAGGGGAATGGTCGCATGACGTGGTATGAATACGGTAAGGCACCCACGAGGCAGTTGGATTGTAATGCCCATTGCTGTCTCTGGAGTGGCCACACCAGAAAACAAAGGAACTCAGCGGCTCTGTCATCCGTAAGCAAGAAAGTAGACATAAGGCGCCGAAGTTCGTCTTAAGAGCGGTTCTTGGCAGGATGCAGTTCACCCTTCATGCGACTCGCCGAACACCTCACGGCGCCTTTCGCTTGGTGCAAGCAATGCCTGCTTGGTTGGTTTCGCCTGGTGCTAGCAATGCCTGCTTGTTTGGTGAAAACCCGACATGCTCCGTCCCGGCATAGTAGGGATGCGAGGGTCTATGAGCATATCACTACGGCCATGCAGAAACTGAGTACCCTCCGCCCCCCCACCATGGCTTGGACCCTACAGGCACAGAAGTATCGCCACAGGTTATTATTTCACCTGCTAAGTACCGTCTTTGATCACAGCGGTGGTAACGGCGTTATCGTCGCCTTCCTACTCCTGATGCCTCCGGAGCATGTATACTACATTAACTCGACATATATGTAATATCACCTCCTTACATTTCGAGCCACGCATGCAGTAGCTTCATTTCATTTACATGTTTTTGGATTTTCAATTAACCCTCCCCCCGCCTGCCTTCTCCGCCGCCCCTACCATCGCCTACTAGCATCAGTATACGCAAGCAGTGAGTTCCTATGATTGTTCATCTATGCGACCTTATGTCCCCTTTCCCCCCCCTTCGCCCCCCTCACCAGAGTCATACCACTAAAGCTACAAGATATACACAACAAACTGGTACATTCCACAGCCGCCAGATTATGTCCTGGCTCTATTGTTTCCGTACACAGATTGACTAACATCACCCTGGTGACCATGGTACAAACTGCACCGTAGTTCCAAGGGAAGTCGCCGACCTATATACTTAATGAGGACACACCCAGCAGTACGCGCGATCAGAGTGCCACACACTTAGCTTGCAAATATGAGCTTCGACGAAATCTTCGACCCCACAGCTGGAGGGAGCGTAGATTACTTCTTCACAACATCTACGATCAGCGTCAGCAAAGCATATTTTATGAAAGTATCAGCACGCTCCAGCTGTGAGATCGAAGATTTCATCGAAGTTCGCATCTCTGAAAGCTTTGTGATATTTGGGATAAAATTGCTTCACAAACATGAATGTATGTTGAGATGTTGTAGCTGTAGTTGTTGGCGCTGTCGCTTTGACGGTCGGGGAGGTGAGGGCTTGCTGGCGCCGGCGGTGAGCTGGTAGTAAATATGAAAACCGCTCGTTCTGCCCATCGAAATCGCGACGGCCACCAAAAATAGCGTAAAACGCATTTTTGGTTTGCGAGGGAGATGGTGGAATAAGAAACGCCATGTACACGTAGGCACTCCGAGAGTATTTTTATTACACAAAAATTAAAATACCCTCCAGCTGTGAGATCGAATATTTCGTCGAAACTCATCTTTGTAAGCTGCGTGTGATACTCCGATCACGCGTATTACGGGTTGTGTGGCCTCATTAAGGATATAAGTCGGCGACTCCCCTTGCAACTAAAGTGTATTTTATAGGTAATGTATAGCATTCGCAGTCTATGGTACCGGTGCACGGGAGCGAAATGTGCGAAAAGCTTCAAAACCTGGTGCGAAAAAATGGCAAACGAGACGGAAAGCTATTCCGTCAAGAAGAAGATACTGCTTGCATCTTAGCTGTATGTCATATATACCACATACTTTTTGTACGCGAAGCGACAACCGAAGAAGAAAAAAACTCGTTGGTCCCAAAATTTGTTGAAGAAGCGACTAAAACTGCAAAACTATTTCATGTATTTTTCTCACATTACCACGTAAAGTATGGCACACAATATGATATTTTGTCGGATTTAACGAAGACGTGACCCGGAAAAAATAAGATTCAACGCTCGGATTTCGAGATAATCGATGTTTTATCCTGATAGTCGCGACTGCCCCTTCATTCCCACTATTATTATTGCGGTTTTCATCCGAAGATCGATGGTGTGCAGCATGCGATGATGTCCCACATTATTATTGTGCTTTTCACAACAATGAATGAAACTCACGCTGCCCTAACACAAGTACGAAATATTTTCAAGTATACCCTGATGAGTGCAGCATGCCATATGTATATCGATCTTCGCGATGGTAGTGGTGCGCAGCATGCCATATCAATCTTTGTCAAAAAGTCGAACACGAACACCCAAGGCGCAGCAGCAGGGCATTCCAAAGTCCAAAGGACTTGATTCTACGATATATAGCACTGATTGTACGACTTACCCCGGGATATACATGATAAACTGATGTATTATTTCCAAAACCGTCACATTTATCCCCTCAAAATAATGTATAGTTTCCAGGCACATATTGAGCTGCCCCACACGCCCCCCCCCCCCCCCCCCCCCGCCCCAACCCCCCCCCCCCCCCGCCCCCAATAATATACTGATGCCAAAACCGTCAGATTTATCCCCTCGAAAAGATTTATAGCTTACATGCACAAATTGCCCCCTTTCCCCCCCCCCCCCCCCCCCCCTCCAAACCCGCTCGCTTTTGATCAAAACCAGGCCCCCACGTCCTTCAAAACTCCGCCCCACCCCCCTCACCGGTTATTCGACTTACAAGATTCACTTGATCAAAGGTTACATTTCCCTGTTCACACAGCTGTCAGATTTTGTCCCCCTCAGAAACGGGTTTTATAGTTTCCGCGCACAGACTGACTAAAATCATCCTGTTGACCCTGATAGCTACACTGTAGTTGTAAGGGGAGTCGCCGACCTATATCCTTAATGAGGACACACAACTCGTAATACGCGCGATCGGAGTATCACACACAGCTTGCAAAGATGAGTTTCGACGAAATCTTCGATCTCACAGCTGGAGTGTATTTTCATTTTTTATAATATAGCACCTGGGCCACCAAACCCAACGATTTTGGTTTACCCGCGTTTCACGGGCTGCTCGACACGCGGAAGACAGCGACAATAAAAATCAAAGAAACAATGTCTTCCTGTAAGTCTTGGTTTGCACAGAACTATCGAACGATACGAACACCCCAGGCGCAGGAGCAGGGCGTTCCAAAGTCCAAAGGACTTGATTCTACGGCAGAGAGCACCCGGAGCCCCAAAACCAGCGTTTCGGTTTTTACCCGCGCGTTTCACGGCTGCTCTCGACACGAAGACGGAAGACATGACGAAAACAAATAATGTCTTCCTTGGTATCTTTGGGTTTGCCCAGAACCATCGAGCGATGACTTCGGCGTGACAGGGAGCAAGTAATACAGCCAGATACGGCCGGGGGCTGGTCTCAAAACCGGCGATTTCGTCAAAGATTAATAGTATCCGGGATCGTCTTTTTTTCAAAAAACGTGAGTAATTTTTTCAGGTCATTTTCCGTCGTAATCGGTTTCGGAGGAATGATGATGTCGTTTCATGTCTTCCTCTCCACGCACAATTCGAAGCGAGTCGACGAGCGAAGAAAATGCTGGGAGTGACGGAGATCTTCTCGCGATAAAAACGAAAGCACGTACCACCGCAGTGGGGAAAGGGGAGGGGGGGGCGGGGGCTCTATGTGACCCCGGATCTGAGATATTACCGGGAGGAGCATGAGAGTAGTGCGAGGGTTACCGAAAAACAAAACAAAAACAAAAACAATAAATATAATAATAGTAATACTTCTTTTCTTTTCTTTTCTTTTCTTTTCTTTTCTTTTCTTTTCTTTTCTTTTCTTTTCTTTTCTTTTCTTTTCTTTTCTTTTCTTTTCTTTTCTTATCTTTTCTTTTCTTTTCTTTTCTTTTCTTTTCTTTTCTTTTCTTTTCTTTTCTTTTCTTTTCTCTTCTTTTCTTATCTTTTCTTGTCTGTTCTTCTGTTCTTGTCTTTCTTTCCTTTTCGTTCCGTTTATAACCTAGTTTTTCTTCCTATTCACATGTTATATTTTTTCTTTTTTTGCCCTGTCCTGCTTTTCACTTTCTGCCTATTTTCGTCTTCTTTTTGTACTCCACAACTACTTTTCCTTTCCGTTACTTTTCTTTATTAGAGTGTTTGCGAAAATACGTTTCTAAAAATTTACTTGCCTTCCGCTGAAAAAAGTAAATTGCCTTCCCACCGAGTTTTTGGTGTGTTTGCGCTAGCGGTAAACAATATCCTGCAGGCGACGCCTCCGAAATTTAGAAGGGAAACGGGGATGTGCGCGATTGTAATATACGTACGAGTACATACAGCAGCAGCAGTACGGGTACTCGTCGTATTATACGATATACGAGTACTCGCTGTACGTACTCCAGTCTCGAGCCTCTCGTTCCAGGTGCAGCATACCTGGTACACGGTATAATACATGCAAGCACCCAACAGACTACAAATCAGAGGTATGGGGGTCTGTTGGGGGTCTGTCCATACGTAGAGCAGCAGCAGTACGAGTTACTGCTGTATATACTGCTGTATAGTACTATACGATACGAGTACTCGTTGTACGTACTCCAGTCTCGAGCCCCTCGTTTCAGGTGCAGCAGTACCTGGAACACGGTACATGCAAGCACCCAACAGACTATAAATCAGAGGTATGGCGGTCTGTCTCGCGCGTAAAAACTCCTTGTGGGCAGGGACTGCATCATTACACGTGCTACAAGCAGAGCAACGCCTTCCTCATGCGACGGAAGGGAAGGCGAAGCGCAGTTTCCCCATGGAACGTGGACCTGTTATTGCGAAGCACCACCCTGCGAAGAATCCGCAGTGCACGCAGCGGTTTAGGGCAGAAGAGTTTCCGCTCCTCTGCCCTAAACCAAAAGTCATGCCACGCTTCAGTCGCGGTGATGTTGGAGAAGCGCGGTGGCTGCTGTCGCACAGATGGACCGATACGAGTCCTATCTTGCCAGATGCGGCACACGATAGCCGCAATCAAGGCGCGTGGTGTCGCTCTCTGCGTTGAGGCTCCTCTCCGCGTGCTTTCGACTCCGCCAGCTGCGAGAAGTTCACCACAGCTTGCAGCAAGCGCTGAACCCTTGGTCACGGACGCAGAGGGCAGCAACAGACGGTTCATCACCGGCCTGCTGCATATCTCTGATGTTACGCCTGCGCGTCGTGCTCAGGGTACTACCCTCTCCATCCTCCGTGCGTTCGTTGCTTGTGCTGCTGCTGTGCAAACAGCGGTGGTTGTCCTGTTTGTCCCGTGGTTGGGGCACTATCAGGGCCTTGCAGAGGCGTTCTGCCTCGGACAAATGCTCGGTGCGTTGTAGGCCAATAAAACCGAGAGACAAATTTTACCGCAACCTTTTTATCAAAACCTACCTTCCAGCCTTCGATGAAGTACATTTTTGCCTTTTTTTCAGAAATTTACCGCAAATCTTACCTTCGGGACAATTTTTGAACAAGTAAATTACTAAAAACGTACTTTTGCAAACACACTATTATTATTCTTTCTCTTTCTTTCCTGCCTGGATTGATAACTTCCGATCGATGTGTTCCGCTTATTATACAAAAAAATGTCTTGTTCGTTCTGCCTTTTGAACATATCCAGTACGTTCGGTAGTGCATGGCTGAATTTCCTTACTTATTGTTGTCGTGCTATCGCTCCATGCTTCTTTGTAGTTTGGTACTACGGAGGAGGTTGTATCCCTCTCCAGGACGTGAAGAGCCCCGCGGACACTGGATATGCTGGGTGTCGATAGCCAGAAATAACTGGAAGGAACACAGGCTATCACTATGATACCAACCGCAAGAACATGGTAAAATGCCGTAATTTATTATTATCGAAAGTAACGGTCTAGCGGCTGGCGTCGCCCACGTCCTCGCAGTGCGAGTTAGTAGCGACTAACTACAATGAATTCGAGTTAATGTGGAAACAACCATGCAATAGCAAATTACAACCACACGCAGTCAGTCGTAGTAGTAGCGTAGTTCCCCGTCAGTGCCGACTGCCGGCTGAAAAAATATTTATTTCTTGCGAAAACGCTTGAAAACAGTGGGGAACAGCCGGCACAGCGCTTCCAACAAGAAAGGAACGCATGACGCCCCAAATGGCGCAACAACAAACTTCGCGGCATAATAACTACCATACGAAGGTACGCATTATTAGGAACCACGAAAAATATCGACCGCTTTCATACTGAAGTTAGTGAAGGCACCCTTCATCCATTCCTGCACGCAGCCCTAGCTATGGTAAAGGATCGCGAAGAAGAAAATGCCTAGTAGTATCTTGTACATCTATGATGGAAAACAAAAAATCTTCGCGGCCTACAACTACGGGGAACTATGAAAATTCGACCGCTTTTTTTTACACTGATGTTTATATGAATAAATAGTCTACTTGGGTAGGACGCAACGAACCTTTATCACCTATAATTCATATACCAGGTACAGTATAATATGCCCGCGAACAAGAAAGCGCCACGTACAGTAAGGAAGTGTATGACCTATTTTTCGGCGGGCAATACTAATACACGTACTCGACTGAGGAGTCGTCCTCAGCGGCGAGCGCAACACTAAGTCCCGTATAGTTTGTAATTTGTCCCCCTCAACGCGGGTTACACGCAGAACAAAGCTGGGCCTCTTAGTGAGTCCTGTTGAACCTAGCATTACTTGCAGGGGAGTCACCGAACTGTATCCATCCAGGGGCCACCATTAATTATTGTATAGTGGTTTCTCGTTCGATTTCTCTTTTCTCACTGCATGCCCGCGGAGCGTTACCCTGACAGCACTCCAGACAGCATGCGCGTTCGTCTCTCTGTGCTCACGATTACCGTGCGGTTCGTACGGTGCAGGCGTGCAGTTTGTAGCCGCGAGTTGGTTAGTTGTGGGAACGAGGGAGCTCTAGTCCATGCCGTGAGTGGTTGAGCGGATACCCGCGGCCATGTGAGTTCAGTTTGCACATTGGATCATTTCACTCGACAATTGTGCGCCTTCTTCGTATCGTGCGTTTTTGGGCGGGAAAGCGTAGTATTTCCCGGGCGAATTTTGATTTCATCTGGTTTGTCGGATCTTCCTAGGGCTCCAGCACCTTTGTGTGACCACGGACTCTAGATGTTTGACAAGAGTTAATGTGAGACAACAACAACATCCATCACGTGGGTATACATATCGAAGCAATAAGGGCAGTGCCGGTGTTTCTGGCTGGCACATGCTGGTGCTACAGAGGGACGACCACTTTTTTTGTGCAGTTTTGTTCGGTTATTATTTCTTTCTGTAATTTTCATCCCATATATATATTATCCTCGCACTACTCTCGCCCTCCCTACCAGTAGTAACTCAGATCTGGGGTCGCATAGCGGGCCCTCCTCTGATACTCCCTCCCCACTACGGTACGTCCCTTCATTTTTATCGCGAGGAGAACTCAGCATTTTCTTCCCTGATCGACTCGCGACAAATTGTACCTCCATGCTGCTAGGCGCTCTCAGCAGTTTTTTTTTTTTTTTTGCCCTTTTGCAAACGAAAATTTCAAATCTCACTACGGTGGGAATCGAACCCAAGGGACAACGCTTGCTTGTATAATTCAAGGGTAACCACTAGACCACCGGGCCGACCGGTCTATACAGCGCCTACCCGTACCCTCGGGCTGTGTTCTGTGGCCACGGCTGCAGTCACCACGAGTTTGTGGCCGATGCTGACCGAGCGGTTGGGTAAGCCATGCAACATGTCGCCAAAGGCTTATCTCTCCGGTGGACGTTTCGTACGAAAAATGCTGCTATGTCGTGTAGCGGTGTACCGTCGAAATGAAAACGAGAACGACCACGACAACGACAACGACAACAGCAAGGTAAGCTAAAACACGCCATGCCAGCTTGTATATACAGACAGGCCTACCATTACTACTACTACTGCTACGACTACGACTACGACTACGTCTGTCTACGACTTCGACTACGACTACGACTACGACTACGACTACGACTACGACTACGACTACGACTACGACTACTACTACTGCTACTACTACTACTACTACTGCTACTACTACTGCTGCTACTGCTGCTACTGCTACTACTACACTACTACTACCACTACCACTACTACTACTACTACTACTACTACTACTACTGCTACTACTACTACTGCTACTACTACTACTACTACTACTACTACTACTACTACTTCCACTACTAGTACAAATACTTCTAACTACTACTACTGCTGCTACTACTACTTCCACTACTAGTATATAGACTACTATAAATATTGAGGTGCCGAAAATCGCCACGACGAGGACAGCGACCACAAGCCAATTTGGAGCAAGATACCAGGTACAGAGTTCGTCTACGCGTAGCAAAACATGCCGAACCTGGTACAACGACTACTACCGGTACAGTGTGCATGCGTCATCCTACATATACCCGCATCATTATTTTGTGTTCTACAATTGGACTGACTGGTTTGTGAATCTGTCTGAATGCCCCGCATCACGATAGATATGTCGTACGTGTTCTCTCTCTCGTAGTTCATCACAACATATATAGAGAGCTTGTCCAACAGAGACATAGCTTGTCTCTCTCAGACGAAGAATAAGCACGCAACGCTGGGTGGATCTCCGGGGGAATCAACGAAGCCTCTTTTTTCGAGTAAAACCTCTGGGTCTCTTTGGAAATCAGACGGAAGATATATTGGCGTGTCCAAAGAGTTTTGCTTACAGAGTGGACCAGACGAGGCACGAAGCAACCCGGGCCGTCAGGAACAGCGGATGATGTGCCCGAACTTCCATGTGCGGAGCTGCGCAACACGCGCACAGCACGCTGATACTTGTGCTGCTGCATACTTTTGCAAGACTGTTGGTATAAAAACACTTGTCGTTTTCTGTGGGTGAGATTCAAATGGAATGGGGGTAACATCAAGAATGCAATGACACAACAGTAGTACATACTGGTAGCACACCGCACACAACAAGCAGCACACAGCGCACAACGCACTTGTTCAGTAACAGGGTAGTAAGGAGAGAATTTCCAGACCTAAGGCGCTGCCGCCTATTATAATTCCCTGAGATGTATTTTACCGTGTGTGTATACATGTGTGTGTTCTTGACAGTTTTTAACAATTAAACCGTTCTTGGCGCCCATCGCCACGTGGCACAATCAATCAGTGATAATATTATACCAAAAAATAAAACTACACACTCCTAGCTCTCTGTGTCTGATACTCCGATCGCGCGTATCGGTAAAAATATAGAAATATATGATACATGATTTTACATTATTTGACTATAAAAATTAAACTACACTCCAGCTGTAATATATTATACCAGGTATAAATTAAATACACCAGCTGTGAGATCGAGTATTATATTACATTAATACATTTATGATATATCGCAAGTATCGCTAGCACAAGAGTGTGGGCGTTTGCCATGCAGCGAACCATGCCAGAGTGCCAAGCATGCTGAATCCCGAAGCGGAACACGCGCAAGACAGACAGCAAACCACACAACAACCTGCTGGGGGGAACGAGAGCCCGAAAAAAAAGAAAAATCGCAATTAATTGATGCTGCTCTATGACACTCCCATGGTTCGGTGGCGGCTCGTGACCATTTACTATAGAAATAGGAGCTACTGTATACTACACTATGAGAAACCACACCCGGGTGGTATTTTTTTCGTTTTCAAAAAATTCATCACCGGGTGTGATATCCTGTGGGGCGGGTGTGTGGTGTATCTTATGTAACCCGAGTGGTGAAGTGCAGCTCGCAGGGGCCACGAAGGGGGTACGAGGTGCGATAGCACTCCCACACACCCACAACAGGAGGGCGTAGAGCGAGGGGTATTGAGGGGTGTGACAAAAAGGGGTGGGGAAACACTGCCTGTAACGAATCGTACTGCTGCCGCACATTTGAAAAGCGTGTGATATTGTCGGGGTGTGATAGCAATGTCTTCACGCAATCCGGCTGCGAGTCAATCAGCAACAACTGGCTGCTGAGCCAGTGCGGTGGCTGCCATATTGGCGCCTGTTGCTGTGCCAGCTGCTGCTGCTGTCGACTCAACAGCAGCAGCAGCAGCAGAAGCAGAAGGACCCGCAGGTGTAGAAGGAGCCGCAGATGTAGAAGGAGGCTGCTCGGGTCGAAAGAACGAGGTGATCGGTCACGCCTGCCAGCACTCCAGCGGTCTAATCAGTTTTCGAAGGAGCAGACATGCTGGCGGCGGCATTCTGTTCTCCCTCCACGTTAATGTTGTTGGAGGTCTCCATGCGGGGTGTTTCCCCGCGCAAAGAGGGGTGTGTTGTGTGTGATCTCCAGGCAAATGCTGTATCACCCTGGTGGTAGGAGGAGAGAGGCCCCGTGAATGCATGTGGTGTAATCTGAGGGAGTGTGTTATCTTATGCAACCCGGGTTGTAATTTGCCTTCTCGTTTGAAGTGTCAAAACACTCCACCCGTGGGTGGGGTTTTCTGTGGGGGGTGTGGTTTCTTACATGTGGGTGGGGTTTCTTGTGTAGTATGCGGTACTCTGATGCATCTCATATCCAATTCTGTCATGTGATGCGGACATGCTGTTTGCTTTGTCGGTGTTTCGTGTTCTGCGTCCTTGTTCTTCTGCTGTTTTCGTTGGCCTCTGTGGCGGACCAGGTGCAAGTGGAGCACGTACGCGCGCACGAGCTGAGTTGTCAGTTGTGTGCACCTTGATTTTGAGTGCCGCGCACTGCTGTCGAGTTATGGAATGTGGCCTACTAGAGCCGAAGTATTACTACTTACAATTCGCAATACACGGCACAGAATAATCTTCATCACCCGTCTTAGGCCCACCTAGCGACATAAGAAACTGCAAGTGAGTGAGGTTTCGTCAACTTTCTACGAGTACCTGGTCGCGTTGAACGAGAAAATGCCGGCCTATGGGCTGTCGTACTTCCTTGCATGTATTTTTGTGTATTTTGTTTTTGAATTTTAGCCATTACTTTTTACTACCCCAAGTAAGTCAACTCTTCTTACAACGTACGAGCTTTTGCCCTCGTCGACCTTCTCGACAAGCCGTAGTCAAAGGTAACCCCCACCCCCGGTACTTGCCTTCGATTTTATTTTTAACTCATAGCATGATAGGCTTCAGCATTCATTCGTGGGATTTGGCTAACTCACTCTCTCGCGCTCATCAATAATAATATATTGTTTTAAATGTCTTTCGCAAGAAAACATGCCTACGAGAACGGCCATGATGCACAGGGGAGAATTCGAACCGGCACCGTTGACTTCTACAGGTACGATATTCACCTATCATATTACTCGATAGGAGTCGCCTGCCAGTATGGTCGTGGACTCGTTTGTATCCTTGCGCTGAATGGCCAAATCATATTTCTACTGCTGTGCTTGTGAGCTGCCTCTCGATTTATGGTTCGTGACCACAGCAGAGCTCTTCTTATCTCTCGGCGCCAGAGAGGAGGCATCGACAAGGACACCGACCGCTTGTGCTGAAAATTGGTGCATTGACATATCACGTTATGGTGAGGATGTCGCAGAGTTTGTTATTCTGCCCAAGTGTCTTCAATATATTTCCGTCGCGCTTCGCAAACGTCTCCGACTTCAGCAGCCAGAGTTAAAATTGCGCGGCCAACGAGCTATAATCGTCGCACGCTTTCCCCCTCTCTTACGAAGGGCCCCAGAGGTGCCGCCCCTGGGGGGGCCCGCGGCTTTGACCACCGCGCTACTGAAAATATGTGCTGGTGGTGCTGCATCACGGCGAGAAATATGCCCGGGACGTGTGTGCAGAACCATGGCATCTATGTGAGCCCTGAAACATATGCACCACACCTGCACACGTCACTCTGCACTTACTGCTACACACTACAAGTGCTCCTTCTCTACCAGGTACCATATGTACTGTCAGCTGTATTGCATGTACCATAGCCGCGGATCAACTTATAAGGACCAACACTCGACATATATATGCACCAATACCCGATCCTAAATTTTAACACAATAACCTTCCACCGCATGTTGCATCACGACACCACGACAATAACCAGAGCATCACGCTTGGGCTGGACCTCCGCTGGCCTGACACATACACAGGGAGTGCACACGAAGTGCAGCGTATCTAAAGTCGGTACAAAAATTTCGCGTACGGCAACAGCACGAGCTCTTGCTGTGGCTACCACTTACAAACCCGGTAGACTCAAATCAAGGAGTCCACTCCGAAAGTTGACCCACATTATATAATATTTCTTCGTCTATGAAATCCAATGCTGAAATACGATGACGTCGGTTTTCGCCCCGGTCAACGCGGGTTGTATAGTTTCCGTGCGCAGAACAAGGCTGGACGTCTTAGTCCTGTTGACCCTGGTATTGGAAGGCGAGTCACCGACCTGAATCCTACACGAGGGTGTTCACACGCCGTAACGCGCGCGACCGAGGTAGCAAAGATAAAATCGGTCAACAGCCTTTTCGGTCGATGTATCACAGATGAGGTGTATTATTTCTATTCGAAAAATGTATGTGAAGACCCAAGTCGGGCTCGTGTTGAACGATTGCCGGCGTGTTGACACCCTTCCACTGCCTGTAGCTTGCTAAACGTTGGAAGCAAACATACGGTTAAGATAGGTCACAGCACCTTGCTTGGTAATTCTCTGGACCCTGACGCCCTCAGTGTGGAAAGACTTTAGGTCGCAAGACCTTGGTAAGTACTGAACTAACTGCAGATTTGTTGAATTGTTATGGTAGTGCTTGCACGTAGGGCGGGGGCGTATGGTAAGTCGAAACCTTAACACACCGTGGGTGTGCATTTTTTTATCGTCGTGTTCTTGGTGAGTGAGTATGAGCCATGTACCAGACACCAGGTAGATGGCGGCGTTGGCGTCTTGATGCGAAAGACTGAACACACGACACGCCCCTGCAGGTGTTTTAGCTGTATGTATTGCATGACAAGCACCAACACGTATCCCCGGCATAACTCCGTACCGCCTGTGAACCGTACTGCTGTTCCCCGAGTACGTCAGCCTGCTCTACGAACAAGCGTTGACCGCCCATATACCCTGATCTTGGCAACTAACTATCAACCGCGCCGGTAGCCTTGTAGTTGTATCAGATACCTCGGGTAGATATTGTTTCGAGTTTAAAAGTGTACAAATATCATCCCGGCATGTATTAGACTAGACTATACTACCATTGTTTTCCACGGGTGGGTATCGATCTGTCACACCAGATTAGGGACGAACCATTTCCCCATCGATACTTTAAACTTCTGACTTCTAATAATGTAAACAAGGATCGTAGGGACTGCCAAGCTCAGATTCTAGTTGCGACACGGAACGGCACAGCTACAACCGATGCCAGAATACCTGGCTTTCCACGTCGGAAGCAAGCGTTCTTGCACTTGTAGGTAGGGTTAACACGCAGTACCTTGTTCTGTTTTCAGCGTTTATCGCAACACACCAGTTAGTGCTTGGGTGATGTGTTGACCAATTTATATATTTTTTACCTGCTGTGTATTCCCGTTGCTACTGCTCTGGCTTACGTTTTCTATCACCTGGTATGCCACATATGATGCCCGTGGGTAGTCGTATGTCGATCAAGAGACGGAGTAGATGCGCCAATTAATAGGGCAAACGTGACGATTTCAAGTTGTGTCGTATAGGTTCGAAACTTTTGTAGCAAGGAAAGCGCTCACCGGAGTCGTGCTGGAGTCTGGGCTGGTAAGCTACTGGGTGTACAAGTCTACCATGGGCATACGCTCCCCCGCCTTTGCTCCAGCAGCGCCCTACTATCATCAGCAAGCACGCCTACTATCAACAGCAGGCACGCATATATGTTGTCCAGAATGATTCGCTCGAAACAATGACCATACATACGAACCTGCACCATGGTCCATGTACTTGGATTATGTTCTTGTGTATAACTATGAACCAGGTATAGACTATAGACTACTCGTATAGACTAATAAAACACGTTTCCCTGGTATATGTGTTGTGTGCTGTCTTCACCTTGAACCGACCCTTTCTACCCAACGAGTTCACAGCTACAACATCCAGCTCTTATAATGATTCTTCATCCTAGCCGGACGCAAATTGTATGTGGCCTCAGACTGTGAAACAAACAACCTAAAGCACACAATCGAAAATTACATGTAACAGGCGGTATACGCACAAGAGCAACTACTACAGCAGTAAAAGTCAGAGGAGTGCCGGGTACGCAAAATATCATATCGTAACACAGCAGAAAATAAGCCAAGCCGAGAAAAACAAGAGGATATGGGACATACTTGTATACCACACAAACACTGCAGAGTGGCGCAAGCAAGCAAGGCGAAACAAATAAACTCTCTCATGAATTTCCTCTCTCATGTATGTGCCGCGTTGGCTCTGGAAGAGCATGATGGTGCATCACTATCAGCACGAAAAAGGAGAGGAGAGGCAGATACATGGGGAGAAACCAAAGAACGAGCAGAAGAAAGAAATAAACACAAGGAGCGATGTTTTCCGGCTCTCTGTTATCTGGACAAGCCAGGAACTCATCCACACGGTCTGCCACATCCTTCCTGTTGCCATCGACCCCGGCCTCCGATTTCAGTGCTGCCGCCGTCGCCCCCCCAAGGGAAAATAATGACTAAAGAAAACCAGCGCACCGCGCCCTACATGACACGCGAACGTCAAGAGAGGCTTGTGAGCAACCATCTCCCGAAACGGGGGCAGCATTGCACAGGTTCCACGCGTGAAGCGTTGAGTCCCATTGATCGGTGCCTTGATGATCTGCCAGTTCTTTTGTAGTAGTAGGTAAACAACATAGAGATGTACCCCAGGTACCAGTGAAAAGTGTTGAATCCCAGATATCTAGTCTAGACTTTAAAGTCTAAAGATATACATATAGTCTAATCTAGACTTGACCTTTTTTTGTTTTTGTTTTTTTTTGCACACTTTCACTTTCCAGCTTCTGGACAAGCCGTGGTCACAGGTGTCGTCCCTTCTCCCCCCCGGTTCTTGCCTTCAATTTTTGTCGCGCATAGGGTTCAGCACTTCCACTGCTCGTCGATTTTTCATCGAACGTTGCTAACTCACGCTCTCGCGCTTTCCGCAAGTCAATTTGTCCACCACAGGAAGAAGTCCCAACGAATTTATACGAGTATGCACTCGGCGGGGCTCGAACTCACGAAACTGACCTATACCAGGCTCGAGGATAACCTGATACGCCACCGGGGCGACCGGTGGCGTTTTACCTATACATACATGTGTATGTCCCAGTAATACGCGCGATCGGAGTATCACACACAGCTTGCAAATATATGAGTTTCGACGAAGTCTTCGATCTCACAGCCGGAGTGTTTTTCTTTGTTTTTAATAACATACCAGGGTAGACTATAGTCTATACATAAAAAATGTATGTCATACTTGTAGACGAGAATTTTCACAGCTCCAAGTCAGGGCGATAACCAGAAGACATGGCAGCCTCGCACACAAAATATGAAATGAAAACTTTGAGACGATGGGGGTGCTCGTATCATACCTCTTTGATCAAACGCCCGTCGACCCCATCCACGAAACCTCTGAATGTGACCCCTTCGGCTTCCCGGGCGAGCACCGACGCGTAGTCTATTCGAAGCTTGCACGGGCCATGCCCGGCCATCTCGAGCTTGCCCCCTCGACCCCTTTGTAAAGGCAGTTGGTCTAAGCCCATCCTTAGAACGTTTTTGAAGAAGTGGATGGCGATGTCGAAGTAGATGGCCACCCACGCCACAAGCTCCACGCGGAATGTTATTTTATAAATGAATTAATGGTCGAGCTGGATGGAGGAGGGTTTCAGTCAAGGACTGCATCTGGCGGCCCACCTTTTAGATGAAAAGCCCGCTTACGTCAGTCCATTTACGTCAAACGTATGACGGTATGACCGTTGATGGGCACACCGGCCAACCTTTTGTATTTTCGTCACCGCGAGCGAGATTCTTCCGTGATGCTATCTGATCATGACAAATCAGATGTCAGATCAGCAAAAAATCAACCAGGGAGATAATACAATCCTGTGACCAAAGACTTGATTGTGTGAACAACAGCAACACCAAGAACAACAACAGCAACAGCAACACCACGACAACAACAAAAACAACAACGAAAACAACAACAACAACAACAACAACAACAAAAACAACAACAACAACAACAACAACAAAACAACAACAACAACAACAACAACAACAACAACAACAACAGCAACAACAGCAACAACAGCAACAACAACAGCAACAACAGCAACAACAGCAACAACAATAACAACAACAACCACAACAACAACAACAACAACAACAACAACAACAACAACAACAACAACAACAACAACAACAACAACAACAACGCACGTATCATCCATAATAAACTGCCACACATATTAGACTATGCTTACAATTCACACTATTAACAAGTAAAACACTGTAGTATATGCGATATATCTCCCCTTTGCCTGTCCCCCTCTCCTCACCAGTCATACGACAGACAACAGAATAGGTATATGTATTTTAATTTCTATATTATACTCCGGTATATAAAATGGAGTATCACACACAGCTTGCAAATATGAGTTTCGACAAAATATTGCTTGAAATATTCGATCTCACAGCTGGAGTGTATTTTCATTTTTTTCAAATATACCAGGTATAAAATACCACGTATATGATCCTCCGGAGTATTATTATGTGTGTGTGTGTTCTTCACATTAAACCGTTCTTCTACTCGTCGACATCCAGCACACCCAGTGTCCGTACTGATTCTTCACCCTAGAAAGATCAGCTCTGTGGTCACAAGCCACGACACAGAGATAATGCATCGTAATGCATTCGACAACGCAATGTCATGCCCTAGTACTGGGTACGACAGGCACAACATACATACGTCAGCAACAGAAATACATTGGAAGAGAGAAATACGAAATAAACAAAAACAAAAACAAAAACAAAAAACAAAAACAAAATAAGAAAACAAATAAAAACAAAGATAAAAATAAAACAAAAAATGAAACAAACAAAATGAAGGGGAAATCGAAGAAACAACCCAACCGGAAAGGAGAGCCAAAGCTCGGAAAAGAAACATAATAAAATGAAATAAAATAAAGTAAAAGTAAAACCAAAATAAGATAATCCGAACACGAGCCAAAAACCTGGACACGCATTATACATGATATTAACTATTAATGTAGTAGTGTATTTCATGCCAACGTATTTTAAAACAAATTTCAAGGACGTATTTTGTCCACCTCAAAAACAGGTTTCAGAGTTTCCGTGCACAGCATGATTAACATCACGCTGTTGACCCTGGTACAAGATAGTTCTGAGGGAAGTCGCCGACCTATATCCTTAATTAATGAGGATACACACCCAGTCACACCCGCGATCGGAGTATCACTCACAGCTTGCAGAGTTTCGACGAAATCTTCGATTTCATAGCCGGAGTGTATCTATTTTTTTTTAATACGAGTATGTGAAATAATGACGCACTTTTTCTTTCCCGCTCAAGCTTGGTCAGCGAGAGGTTATACCCTAAGTGGCCTTCCGAACCTCAAGATATTGTCGCAGGTGTCGTCCCTCCCCCCCCCCTCCCCCCCCTCAGCCTCATCTCCCCCTCCCCCCCGGCTACTCGCCTCGCCCGTCGATGTTGTCGCTACTTTTCACCCGTACACAGCAGCGTTCAGTGCTCTGCGTCTTACATCCCACTCGTCTCATTCTTTGTGAAAATTATTTCACGGATCAAAAATATATTTGCACCAATCAATATCCAGGACAGGACGACATAAACGGAGAACGATGTGCAACACTATAATATACAGTATAATATAAAAATTACAATGATACTCTCCAGCTGTTAGATCAAAGATTTTGTCGAAACCCATCCTTGCAAGCTGGGTGTGATACTCCGTATTAAGGGTTGTGTGTCCTCATTAAGGATATAGGTCGGCGAATCCCCTTCCTTGCAACTAGGGTGTAGCTGTCAGGGTCAACAGAGTGATGTTAGGAAGTCTGTGCGCGGAAACTATAAAACCTGTTTTTGAGGGGGACAAAATCTGGCAGCTGTGGAAGGAAACGCATCTGTTTATCAAGCGAATCCTGCAAGTCGAATAATCGATGAGGGGAGGGCGGAGGTTTTAAGGACGTGGTAGGGAGGGGGGGGGGGCGAAAAAATCATGCCGCATAGATGTACAAGGGGTTTGCTATACGCGTGGTGCTAGTTCTAGGCGATATTTAGGGTGGTGGGGAAGGACGGGAAGTTGGGGGGGGGGGGGGGGGGGGGGGGGTTGCAGCAGCGGCATGGATGGCTCTAGAAGATGATGAGGTGATAATAAGTGCGTGGAAGTCTTTATCACTCTGTATAATAGACAGATGAGACATCCAATGACTGTTTGGAGCAACATAGTATTATTTTATGCCATCCAACGAACATCGGAGGCAACAGCAGCAATATTGGGGGTTTCGAACGAATCTACAGCAGCGACAGCCGTAGGCGAGCGTCTACCGCATGGTTCATAACCTACGCACTGCTGTTTCTGACTACTTTGTTTGGTGCCAACCAATGCACCGTCGTCATCGTCGCTCCCGTACCGCATCCGAAAACGAAGCTTATAAAAAGTAGGCAATCAAGAACGCACAGCAACAAAGCAGCCATGACACCACCAAGCCGATGTCGGAGTAGCACTTAAACTGTGTTGCGAAAGCAACTACTAGGAGAGGGTTAGGAATGTTGCTGCCTGGTCTGTCCGTAACTTACCCTATAGTTTATATCTTTGACGGCGGTGAGGTGTCCATACCGACACAGTCGCCTCATTTGTCCCCAAGGGTGGCCAAGAGGAAACTAGAAAGGGCACAAGTTAAATGGGGTAAATGAAATAATAAAATAAAGGGATAAATTATGCGAAGATGG
This sequence comes from Undaria pinnatifida, assembly GCA_012845835.1. Taxonomy (NCBI): domain Eukaryota; class Phaeophyceae; order Laminariales; family Alariaceae; genus Undaria; species Undaria pinnatifida. The sequence goes on along the minus strand of JABAKD010000004.1, from coordinate 2,074,184 downwards.
CAGTGAAAGGAAACCGGGGAAAACCGTTCTAGAAAGAACCCGCGCAGCGGCGGTGGTAGTACCGCAGTATCGGATGACACTGCACCCAGAAACCACAGAGGGGCAGGTGGCAGAAATCGGACTAACTCCTCCTGCGATGGGACACTTCGGGAAAATAGCATACACAATGAAAATCATACTGAAGTTTTCTTGTAGGTATTAAATGCCGTTACACTATATGCCATTGTACCGACTTGCGTACCCCGTATATACTACATACCAGTAAGAAACTATCCAACCAGCCATGCCATAGCCCCAACTCATATACCCCCTCCCCTGCCCCCTTCTTCCCCACCACCCAAACCATCACCTAGACCTAGCACACATAGTGAAGTTCCTCCCCGGTATATATTCATGCGACCTAAAGAGGTTTGATCCGTCCCCCCCCTCTCGTTTTGTTCTTTCCCGCCGCCCCACCTAAAAAACTCAAAATCTGCCGGAGTAATAAACACTACCAGACAGTTGATACCGCCTCATTACTATTTTAGCGATCCATGACGTAGCTCAAATTCCTACGCCCTTCCCCCCCAAACGCCCCCTCCCTCCCCACCACCCGCGCCATCGCCAAGACCTATCCCCACGCGTATCGCAAGCTTCTCACTGATATACATCTATGCGACCTAAAGCTGTTGGAAATCCCCCCTTCGAACACTCCGCCATCTCCTCACCGGTTGTACGAGAGTACAGGATATACACGATAAACTGATGCATTCCTTCTACAACCGTCAGATTTGTCCCCTTAAAGGATTTATAGTTTCCACACATAGATTGAGTTGCCCCGCCCGTCCCCCCCTCCCCCTCCCGCTGCTCCCTCTTGCTCAAACCCAGGCCCCCACGCCCCTAAAACCTCCGCCCTCCCCTCACCAGTTATACGACTAACAGGATACACTTGATGAACTGATGCATTTCCTTCCACAGCGGTCAGATTTTGTCCCCCTCAAAAACGGGTTTTATACTTTCCGCGCACAGACCGACTAACATCACCCTGTTGACCCTGGTACAAGCTACACTGTAGTTGCAAGGGGAGTCGCCGACCTATATCCTTAATGAGGACACACATCCAGAACTTCGCGCGGTCGGCGTACCAGACACAGGTTGCAAAGACGAGTTTCGACAAAATCTTCGACCTCACAGCTGGAGTTTGTTCGTGTTTTTATAATTAATAAGAAACCGCATCCACATCATCAGACACCACACCCCCCACAGAAAACCACACCCCGGGGCGTTTTTTTTGGCATTTCAATCGAAGACGCGAATTATCACCCGGGTTGCATAAGATAAAACACCCCCGAGGTTACGCCGCATACATTCACGGACCCTCTCCTCCTATCATCGGAGTGGTACAGCAAGTTGCCTGGGGATCACACACAACACACATACCCTCTGTGTGCGGGGAAACACCCCGTATGGAGACCTCAAATGACATGGAAGTGGAGGGAGAGCAGAATGCGGCCGCCAGCGCCTCTGCTCCTTGGACAACTTCTTGAACCGCAGCGGTGCAGGTGCGACTGATCACCCCGTTCTTTCGACCTCACCAAATTTCTTCTACACCTGCGGCTCCTCCTGCTACTGCTCTTGCTGCTGTTGAATCGACAGCAGCGCCAGCAGCTAGCACAGCAACAGGTGCCAATATGGCAGCCACCGCACTGGCTCAGCAGTCGGTTGACGACTCGCTCGCAGCGGCACATACAAGTACCGCTGAAGCGCGCACCAGCCAACCCCCCGCAGAAGCCACCGCGATACCACACCCTTTATGCGTGCGGCCCAACAGTACGCTTCGTTACAGGCGGTGTTATCACACCCCGTTTTATCACACACCCCCACCCCGTACGCCCTCGTGTGGGTGTGCGGAAGTGATATCGCACCCCGTGGTTTATCACACCCCCTTCGTGGCCCCTGCGAGCTGCACTTTATCACCCGGGTTACATAATAACCGTCAGATTTATCCCCTTGAAAGGATTTATAGCTTACATGCACAAATTGCCCCCCCTTCCCCCCCCCCCCCCCCCCCCCCCTCCAAACCCGCTCGCTTTTGATCAAAACCAGGCCCCCACGATCCTCAAAACCCGCCCCCCCCCCTCACTGGTTATTCGACTTACAAGATTCACTTGATAAAAGGATACATTTCCCCCCACAGCTGTCAGATTTTGTCCTCCTCAGAAACGGGTTTTATAGTTTCCGCGCACAGACTGACTAAAATCACCCTGTTGACCCTGATAGCTACACTGTAGTTGTAAGGGGAGTCGCCGACCTATGTTCTTAATGAGGACACACAACTCGTAATACACGCGATCGGAGTATCACACACAGCTTGCAAAGATGAGTTTCGACGAAATCTTCGATCTCACAGCTGGAGTGTATTTTCATTACTTATAATAATATACCACACCCGCCCCATAGGGTACCGCACCCGGTGATATATATATATTTTTTTGATGAAAATGTTATCACCGGGGTGTGCTTTCTTATTACTTCGTATGTAGTACTACAGGTATACGGGGTACTCGCACGTTCGGCGGCGGAAGAAGACTTTACAAAACGATTTGCGCTGATTTTTCGCCACCCGAGTTTCAACAATCTACCCCACTACTTACTGTCTTGTTGTAGCGGCCAGCCACTGACATGGCGACAGCAGTCTGTCCATTAGACTACTACTACTGTTTACAGTTAGTTAACGAAATGTGCTTCTCGTATAGCAACTATTAGTTTTTGTATTCCAGGCTGTAAGGGGTTGGATGTATATGTGAAGGAATTAGTGGGGTATTAGTCCGTTTGCCCACGCGCAAAAGGTTAAACGACAGCTTACCCAAACTGAACCTTGTAACGCTCATCCCCCATGAAACGGCGGGATAGCAGGTCGGCCGTATATACGGGCGGACCTGTCAATATCCGAGCGGTTTCAATTCCTGGGGATACCGGGGAGAGTATTTTTAAGTTCGACACGGGGAAAGCCTGAAAAAGTTTATTATTGTGGATGGCGGGAATCGAACCCACGACCAAAAAACCCATGGTCCTGCCGACGATGCCATTTTTGTTATACATTTAGAAGGTATTAGTCCGTTTCACCGCTTGCAAAATGTTAGCCAAAAGCTTACCCAAACAAAGCATTGTACCAGGTAACACATACAGCAAAGTAGTAAACACTACCACCAGGCAGCTGATATCATCTCCTTATCTTTATAGCCATTCATGCCGTATCTCCAACTCATCTCCGCCCTCCTCCCCCCCCCGCCCCGTCCTTTTTTTCCCCGCCCAGTTCGTTCAAGCGCTGTACTTACAATCGAAATCGGCCAAAGTAATAAACACTTCTACGCAATTGATATCACGTCATTACCGTCCTAGCCATCCATGACGTAGCTTTCATTCATCCCCCCTCCCCCCCTCAAACGCCCCCTCCTTCCCCACACCCCGCACGATCGCCTAGACCCAGCACCGCGCTTATAGCAAGCCCCTACATATATTATTAATACGCGCGATTGAATTATCACACACAATGTTGCCAATATGAGTTTCGACCAAATCCTTGATCTGATAGCTGGAGTGTGTTTTAATACTACTTGTGACTCAAAGCTCTTGAAAACCTTCTTCCCCCCCCCCCCCCCGCTTTGTTTTTCAAGCTCTCTCTTGCTCAAACGCCTCGCCTAATATCGAAATCCGCCAGAGTAATAAACTCTGCCACGCGCTGGATATCATCTCATTATCGGAGCCGTTCATGCCGCTGCCGCAATTCCCCCCCCCCCCCCCCCCCCCCCGCCCCCAACGCCCCTCCTTTCCTACCACCCGCACCACCGCCTAGACCTCGCACCAGGCGTATAGCAAACCCCTACATCTATGCGACCTAAAGCCCCCCCTCCACACACACTCACACACAAATCCCCCCCCCGCTCCCCCACAAGAAGGATTTATAGTTTTCACGCACAAATTGAGCTGCCCCACCTGTCCCTCCCCCCCTTCTCCCCTCCCGCCCCCCTTTTGATCAAATTCAGGCCGTCACTCCGACCTCCTCTCACCGGATATTTGACTTACAGGATTCACTTGATAAACGGATGCATTTCCTTCCACAGCTGTCAGATTTTTTCCCCCTCAGAAACGGGTTTTAGAGTTTCCGCGCACAGACTTCCTGATATCATCCTGTTGACCCTGATAGCTACGCTGTAGTTGCAAGGGGAGTCGCTGACCTATATCCTTAATGAGGACACACAACCCGTGATACGCGCGATCGGAGTTATCACACACAGCTTGCAAAGATGAGTTTCGACAAAATCTTCGATCTCACAGCTGGAGAGTATTTTTTTTTTATATAATATGTGCTAGAGGGTTTCCCCTTGTTTTATTTCTGTTTTCACTAAGCGGGAAGCACTCTCCTTTCTTCGCATGGGTAGTCTACCATGCTACCATGCTACCAGGTATATTATACGTTATGTACCACTATTAATAGACTACTGTTTTTATATGGGCAACCATAAGACACGAATTACCAACGAAGGCGTACTAGTATAACACGATTTGAAGCTAGGGGGCGGATATAGTCATGCGATTCAAGAAGGAGAAGCGTCAATTAGCAGGCTGGAGGGGGATGGAAGCCGTGCGCTTGCCGTCTACGATCGGCGTTGCAACGAGAGAGGGAGAAACACGAAGACAAGAAGACAGCACAGCATTTGGCTGAACGCGAACTACATTTACCAGGTGCCTGGCTTGCTTACTCCTAAAGAGATGAGGCAAAACAAATAACCATAATTATTCAGTGTTCTGACTGTGTTGTTGCGGCAAGAGCTGTTCGTACGTACCATCCATGAACTTTGTAGTAAGTTGTAGCGCGCGGTCATTGCGGATGGCATTACATGGCCACGCCACCTTGCAAGGAGTATCTCCGCCTCGTACATAGTTTGTGACCACAGAGCTAGTTCGTGTCGATCTAATAATGAGGCATCAGTACGGGGACTGGTTGTGACTGGTGATGTAGATGTCTGTAATGTGTGAAAAATCAGTTTAATGTAATAATCACACACCACACAGCATCATGGAAGGAGGCAACACAACCCCTGATACCGCAGACGAAGAGGACAGCACGTCAACGAATGCGCACAACACACACTCGAGGGATGGCGGGATGGCACACAACACCACCAAGCCAATCACGATATATTTTATAGAAATTGAAAATCGTCAGCTGTGAGTACGACCGATTGAACGGTTAAAACTCAACTTTGCAAGCTGCGTGGTACATCCATATATAGTCTGTAACAAGAAACGATCTAAATGTTGTTATCAATAGCGAACTAACGACTCTTGGGAAGCGATTGGTATAAGGCTTAGTTTGGGTAAAGATATAACCTTTTGCAAGTGAGTGGTCAAACGGACTAATACCCCACCAATACCTTAACAAATGGCGTCGTCGACAGACCATGTTTTTTTTGGGTCGTGGGTTCAAATCCCACATCCACCACAACAAACTTTTTCAGACTTTCCCCATGCCGAACTTGAAAAACACTCTCCCCGGTATACCCAGGAAATGGAACGGCTCGGATAATTGACAGGCCCGCCCGTATATCCGGCGGACCTGCTATCCCGCCGTTTCAGGGAGGAAGAGTGTTATAAGGCTTAGTTTAGGTAAGCTATTGGTTAACCATTTGGAAGTGCTCAAACGGACTAACACCCCACTAACACCTTAACACTATCTTACTACCTGGTACAACTTATCTTTCTTTTGCTGCTCAGGTGAGATTTTCCTTGCGGCGGTCGTAAACCTGCTGGCAAATTGGCGTGTCAATTATTGTATCTTGTAGCCATCTGCAAGAAGACGCCGCCTGTGGGTCGGTTTGTCGCCCTCCTCTGTTACGTGTTGGTTTGTGCTTGTATCAAAGCCTGATGGATATATTTTTTGTGGTTTGTGAAACTAGAGCCCATCTTTGAAGATGCGGCGGAACCTCTGGTCACCCGAGCGACTACTAATACAGTCGAGGGACCCTTTTAGTGCCGGTACGTGCACAGAGCGTTCACCGGCACTAAATCGGGCACCCGGCACTGCTGCGAATAGTGCCAAAACGGCACTATTGAGGGCTGGCCAATCCCTCATTAGTGCCGGTACCGGCACTAATGAGATTGTGTTCGATTTATGGTGTAGCGCCCACGCTTACGGGGCCAACAAAGAACGAAATGGATCGACACTATTACTGTACTGTTGAGTGAAGTTCCTGCATGGGCGTGGGCAGAGTTGAGTTTTCTTTTTGTTGTCTTGGGGCGCTCTTTGGTTCTTCATTTTTTTCTGCACCTCACTTATTTGCTTATTTGTGTACTGTCGTCGGGACAAATTCTCTCCTGTTTGCCTGGCGCACCCGCTTCGATGTTGCAAGAAAAAAAAAACGACAAGCACGACAGGCAGCGCACCGCAAAAAATCAAACAACCGTTACCACAGCTGTAACCCCTGCCCTCACTACTGTACGTGGGGACAAATTCTCTCCTGTTTGCCTAGCGCACCCGCTTCCATGTTGCAAGAAAAAAAAAAAAACGACAAGCACGACAGGCAGCGCACCGCAAAAAATCAAACAACCGTTACCACAGCTGTAACCCCTGCCCTCACTACTGTACGTCGGGACAGATTCTCTCCTTGTCTGGCGCACCCGCTCCGATGTTGCAAGAAAAAAAAAAAATGACATGCACGACGGGCAGCGCACCGCAAAAATCAAACAACCGTTTTTTTAGTGCCACAGCTGTTCCCCGCCCTTACTCCGTAGCAACAAACTCCCTCATGTCTGCCTGGCGCACCCGCCTCTTGGAATGCGCTGCAATCATCGCCATCTTCGCTTTCGCTAGGTAGAGCGCCGCGTCTCCATTGCCGCTCTCCTCTGCTGCCGCTTCCAGGACGCCGAAGTGAGACGACAGTTCACCATAAGCCGGTGGGACACGGCGCGCGAGCCCCGTGTTGTCATCGCCGCTGTCCTCCTCCTCGTCCTCCTCCTCGCGGCCGGTAGACACTCGAGTCCCAGCCAGCTGTGCCGTCATGTCTTCCACCGTATCCTCTCTGAGAGCCTCAACCACTTCATCGTCGTCCTCGATGCATATTGTATATAAATAGGTGTTTCGCGCGTGCGGAGTACCGGCACTATTGGGGGTGACAGCAGTGCCGAACCGGCACTATATCGGGCATGCTTTAATTAGTGCCGGTCTGGCACTATTGAGAGCTCCGCCTGTGTGCAGAGATTTTACCGGCACTATACCGGGCATCTGGCACTATTCAACCGGCACTAAAATAGTCCCTCGACTGTATAACAAATATATCAAGGTTTAATGAACAAACACCATATATCATAAAATAAAACACAGATCTAATGTACCACGCAGCGTGCAAAGTTGAGTTTCAACCACTCAATCGGTCGTAGTCACAGCTGACGTTTTTCACTTTTTTGTAATACGAGTATAATATAACATGTGGCCCCCTATCTCTTATGATCGGGGTCGCCACGTGCCTGGAAGGCACAGCCCCTCGGTCGCACTTCATACATCTACATATTTGTCTTTCCTCCTCGGATGATGGCACTCCGAATATCGTGATTCTGTCTCCGCGAGCCAGCCTGTGCCCACACCACCTGGTTCACCGATATCATGCTAGCCCAATCGTACGACGCTAGATGTTGTTGTTCTCGCATTAACTCGCACAATCAAGTCCGTGGTCGCAGGACAGGCTCCAGTCACTCTGGAGCTGAGGAATACCCCAGGGAAAAAACACAAACAAACCCAAGGTGGTACACGCATACATCACAGCTGACGCAATTCATGCATCCCACCAGAAACATATAAAAGTAAAATCGGGAGTCAGCCTACGATGTGCCAGGTCCATACTGGTGCATACGTCTCACTACTCGCGCCTGGAAAAACCGACTATACCGCTTGCCACCCAAGGAAGACTACCACATACATATTGCACGTAGTCTCTATCACTACGCATACGCACGACAGACGCAAGTCAACCGGAAAACAAGAAATAACGAACATTGAGAAGATGAAGGAAATAAAAAGACGAGAAAGCGGAAAAAGAAAAGGAAAGCAAAGAAAAGAAAAGACAAAAAACGCAAGAAAGACAAGACAAGAAGAGGAAGCAAGAAAAGGAATAGAGGAAAAATGTCATACTAGAAGACCCTAGGAACTGACTAAAGACGGCATTGTGCTCATAGAGGGTGTCGAGTGCATCATCAATGGCGATGGGGAGAGAACGCAACATGGCGAAAATGTCAGGGCGGTCTCACGATATCTTGTGACGGCCAATGGAAGGCCCACACCTTACAAGACGATGATGGTTAGACCCAGACTTCAGTCGCTTGGGCGGGAGCCCCCCCCTTCCCCCCGCCCCCCTCCCCCCATTACCCCATCACCCCCTCCCCCCCTCCCCCCCCTCGCCCCCCTCCCCCTCTCCCCTCCTTACCCCCTCCCTCCCCCCCTCCCCCCCTCCCCCCGTTCCCCCCGTCCCCCCCGTCCCCCCCTCCCCCCCTCCCCCCTCCCTCCCTACCCCCCTCCCCCCCTACCCCCCTCCCTCCCAACCCCCCTCCCCCCCTCCCCCTCTACCCCCCTACCCCCCCCACTCCCCCCCCCCCTCCCCCCCTCCCCCCCTCCCCCTCTACCCCCCTACCCCCCTCTCCCCCTCCCCCCCTCCCCCCCTCCCCCCCTCCCCCCCTCCCCCCTCGCCCCCCTCCCTCCCTCCCCCCCTCCCCCCCTCCCCCCCTATCCCCCTCCCATCCCCCCTCCCCTTCCCCCCTCCCCCCTGTCCCCGGTCGCTTAGAGATGCCGACGCTGGATGGCGCTGCCGCAGCCTTTGAGCGTCACTCTGCAACTTTGCGTCTCTCCGTCTCGTGCCAATTCGGTGTGAACAACTCGGTTCCCTCCTCCACTCGTCGAAACCATCTGCCGGCCTTCTGAGCAGCCTTTCACCACCGTTGGAATTCCATTCCAAAGACCGACATATCCTCCTTCAGATGAGCCAGCCAGTTCTTGTCTTGCCCCCCTGAGTAGCCCTTACCCCCAACAAGCTCTCCAAAAAGCACCCTCTGTGGCAGACGCTCCTCCCCCTTACGTGCTACGAATCCCGCAAACAATATCCTTCGTTTGCGCACTATCGCCTCTATGCTCTCGGAAGCTGTCTTGGCAAGCGCGTCGCGCACGATAGGGTGTGGTCGTCGCGCTTCCGTTTCTGCCATCCAAGGAATCGGAGGAGCATGGAGTGGTGAACCCGTCGTAGCCTGTCATAGTCAGGCTTGTTCGGGCTCAACGTGATGCAAACGTAAATAAGTGTCTCGACTACCTTAGCTTTCAGCAACCGCATCTTTAACCGTAAGCGCGCATCCGGACGATAATATATTTCCATCTTAGATAAACAGTACTACGGGACAGGACCATGGATCCCAACATCGGAGTGAACCTGCCAGACGAAGAGCGCCGTCGGCTTCAAGAGAACTTCGATGCTGCTGTGTCGGCGGTCAGACGCCAGTAAGCTACCCGGAGAGACGAAGAACGACCCCCAACGTAGGGAGACCAGCCCAGGTGGAGGGCCGTTTAGTCACCCGAGCATCTCACGCATGATCCAACACGAGCACCGCAGCATCAATGGGCAACAGGCCCACTGCCAGGCACGTAAAGAATCAGCAGAAGCAACAGTCCTAATGTTTTTGATGGAATGTTCAGAAAATTTTTTATAGGAGGTTCACCAGATGCTTGCTCATTTTGAGGAGGAGGCTTGCTAAGATGCGTTAGAGAGGGATATCTCTATCAAGGTAACGCCGGCAGGAGTTAGCTAAGAGGCCCTCAACAGCGGGTTTAGAGAGGAGGCAGTAGGGCACGCATTGCATGGAAGATTCTAATCAACCAGATCACGTACCCCACCATACTGAACCTGATCATCGCCGTCGGTTTGCCTAGCGGGGGTTGGTGCATTTTTAAGATATCTAATGCTCCACAGGCTGCCGCCGACGCGACTAGGCTTACCCAATCGTAGTACAGCCTAGGGGTGAAGGAAAACGAATCCCCTAACGAATATTTTGCGCGCGGTAGTGTCCTGAGAAGTCAGACTGCACTGCATGAAGTGACATTCCCTGATGTTGATGCCAACCAACTTTTTCCTCCTAATCTTTCCCATGTTTTCGCAGTGCAAAAGAGCACTATTGTCTCGAACGCAGAGCAGCGTCCTTGAAGATGTGGTGCCTAGTACTCACGGGGAAATGGACATGGCGAGAGAGGAAGAGAAAAGAACCGGGGCGGGGTTCGCTCTCGTTACCCCCGACAGTTTTTTTCGTGGCAACGCGGGTGATCAAAATGTCGGTAGATGGGAACGAGGAGACCGTGGAAGAGCAGGATAAACGGCAACAATACGGCGGACATCAGCAGCAGCAGACACAACAACAGCATGAGCAGCAGCAGCAGCAACATGCCAGCGGTCGCGGGCGTGGGAGTTGGAAGGGGGCACCACCGAAGTTGGTCGCTGGAGTTAGATGCATCGACGGCAGGGGAGACGACGGAAGGTATGTCGGTGGGTGTGGGCCAGCGGTCGGGGGTAGGGGGAGAGGTTTGCCATCGTACCCCCCGCCCCCCGCGGCGGATACAATTATGCCGGATACCCGCCGAACCTTCCCCGTCGGTTTGGGAACCAGCCACGTTAGGATGACCCTCGCAAACGATGCGAGGACTACAGCGAGTTGGGGCACATGAATCAGCTTTGCGCATGACGAGTGGGTCCAAGATACCCGATCCCCTCCCGACGCCTCCCGGATCTGCGCCACCTCGCCGGATGCGTATCGCCCCCGGCCGGCCAGGCTATCATCAGCCGTGGCCCCACTCGTACGGTCAAGCAAGTATGCCCAGCATCGCCGCCTACGGCAATGTTCTGCTGGCCTAGAGTGCCGGCACTAACGCCGCCGCCGAGGACGACAGCAACTACAACGACGACGGCGACTACTACTACGAGGGGGAGAAATTGCAACAGCCGCTGTAGCTGTACCACCAGCAGCTGGGACCCTACCTCGAGGGACAACCACAACAACCGGCGCAGTACCAGCAGTAGGTGGGGCCCTACTACGAGGAACCACTACCTCCGCCGGCGCAGTACCAGCAGGAGATGACGCCGTACGCTCACGGGCAGCAACCGACGCCACCTTTCCAGCAGCACGAGCCCCCTTCAAGCCATGCCTCGTCCTGTTCCCCTTCGCCATCTCTCGGAGCTTCTTCGTCTCCACAGGCCGCGCTGCATCTACCAATGGCACGCTCGGTGCTACAAGGCGAGCCTGGTTTTTCGTGTGATTGAGGAAGCATGAATGGGATAGGGCTTGCCAGTCAGTCTTATAGTAAGACTGCTGTCGTGGGGCGTGGGGTACGGCCAAGAGGCAGTGAGCGTTAGGTTTCCGACATCGGAGCCACGAACCATATCACCAACGACCAACGCAATGTGTATGATTGGATCGAGATTCACCCCGGAAAGGAGGACGTGTTGATTGGGGGAGAAAGGGCGATATGAGTTCTTGGTGTAGGTAGTTTGAGCCCCAAGATACACTCAAAGACTGACTTTCATGTCAAATTGCGCGAGTTTTATGTCACGGAACGTATCGGTTTCAACTTGTTTTCACTGCATGCCGCCCAAGCGTGTCAGACGATTACTCTCGACAAGGATGACGCAGACCTTCTTCAATGGGGTTCTGACTATCCAACGTGACTTGACTGGATGATCTTTGTTCGCGACTCGCTTTGACCCAACTCCAATTACAAAACTTATGCTGTACCTGCCCTGTCTGGTGTGCCCCGCCCCCCCCATTCTCTGAGATTGGTGTGCCTGGCGTCCAACTCCCCCCCCCCCCGCCCCCCCACCCTTGATGAAGATAGGGCAGGGCCCTCGGGTGTCGGCTCCCACCCCCTTTGCCACCATAGTGTAGAAAAGGTAGTGCCTGTGGGCAGTGCCGCCCGTCGTTAACGCCGGGTTACCTACAGATGGGGCAGGGTCCTCGGTTTTTAGCTCCCAGCCTCTTTCCCACCATAATTTAGAAAGGGTAGTGCCTGCGGACAATGGTTTCTCGCCTGTGATCTACAACGTAGTACCTAGTGAAAATTCACGTTTCTCGCCTGCCGTTAGTGGTGTATTGCCTGCGGTTTCTTGTGTCCCCGTCCCGGCTTGATGTAAAGCATGTTTAGGACCATCGGTGCAATGCGCCCATAGGGCATCTACTGTGGGTCCCCGCGGAGTAGAGCTAGGAATGGTAAGAATTAGACCTCTTGCCGCTGCCGCCGGCGTGCAGGAGGGAGACATGAGCGTGGTCACGGATGCTACACTAATGAATGGTCAAGGTGAAACTGTGTACACGAACTTCTTCCCTGCGCCCCTTAATGCTGCACACCGCAACCTCTTCCAGAGACGGATTGGCATGAACTTTACGTTGGAAACATATGGATGACTGCTGCTGCTGTACTCGCTCCTGGTAGAAGCCCATTTGTTGTTGGAAAACCCACCAAGAGCATGGAAAATACCCACTTTCACGTCCACTTTGGCCACTTGATTAGACGATGTGTAGATGGAAACGGCTCAGCAGCATTGTTTGACCTTCTCGGGAGTGCTTCCGCCGTGTTGTGGATGTTTGGAGCCAAAGGAGGTGCGGGCTGGGATGTCGCGGGGGACGAAATCGCGCGCGGGGAAGCCTATGGAGACGATGCATATCGACCTGGTTAGCCCCAACAAGGCGTCCATGGGCAGGTCCGTCAACCTGATCATGTAGGTTGAAAGCGCCTCGAGGTGGATGCGGCGATACGGAATGAAACATAAGTCAAAGACCGTCACGTACGTGCGGACGTTCGTCGCCGACATCAACAACATGGAGCGGTCGCACTGCTTCCGTACGGACAACGGCGGGGAACTGACTAGGCGCGGCTACGTGGAGGTTTGCGACTCCGCGAGGATTCACCGCGAGGACACGGCCCCAGGAAACCCGTAACAGAAAGCGGTTGTCAAAAGCGTAACCTTGCGAGCCATGAAGGGTGGCCATGCGGCCCGTCTCGAGGTTCATCGGATTTTTCCGGGCGTCGATCTGGCGCGAATCCCCAACCTAGGCGATAACGGTAACCGTCTGTGCTTGGTTACTATTCTTTGGGCTGCACAAGGCTTTAACAGATCGGCGAACAAAGCCAACACCGGGTGGCGTTCGCTGTACCAAGTTTGCTTCACGTGACTATTGGCCCTGCAGGTGGTGCCTTTCTTCCAGGAGGGCATGATGAGGGTTGACCGCAGCACACAATCCGACGTCCAGTCGGTGTTGTGCAGTTGTTTGAACAACGGCCATAAACATCCCTTGTCCGCCGTAAAGGCCATCAAGTCTCCGACGGGGGTCCTTGCTACACCAGCGACGTCGTGTGGATGGCCCAGCGTGCACCGTTGTTGTCATTGCCGGCACCGGCGATCGCAGGGGTATCAATGTGGGACGCCGCGACGGCAACGCCGGTGTTCAACATCGGCTACGTGACGCCACCACCACCGATTCGGTCATCAGAGCTACAGTCACTACCGCCGTCGATCCAGCCCCCGCTGCCACCGTTATCGCCGTCTCACAACTCATTGCTGCCCCCTGCCGTCACCCTGCTGCGACTTCACACGGAGCCGCCGCGGGTATTCGGCCGTACCCGGTTGAAGACGGTTCAGTTCTCCAATGGGCCAACGACTCACATCTCAGGCACGCCAGAAGAGCCGATCTCCTCGCCGCCAGTACCGAGCGACCAGGGACTCCACCACAGCGTCGGACTGCCGATGATGAGCAAGACTGCGCTGCTGTCGACGGTGACTCCGCGTGGAATCGTCGACGCCAGACGCCGCAACAAGCCGCCGAGGTTTGGGGGCCGCGGCCAGCAGTAACTCTCCGTTGGGGGCCGCCTTCACTTTCCGTTGAGGGCTGCGAAGGGGCACCACCGGTTGGGGGGCCCACGTGGATTCAATGCGCTATAGCGGCGATGCTCGCCACTCGGGAGGACATCGACGTGACCTGGGACAACCAGCGGCCGGCGTACAAGCTGCCTGGTTTGCCACACCATTACGCCTCTGACCTCAAGGTGCCAGGTGCCAAGGAGCCACGAGAAGGCTATGCGATCGAAGAACGCTCATCTTTGGAAGGATTCGGCGAGGCGCAAGTTTGACAGGCTGCTGGATGCGGGGAAATTTTGAACGTAGCGACCAGTGGAAAGCTACATCAATGCAATGTGAGGTTTCGGTTCGAGGAAAGCTGATGAGCACGACTGGCCCACGAAAGCCAAGGCGAGGCTTGTAGCGCGAGGGTATTAGCAGAGAAGAACATTGCTTTTGGAGAATAATTTGCGCCCACTGTTGCTGTGTAGAGTGTTCGGTTTTTGGCAGCAATGACGTGCGAACTGGATTTTGACTTGTGCCATTTCGATATTGAGCAGGCTTTTGTGCATTCTGACCTGGAGTAAAACGTTTACGTGCGTTTGCCTCACGGTTGGTTGCGGTGAGATGTCGGTGAAGATATTAAGACGGAACGAGAACTTGTATGGCTTGAAGCAGGCGTCGGGGCAATGGGACTCACATCTTACTAGATGCCTATTGAGTTTGGGATTCATGCAGGGTGCCTTGCTGATGCATGCGTTTTTGGGTTGATGGCAGGTAGGGGGTGTAGTGATGTCTATAGTGGTACATGCCGACGACATATTTGTCGTAGGAGAGAATGCAAGTTGTGACCAGTCTGGCAGGGATTTGGACCAAATGGTCCCGGTCAAAAATCGGGGGAAGTTGCGTTGGTATTCGAGGTGTTTTTACGAAAGGGACTGGGAGAAAGGGGTGTTGAAGATTTCTCAGCAGATATTCGCTGACCAATTGGCGGATTAATACGGGATAGGGTTTGGTGCGAGTGCCCCGCTCACGGTTGGCACGAAACGAACGAAGTTCGACATGAATAAAGCACCAGGAAAATGGCCGTTTCGACAATTGGTCGGCTCACTAATGTGGCTGTCAACCACCAACCATATATTTGCAACGCAGTAAGAGCAGTGGTTAGGTACTTCGCTTTGCCAAAGATAGCTCAGTAGAGGGAAGCGCTTGGTAGTTCAAGGTATTTGAGACGGACTAGCTCATTCGGTGTCACGTTCCAGAGAGGTGCATCAACGGGCCCGAGCTTGCAGGTAGTATTTGCTGATGCAGACTGCGCAGGTTTGGCGACCGACAGCAGGTGTTGTGCGGGCCGTCATGTGTGGAGGTGGTGTGTCTTGGGTTTACAGGACCCAGAAGTGCGCCACACTTTCTACCACGGAGGTAGTAGAGCATGTGGCGCTTGCAGACGTCATTAAGGAAGCGTTGCTTTTGAGGCAGGTTTAGCGTTTCATGTTGCCTGATGTGGGCATGGCGTGCATACCGGTGTTCGAGGACAATGACGGCGCGGTGCAGCTCGTCAAGAACCCAATCACCAACTCGAACTTGAAGCAAATGAACGTACGGCACCATTTTCGCAGGGAGTTGGAAGGGCGGAAAGAGATATCGACCATCCATGTACGTATCGTCTTCTTTTCAGCACGCAAACTTCTTTACGAAGGCAATACGACGGGAATCGTTTGGGTTTTACCGTAGTGGTTCAATGAGCTGTTCGTAATATTAGTTGGAGGTAAAAACGGTGTTGGGTTTGAGTGTTGGATGACTAAATTTTGGTATGTTTTTCTCGATCTCGGTATTATAGTTTCGCTTGATGGAAGACTTGGGATTGGTCGTTTTGGGGTATTGGACGACGACCTTTGAGCTTTTTTATCTTGAGTCCGGAATTTAATTTCGCTTGATGGAAGGCTCGGGAGTGTGTTAGTTTGGGGGAAGAATACTATTGGTTGTTTCGAGTATTAGATGATGAAATTTGAGGCTTTATCTTGATTTCGGCATTATATTTCGCTTGAATGAAGACTTGGGAGTATGCTGATGAATAATGTTGGTTGTTTCCGAGTATTGGATGGTGAAATTCGAGTTTATCTTGATTTCGGTATTAAAAGTCGGTTGATGGAATACTTGGGTATATTAATCTGGAAGTATATTTATTTGAGGTAAAAAATTGGTTGTTTCGGGATTATTTGGGTCTGGTACAGTAATGTTAAGATCTACGGCCTCGAAAGGCCTGTAATTATCCGAATTTGAGATACTTCCTCGAAAGGCCTGTAATTATCCGAATTTGAGATAATTTGGATGGGTTTCGCATGATAAGCTTGGGCGTTATATTCGGGAAAGTTCGGAAATAGATCGGAGGCACGTGCCTCCGATCTCAGAAGCCATCCGCGGCTCTGGTAGAATCGAACATAGCTACGTCTCTACGAAGGCAAAGAAGGCGAGTACTCTCCGAGGACCTGCTCAATTGGCTGACCTGCAAGGGGCAATCTGTGTCCTCACCAATAACCTTACAAATGGCGTCGTCTTAAGCTTGACTTGCTATTGTAGCAGGGTTCCCCCAAATGTCTCCGATATATATTTTCTCGTAGCGATTTTGCTTTTGCTCTCCATCGAGCCCACAACCCATGTTCCTTCAGGGGTGGCTTCTCAATGGAGGGAGCGCCCTTTGTCCTACAACGGCGACCACAACAGCAGTGACATGACAGGGGCCCCTCCTGTTGGTCGCCGGGCACGTACCACACGGACGACACCTTCCAACTACTACGTGCGGACGACAATGCTCTTCGGAGCACACTCCTCGTCTCGGTTTTGGTCCCTTTAGTTGTCGCCAGGCACGCACAACACGGACGACACCTTCCAACTACGTGCGGACGACACTGCTCCTCGGAGCACACTTCTCGTCTCCGCTTTTGTTCGCATCAGTTCCCCGCCAGCTGTGTCGAATAGACCACTCCGCAGCGGAACTGCTCAATACCCACCCATCGGACTTGTTTGCTCCACGCTCAGCCAGCATATTGCACTGCACATCTCAGCGAGCTGCCAGCACAAGCCCCAAGATCGTCCGTCGACCCGTACTTTTTTTCGGGCGCTTCGGGGCTGAGGCATATGCACGACGCGCCACGGACAAGCATACTGGAATCAACCTTTCGAAGGACCATTGACGGGGGCTTCGCTTGCTGAGAGACCCCATCGGCCTGCATACGCCTTTTTTCTGACGGAGCCAAACCGACCTTCGCGGGACCCCCTTGGACTACGGGCACCGTGCTCTATTAGCTCATGTCGGGGCTCCTTCCTTGTGGTCCTCCCTGGGAATGAACAGGAGGTGCTCGTGGGATGTTTGGGCTTTCCCGTTTGGCGATTCGTTCCAGTACACGCGTTATGGTATGGGTTTCAGTACATACGTCCATCCGACATGCGCGTCGAACAAACTGCTGTGCTACATTTCTGCTGAATATTGTACAGCTACTAAGTTGACGCAACTCGGACCCCTCCCCGATCTTTCGCGATCAACAGCGTTCCACTGCGTCACGTAGCTTCAACCACCATCATGTTCGCAGCTATACCAACCACCAGTGCAGTGCAGCATAATGGGCTCGCTGTCAATACATGCCATATACCGCAGGATTATCTGCTGTAGAAGTCACTGTACAGCAGCCAAGCCGCCAACTTTGCTCCTACCCATTCACCACATAGCTCGACCCTTGACTGCCCCAGCGTCTACAATTACAGCACTGCAACCCTGACACCCTCCGCTGCTGTGCGAGTGCTCGTGCAAGTTCAATTCGAGAGGTTTTTTCGTCTTGGCCTGCCATGGACTAGTACTTGAATTTAGGGAACGCTGAAACTCTGTGCTGCCTTTTTTGGGCAAGGCTGTCGGCGTGTGCGATGCCCTATATTCCACCATTCATGGGTACGCGGGGGCTAATATGCGGGCACAGCTGCGATACTCAGGCACTCTGCACTGCTACCAACGCAACTGTCCCTTTGTAGTGCGGTCGGTGTGGGTAAGGGTTCTTTTTCAGCTGTCCAGGCGTTCTTAGGCCGTCTTCCTACTGCCGGTACATGTGCTGTCCTTCCACAATGCTGCTAGGATAAACGCTGCATATATTTTTTGCAGCTGTCACGACGGATACTGTTCGTTGCAATGCCGATTACGGTTGGCGAAGACGCTGAGTACTAAAATTTTGGCGCAAATGCTGCCTTTTTGCTGCTGTTGGTACATGTGTTGCCATGCCCTTCACGATGCTTCTAGAGTCTATGCTGGCCTTATTTCTATCTGCACATGTTCGGACAGCTACTGCCCGTTACAGAGCGTTTACTACAGATCGCGGTGGTAATGCACTTTACAGCTTTCAATAGTGCAAGTGGGGATCAGCCCGTTTGATGCGATACTTCGGGGCACACAGCCTTTCTATTCGGCTGCCGGCGTACACACCTTTTCTACAGCTGGTGTTGGCGTTTTACTACCCTTCTTAAGGCGGTTGGTGTTGTCGTCACCCGTGGTCATAGGAGCAATCTTGCAGCAATCAGCACTACTGTAGGCTCGGCCGTCCCTCTATGGTGCGGTCGGTGGGGGAACTGCCTTGTTCGGACGCTATACTGCCCATGTTGGTGCGGTTGGAACCTCGTTACCTCTTACAGCAGCGACACTACAGCAATCAGCACTGCTGTAGGCGCGATCGTCCCCCTATAGTGCGGACGGTGGGGAAATTACCTTGTTCGGGAGTTATACTGCCCATCTTCGTGCGGTTGGTATTGTCGGTACATATGGGCACAGCAACGGCAATGCAGCGAGCAGCACTGCTGTAGGTGCGACCGTTCCCCTATAGTGCGGTCGGTAGGGACACTACCTTGTTCAAGCGTTGTACTGACCTTATCCTCTCATTGGCACATGTACAACTATATTGTTCTACCCCCCTCTACACTACTGTTGGGGCAGATGCTGCCCGTTTTGTTTACGGTTGGCTGCGCGATCCTCTACTGTGGTACCTCCCCTACACTCCATTTGGGCGCCCCTTTATTGTGCTACCCCCCTACACTGCATCTAAGACCAATGCTGCCTGTTTTGGTACGATGGGCGTGGGCTTCTTATGCAACACTTTACTGTGCTACCCCCCTCCCCTCCCCCCTAGACTGCACCTAGGTTAAATGCTGCCTATTTAGGTGCGATGGGTATGGGCGTTTTGGGCGACGCTTTCCTGTGTACCTCCCCGCGCCTAGGTTAAATGCCGCCTGGTTAAGTGAGATGGGTGCACACGTACCTTTACTATGTTGCACCCCCTGCACTGCGGTTAGGGTCAGTGCTGCCCATTTTTGGTGGATTTACTACGGTTTGTGCGGGCGTTACCCGTATACTCTACGGTCAGACTGGGCGGTGCCCATATGTTGCGGTTTTGGTGGATGGTACCCTTCTTACCGCTGTCCTCCTTTTATCGGCTAGTTGACGTGGCTATTACCATCACTGATGCTGGATGAAGTCGAGGCCCGTATATTGCTGCTTGCTCAAAACAGATATACCGCTACTTGGAGCAGGGACAAAACAACATATCTGCCTTCAAAGCTTCTTTACGCGTCGTTCCCATCCCGCCATTTTCTCCTGGACCCCCTTCTTCCGCTGCCCTCCGTACAGACAACAAGCAACAACATTTTTACCAGTGAGGAAGCGGGCTACTCGGGGCAGGCTGAGGTCTTCCACGCGCCCCAACCCGGATGCCCACGAGACAGGGAGAGATCGCTCGAAATCTCGCGACTCGAGAAGGGTGGAATAAATGGAGGCGGGTTCCGGTGACGAGGCAGAAGACGGACCACAATATCACCACCCGGACCCACCAACCCAGAGGGTCGCCTCGCCGGTTCGCGCAGAGAACAAGACGGACCAACCCCCACCGGACTCGGGGGCGTCTCGGCGCCAGCTTTCGCCAGCCCCGGGGAAGCCACACCAGCTGCCCCCCCCCGCTCTCGACAGCGCACTACCGCCGCCACCTTGGCTCTCCGCGCTCGGCCGAGCGCCACCCCCAAGGCTACCGGGACCTGGGCGCCTATGCCGACCCCTTGAACGTGGCTACTCGGCGGCGCTGGCCCAGCGGGCGCTAGACGACGCCAACCAGGTGACACTGCGGCGTGGAGCACGCCGACGTCGGTTTGACGAGGATATCGAGCAGGCGATGACCGCTGGGCGGGAGGCGTCTCTGGTAGTAGAGAGGGCGCAACAAGCCTTCGCGCAATCAGCTGCGTCGGCTGCGACAGGAGCTACCGCGGCCCCCTCGCCTTCGACACGCCCGCAGGGTGTCGCATCATAGCAACCACGACCCGAGGACGCGGCCTTTTTCAAAGACAGCGTCACGTGCATGGCGTCTGCACCGAGTGTAGCGTTCTCCGCAGCGTGGGCGACCGCGGGGGTGGAAACGGCCTCCGCCGTCCTCACGTCAGAGAGGCCGGCGACGTGGCAAGTGGACGTTCTTTCAGTGAAAGCGCCCTGGACTCGCATAAATTGTACGCCCTATGTCGGACAGACGGGAGCCGCCCCGACCCTTGCCCTCGTCAAGGCCTTGCTGATGGCCCACGACGAGACCCCCGACCCCGTCTTCTGGTCGAACCCCGGAGGAAGAGTTGGCGGAACGCAACCGGGGGGAACAACAAGACAACGACAGTCGCAACCGCGGGGACTGCAACCGTGAGGGTGGCATCCAAAATTGTGGGAGTGGCAACCACCACCACCGCCGCGGCAGTGACAGCGGTGGTGGAGGCGGGGGAGGCGTATAGGGTGCTGGTGTTTCTGAGGGTGCCGCGGAGGGGTCAACTTTAGTCCAACAACCGGGGCAGTTGGCCGCAGCTCTGGTGGAGGCAACGGAGGGCAGATGAATAATACCAGAGGACGTTTAGCGTGAGACGGCTCGTCAGCATTCTCCCGCTCGTCTTCGTCCTCGAGCACGGACCACAGTTCGGCGGTCGTGGTAGCAGGCAATATATGTCGAGAGCTAATGCAGAGCATCTGGGCCTGAGGCTTTCGCCCTTCTGTTGCGTCCGCTGATGACGCACGTCGCCGGGGTTGACACGGAGAAGAGATACACTAAGTTAAATAATTTTGGAATGTGTAACGGCACGCCTTTTTCTGATTTCAGTCGGGAGTTTTGCGCACTTCTGTCGATCGCTGCAGGGAGTGAACGTGTTTTGTTTCCGGGGACGGATATGATGTCGGAGGTGGTTCGGGTGACGATGAATGAGCAATAGCTGGCTCTCCTGCCTGCGTTGTACCCTGGTTCGAAGGCAACGGACCCGCGGCCATACCCCTCGTTGGGTGCTATGTGGCGGACGTTTAGTGACTAAGCGCATAATAAGACACCTGCCGTCAACGGCGAACCATTTTTTTTCTCTGCCTGTTTCTTCGTCAGGAGCGCAGTCATCCGCCCCGTCGGGACCCCGGCCCGCCGATCATGGGCGCGGCCCGGGCCGAGTGCCGTCCCAGTCGCTTTCGTGGCAGACGAGATCGAGCCATCATTCAACTGTCATGCCCATCGATGATTCATCTACCCCTTGGCTTGATCACACATCGAAGTGGTGGCCACTAGAAGAGGATCCTTGTGCAGTAGGTTTCGCCGTTCTTGCCTCGTTTAAGACAGACGACCCTCCCCTCTAGAGTGGCCTCCTTTCATCTTGCGCTGATGCCCTCTGAGAAACCCGGGGGCTTTGCCTCAACTGCCACGAAGACAGCCATTCCTCTGAGCACTGTAGGCATCCTTTCATTACTGCGAGGGGCTGCTTGAACCCTGAACTTGGCCAACTTGGCGACGATGACGCACACCGACGTTGACAAACACGCATGGTCTGCTACCACTGAGACGATAATTCTTATCGCCCGAACAACAAGAAAAAAACGTCACCATCTTTCAGGTCAATCGCGAGAGTACCACCAGGATCAGGGACAGGTAACTGTTACAAGGATACTACATACACGTCGGATCACGATGGTGGTATCCGGCGCTTGCCCGCCTCTTCTGCCCCGGCTCCTGCTCCTCGAATGTGCTTTAGAGCCGCCCACAACCGGGCGAAAACAATTTCGCGCGCCAGCCTGGAATATTCCGTAACGGCAATCGACAGCCCGACGGTGGTACGGCACCGTCTACAACACTGTCGGGGGCACCTCTTTTGTTTTCGGAAGATGCTCGTGTTCTGTTGCTAACCTATCCAGTAACGCAGCACAGATTGCCTCTGTCAAGCGCCCACGGGCTCCTACGCCGTCTGCGGACGATTCTCACGGCGTGGTACCGGCGGCGGGAACTAGCGCTTCGAGCGTGGTTTCCTCCAGCCAGGTGTATTTTGTTTTTATGACGGCAAGAACGCGCGCTTACAGCGACGTTCCCTTCGGTCATGGTCTGAGTTTGGCGACGGGAACCGCGTTTCCAGCGATGTTTCCCTCAACCGCGGCATAAACTCGGCAATGCGGGTACGCGCTCCAAACGCCGCCCCCATCAACCATGACACGGAAGCCTGCACTTTGCGCGCCCCCCCCCAGACACGCGTCGCGCAACAATATAGCTGCGGTAACGGCGCGTCGCCTTTTTACGCGAACAGTGTTCATCCTCCCCTCTCCCTGACCAGACGGTGGCGGTGGGTTTGAGGTGTGGGACGGTCGACCCGCAAACACTTCTTCTGACCACGAGGTGGCGGTCGATTTTGAGTTGTGGGAAGGCCAACACTAAAAGACCGAGATCTTCTGCGAAGCTCAATCCGGTGTTTGTTCACGATAACAGCGGGCGCTCTGTCCTTTATTCCACCAAGGAGCAGTCGACAAGATTAGCTACCTCGTCTGCCTTCTCCAAGAGGCGTAACGGAAACGAGCCTCCTCGGTAAAAACATTATTGTCACATGCCCGAGCCCCGCTCCAGAAGACGTTCACAGGGTCTACGGACCCTGCTTTTGTCTGTTAACACGCTAACCCACGTGTTTCAGGCTACATCTGCCCCAGTGGCACAGGAAGAAGATCCAACGGCCAGTGGTGCGCCACGGCTTCCAGCCTGATCAGCTGGACGCTATTCCCGTAATATTACGGAAGAATCGCGCCTATCGTCAAGCAGAAACAGCTCAGAGCCCCTGCCCCTTCGGGCGCAGTTAGAGCAGTTTTCTTGCGATTATACGCCAAAGAGCGAAGCGGCCACGACGCGAGAAACCGTGGGTTCGGATTTGCGTCGTGCTCCCGGGGCCTGGTGTTCCTGAGGGGGACATTACAGGCCCAAAGAGCCGGGGACTGTTGTTCCCAGAAAGGGATATTGCAGACCCCAAATGTCCAATGAGGCTACCGACGAGTTGGCCCCGTCGGTTTCTTCGGGCGCAGTTAGAGCGGATTCTCGCGCTTTTCCGCCAACGAGCGAAGAAAGACCCGAGGCGAGAAACCACGGGTTCGGATTCGCGTCGTGCTCCCGAGGCTTGGTGTTACCGGACGGGGAAAATGCAGGCGCAAATTCCAACACGGCTTTTGACCCTTCTCTCGAGTACTCCACAGACCAGAAGTGGTGTCAATCTGGCAGCCCCCATCCTATGTTACACGGTGGTCCCCTTCGTCGTTTGCCGCGGACGACGTGCCATATTCTTGCGCGGAGCAGTAGATGCTGGCCGAGAAGACCAGGCTTTTCCAAAACCATCGAGCATTGGGGCTCATCATGTCGTCGCTTAGTCCAAGCACACGCAAACGCATCGATCGAGGCGTGCGCAGCTTTGACTCCGGTATCGAGGCCAGGGAGAAGCACAACGACGTGTTATTTGAAACCTACGCCAAATCCACGCAGAATCCAGCCTTAAGAAAACACCTCTTGAGCTCTAACAACAAGATTCTGGCTGAATCCAGCCCTCTGGACCCAGTGTGGGGCATTGGTCTCCGAGCGGATGCTCCCAGGGCCAACAACCAATGCCAGGGGAAAGGAAAACTTGCCCGGTGAGACACTTTGTGCCGTTCGCGAAGCTATTCGTGACAAAAAGACCGGGCCGGCGCACCCGGATTCCCCTACTCGGTTCCGCACCTGCACTGCGAATGCAAGAACCCAGAAATCTCGGCCGCGCCCCGGCCCGGCCGTTAACAGCGGCCAGCGCTCGCAAAGCTTCCCCTTCGGCGTTTCCGAACTATTTCTCGGGCGCGTTGGCCAGTGAAAAGCCGTGGAGGTTTGGAGATAGCTTCTGGCGTCGGCCCTGACCTTACGCTGTCAGAACACGGCACCTGGTTTGTCGAGAATACTGTGACGCTGGACGATGTTTTGTTCACTATGAACATCGCGTATATCAGTCGAGCAACACCCGACTCGGAGAGGCACTGGACTCCTCTAGATTTGGGGACCGGCAGCATTGTTTGGCTCCCTAACGCCTCCGAGGGTCCTGTGGGGAACAAAGTTCGGCATATTCTCCGGCCACAAGACACGGGAGAGCATTGGCAAAGTGAGGACCCTTAATGCACGAGTCCAGCGGTAGCTTAAGTTCGTCACCGCGTTCGATTGCACACTCGAGTACCGCAAAGACAGGGATAATGGCATCGCCGTTTTTTCCGGCCCATCTTCCACACCCTGCTACGGCGTACAATCGCAGTGGCATGACAGACTTCAACCTCGTGCGGTTGGCAAGCCCCGATCCCGTAAGAGATAGCAGTATCCACTTCCTACGGACCCGCGGGCGGCGCGCTCCCTCCTCGCCGATCCCAAGGGTCGGTTTGGGTGTACTCACGCCCCTCGCCGGAAGCACTGTCTTGGGTGGGCTCGTGCCCCACACTGAAAGCACTCCTATGGGTGGACTTGAACCCCTCACCGACAGCACTGTCTTGGGTGGGCTCGTGCCCCGCACTGAACATGCTACCTTAAGTGGGCTCCCTCCCACCTCTACCGCATTTCACGATTTTCCCACACACGAGCCACGTACAAGGATTGACGGCCTTTCTGCTTCCCCGGGAAGATTCGTCGCTCGTTTTTCTGCCTCCATCGCCACTGCCGAAAGCTGGACCGGCCGCTGGTTGATTTCTCCTGTCGCTGACACCATTTTCGCTTCGGTGTTTGCCATAATCATCGAGGGCGGCACAGGCTCCCCAGACACCCTGGCTGCAGCGATGCCCATCGCACAGCCGACTTATCTGTCCCGGAGATCTACACACGAGACGGCCCCCGCCGCGACCATCGGTCCGACTGTGTCCGCCTCCACCTTGCTTGGTACTCCAGCCCCTCCGTCGTCGACGATGCGCCGACGAACAGCGACAGCAAAGGGTAATGCACCCCCGCTGTAGAATATGGATTCGACCCGGCGGGTCCCCTCGGCCATCTTCCAGAGGAGGTACAACCCCGCCGCGAGTCCAACGGCCGCGGCCGGCTCCGCCCTCCGCCGCGACTCCTGTTCCTGCCGACTCGCCGGTCCGCACGGTGCCACTACCGTCCGACCGCGACCACGCAGAGCCTATATGGGAACTTCTCTTCTACGGCTCACGCCTTCTCCTGGTGACACGCCCACTGCACATACAAGGTCGGACGCCCTCGGTGACGCTGCTGAATTACCGTTCGCTGATTCCGTCGCGCGTTGTTCACATGCCGATTGTAATCGCAAGAAGCACGCTGAGCCGACGTGTCACGCCGTGATGCGTTACGTCTCTATCGGTCAGCCATCGGTCCTGCCGCCCGACGTTTTGGCGTGCTACCCGCACAAGCGTCTATCCCTCTCAGACATCAAGGAGCTGGCGGATAAGGGTTGACTACATACAATCGACGACGACATCGTCCTACTTGTCCTAAACTCGACACTGTCGCAACCAAGGTCTGACAAACCCAACTCTGTGCGGCAAGCTGTTTGCTTGCTAAACGAGGAGCCAGTTTGCATCTACGTCCCCCTGCTTATGCGCCCTTGGATCATGCAAGCTTGTCACTCGACGGTCTCTTGTCACCTTGGCACCACGCGCACGTTGCGGTTGCTGGAGCGGTTTCATTGGTGGATTGGCATGAATGTGTGCATCGGGTGGTGGCTTCGCCACTGCTTAGTGTACTAAGCGCGGAAACCTCCACGGCTGAATGTCCGTTGGCCCACCATCGTAATGCCTCTACCGGAATGTTCAGGTGTCGCCGTCAATGTTGACTACTTTGGCCCCCTTCCGGTCACACCACGAGGCAACATCTACATTCTGCTTTTCACCGATCGCTAAGTGTCGGGCCGACATGATCCCCGCCACTGCCGCTGAGTTTACCGTGGAGGGTAAATCCAAAATACCCTGCTGAACCAATACATCTCCTTGTGGGGGCGCCCGCGCACCATACTCTCGGACAACGGGCTGCAGTTCTACTCCAAGCTTTCGCAAGCTGTATATCAGCTGTTGGGCGTGCACAAACGTGCTACAAGCTCCTATCATCCCACCCGTGACGGGGGCGTTGAGCGGGTAAACCACATTATTGCCCAAAAGCTGGCTATGGTAGTCAACGAGCGACAAGACGATTGAGACTTGCATCTGCCCCACGTCGAATTCGCTTGCAACAAGTCAGTCAGCGCAGCGACGGGTCTGGCGCCCAACGAGGTCCACATGGGCAGACTCCCACGGCCCTTCTTGACGGTTTTCGACCGCACTGGCGTCGTGGGACACCAGAGCCTGGCCCGCGACTACCTGGCTTATTTTGACTTGGCCACCAACCGGAAAAAACGCGCGAATGACATTGTCCGCGCGCACCACGCCCTCACCGTTTCTCGTGTTAACCGCAGAAACTCCACTCTCGCTGACGCGCTGCATCCAGCACCTAACTTCGCTACGGGGGGTCGGGCATGGGTGTAAAACTCTGTCTCCACCATCCGCCAGGGTGTGAAGGCGAATACCGACGCCAAGGTACACACAAGGCCAACTCGCGCGTAACTGGACGGCCCCGTACAAGATCCTGGCAGTCGGTCCCTGCTCCGCTGCCGTGACCCCGGACGGTTCGCCGCTGGAGAGCAACCTCCTATATTTGCATCTCTTTTCCGACCTGCCCGCTTCGGACGCTCGTCGGCGTGTGGCCATTGAGCGCCGGAAACCCTGCGCCAACCCCACGACAGCGGGGACATGCCCAAATAGCTACCGGCAGGGCTGACGCAGTACGTGTTCAACACTTTTTCCAAGAAATCCCCGCCGTACCACGTCACTCAAGACGACGTTTCGACTCCCCTCCAGCGGCTGGAGGTGGAGCAGATCACCGGTCATCAGTCGGTACGGGGGCGAGCTGGCGTCATCACGGTGCTATAGAAGACGAATTGCGCGGGACTCTCTGAAACTTTCTGGGAACAGGGATGGACCTCCACCTCTCCCGCTCCCACATGTTGCGTTATTGAGCCGGAATGCCGGACCAGCACCGACAAACCAACCTCCTCTACCGCCGAATGCGGATCAAGGCTGCACAGCGCGAGCTCTCCCGCAACAACGGGGAACGTTTCCTAGCGCCGGGATACGCCTGTGCTCCCCGCGCCGATTGGCTCCGTCGCTACCACGACAAAGTACTTCCTAATGGAGCCCATTTTTGGAACAAGGGAGACGATGGGTTATGGTGGCTTGGAAAAATTAGCGCGAGCACTACCGAGGACAAGGTACACCTCGTCCGCTTTCTGGACGACCCCGGACCGATTAAAGTTCCTATTGCCCCGGCGCGCTACACGACTGCGGCGGGAGACATACGAGGCTCTTGGTGCTTGCAAGTTCACATCGCCAGTGCATTTCCTCAGGGAATCCAACGTGACGTAGTCAAATCTCGAGGCACGGCCGTGGCCAGTTGACTTTCAAGCCGCCACCGATCCTCGATAGTTCTTCATTTTGTGGAGTTATGAGGTCCGAGTATTTGTCTTGGGGTTGTTCGTAGTGTCCTGGGAGTTTTCGTCAGGGTTTGCGGCGGTTCTTTTGTTTTTTGTTCTTCTTGTCCTGCCGAGCCGCCTACTCAGTAAACGGCCAGGGTTCGGGTAATACGCCGCTATCTGAGGCGCAGGGCTGTCGCGTTTTCGTCGTTGTTCAATTTCGCTCTGCCAACGCGCTCCTCAGCCCAGAGCCGGGAGGTGACCAGGGTACCCTGTTCCCGCGTAACGTTGTACAGGGATCTGTAGGGGTCTGTGTGTCATCTTATATATTTTTTGTGTTGTATTTGTTCTACTTTGTTTTTTCGACTAAACACTTCCCCCCCTTGCGGGGCTGTAGGTGTTGCCACGTTCCATCCCGGGTATTTGTCGTTTCCTCTTCTAAACCCCCGCCATGCCGATGGCCCGCGGGAGGTTTCTCGCATGATTCTCCCTTGTGATAGCGCCTGTGTTCTCCTCCATATCGACTAGGGCTCGCCCCGCAATAGTAGCTTTCCTGTGATTGGTTTGCCGTAGAGCCTTTCCTGTCCCCCCCCCGCCACACCGGCGCTTTGCGGCAGGTTCCAGAGTCTTTTCTGCCCCCCCCCGCCACACCGGCGGCACGAGGCAGGTTTTGGAGGGGTGATTTTTGCCTTGTTGTGGGGTCTGCGTTTCCTCCAATAGATTTTCTTCGCGTGTTTCTGGCTCCATTGCCAGACCGTTAGAGGCGTGGGAGTGGGTTGTGAGGAGCCGCATCTACGACTCATGGTCTAGTTTGTAGAACGGATTTTCCCCGAATCTCCCATACTTCTGCATATGCGGCTCATCAGGGTCGGCTAGTGTTAAGATACGGCCTCGAAAAAGCTGTAATTATTCGAATTTGAGATCATTTGGATGGGTTTCGTATGATAATGTTGGCGTTTTATATTTGAGAAAGTTAGGTAATACTGTAGATCAGAGGCACGTTGCTCCGATCTCAGAAGCCATCCGGGTCTCTGGTGGAATCAAATGAAGCTACACCTCTACGAAAGCAAAGAAAGTGAGTAATCTCTGAGGACCTCCTCATTTGGCCGACCTGCAGGGGGCACTCAGGGTCCCCACCAATAACCTTACAGTAAGCAAATTTTGCAGTATTTAGGATTATTTGGTAATCGGTTTGAATAGACGTTATCGGGACTATTACAAGCTGGGGGAACGTTTGTTAAGTGCTTGTATCAACGCCTGATTGGAATTTTATTTGTGGTTTGTGAACCTGTACCGCATTTTCGGAGCTGCAGCGGAACTTATGGTTCCCGAGAAACTATGATAAATAACATGTATGTAACCTCTAATCTCTTACGATTGGAGCCACCACGTGACTGGGAGGCACATCCCCTCGGTCGCACTTCATAAATCTTCACATTTGTCACTCAGCCCCGGCTCATGGCTCTCCGGATATCGTGACTCTGTCTCCGTGAGCCAGCCCGTCCCCAACCCACCTGGTTCCTCGATAATTTTGGACACGTGGTCATATAGTGAATCGCTCCATGTACTGTAGCCTATTTGGAAGGCGTACATACTTATGTCAACTAAGGGCAATTCCAGGAAAGAAAAATGTAAATAATGACAGTTATAATATTGTGGATACCATGTCTCGAAACCAACACGCCTAGGGAATATGTCGAAACTCCTCCTCCCTCCCCGACATGGATTCTGGAAGCTACGCTTGGGGCACTCGAGAGATTGGCCATATCTAGGACTCATCACGGAGCCTTCCCCTCCCCACCGAGCGGGTTCTACGCAGCGGGACTTTGAAAGGTCCCGCTAGATTGTTCGATTGACACGAGAGCTGAGAGAGTAATGACAACTGCTCGTCTAACGCTCTCATTTCTTCGCATCTTTCCTTGTCTAAGAGCAATAAAAATAATAAATAATGTTCGTGGTACTACGGTTTCAGATACTGGCCTGCAGATATTTAAGCTTCAAAGTATATGCGGAAGCATCATATGTCTGCTTGATTGGGGCTTCTTGAGGTGGACGGCTTTCCGTGCGCGAGGTAGTAATCGATGATAGTGATGCGACCCGGGCTGTGATGGAATTATACTCCCCGTATATCTGGCCGAGGGGCGTCTGTGACAACAAGGTATGGCTCCCACGTGTTTGTGTGTGCGAGGGTCTGTGACAGAACGGTACGGCCCGCATGGTTTATATGTGGGTTTTTGACAATCATGTGCGGACTCCTTTGTGTGTTTCGTAACACCAGAGTGCAATATACATACATCCTCTATTCGGCAAAGGGGCAAGCCGCGCAACAACAAGTTTGTGTCCTCTACAGCAGTTGTAGACAACATGATATCATTTTGGTACGGGCCCGGGGCTGCTGAAGGGATGCTATCATGTTAGAGGAGAGCGAGCTGTTTCTGCACCGCAAACGACTTGACGCTAAAGGTGGACGCCGATACAATGACACGGCAAGCAGCGGAAACGACAAAAGCAGCATCTGAGGCAAGGGCGTAAGAGCTGTCCGACCGGGAAAGCGCGTCGATCACGCAGCAGCCAAGTACGCATGGACAGCAGCAGCACGACTACCACATCCAGACAGGCACGTCGTTAGTCATGTCGAAAAACGGCATGCGAGTCCCTAGGTGCGATCGTAGTTAGGTTAACCTGTGGTCGAGTCGTTTTCGATCTTTCTTGACGTTTCGGAACTGGATTGGTACGTTTGAGTGTACACCCGGTCCCGTTCGGATAGCAAAGGGTTTAGGGAAGGTGGAGAAGTGCGAGAAATCTTGGGAATCCCCTACGGAGGCGATGCAAGGGCAGCCCGTTGAAGAGAGGATGCATGCATCCGGGTCCGTAGAGGGAACATGGAAGGCTGTCATGGAATTGTACATGCCGAGTCGTGGTGCTGAGACGGATACTTTGTAGAAAGAACTCGAGAACATCAGCATGTACGGGGATAAGGACCACAATTGTTCTGAGCTCTTGCCGAAGGGAAGCTTAATGTATTGCCGACATTAGGTATCCACAAGTCCGACAGCGAGGATGTTCGCCCTGTTCACACGTCGTCTCCTCTCCGAGGTTTACGTCGTGGAGCACCGGACTAGCGTGCTTCGGCCCGGCATCACACGCTCGGAGATGGAAGAAATCGTGCGCACCTTCTGTGCTAACCGCAAGACCAAGGCGTTGGAGGAGCGGAAGATAGCGGCGATCGTTTCGACGTCTGCAGCGTTGGTGGACCCGAATTCCCTCGACATTGGCAGTAGCGTTCAAGGCAACAATGGAGGCGGTCGGTCTGGTGGCACCGGACAGGAGCAGCAGTCGCAGCAGAGGTTTGGTGGCGTCGGGCAGCAGCCTCAGCGAAAACAGCAGTATGGGGGCACTGGGCAGCAGCCGCAGCGGCAGCAGCCCTATTGGGGCGATGGACACCAGCCGCAACAATATGAGCCCCAGCGACAGTATAGAGTTGGGGGACAACAGCAGCAGTACCGGGGTGGAAACCAGCGTTACCAGAAGCAACCCCGACCCCAGCAGCCACAGCAGCAGGGGGGACTGGTTAGGTGGGTAACACCGGACGCGGGTGGCACCAGCCGGAGTCTTCTCCGACACCAGGAGCGCCGACGGCACGAGTGTACAAGTTTGAACGGTATGGTGCCCTCGGGCATAAGGCCGCGATATGCAGAGCTCCAAACATTTTTGGGGCTGAATGCAGTTATTGTGGAGCGTACAGTCACCTGGGCAAGCAATGTCGCACTGGCCCGCCCACCAGTGTACACGCCAACGCCAAGTTTGGTTGGGGCATTTGGTGTACCGGAACAGGGAGCCTTGCTACAAGAGCAGGGTGGCCTAGTCATGCATGGCAACGGTGGCAAAGCATCGGGCGGGGGCGGTGAAGGCGAGGGGCGAACAGCACTGGGCCGGGGGCGGTGAGAGCGGTGGCACACAAAACTGGGCTGGGGGCGATAAGGGCTGTGGAGTATCGCATTGGGCCGGGGAATAAGGGGGCAGCGGCGCACAGGTTTTAGCCGGGTGTGGTGGGGGCTGTGGCGCATTGCATTGGGCCGGGGGCGGTGAGGGCGGTAGAGCGGGCGGAGGCGGCGAAGTCCGGGGCGCCTAGAGCAAGGTGCGGAGTAGCTTGCGGGGGTGGAGTTTTTTCGTCGACAGTAAACAGCCAACAGACGAAGGGCAGCAGTCAACTGATTCAGGGGCCCACTCTCTTGGTGGCTCCTTTGGCGTCGTTAGGCAAGTGTTGTGCGATTTCTCTTGAGGTGGTCTTTTGGAGCCCAAACGCCCTGGTGATGAGATTCTGATTGGAGATAGCGTTGCCTCCATCCACTGCACTGGTGACCCCACATTTTTCTACAACAAGCGGTTTCCTGGCCTTGATGAGATTTTGTGAATCATTGGTGACAACAAGAAAATGACTGTAGAATACTTTGGGCACATTGTCGTGGTAATGCACTGTATCGGCGATGCAGAACTAACCTTGCGAAATGTAGCGTTTGTGCCCGGGGCTCCTTTTGATCTGTGATATTTCAATGTCATTTAGGACGAGCATGTAATCGGGCTCGACAGCACAGGCACGCATATGCTTGATGGGTGTGTACTTTTCCGTAAGTTGACGTTCGGGAACTACGTCGAAGCCACGAGGGTAGTGAGGCACGAAACCCCCCTGCGCTTGTTGCCGCAGTGTTGAAGCCTGGTGAGCAACGTTGGATGGATGTTAACGACTTGCACTGTTTTATTGGCCACGCTCAAGATGCTATCCTTCGTAAAACTGCACGTCAGTTAGGGATTACAGTGACGGGACATTTGAGGCGTTGTGACGGGTGTGCGGGGCTAGGGGGATCTTTAAGCTTGTCGCCAAGACCACAACGAATCGTGCCGACCAACGCCTGCGGCGTCTGCTCGCCGACCTTACGGGACCTATGCCGCCGTCCACCGGCGGCGCTCAGTACTGCCTGATGATCGTCGATGGCGCCACCGATATGGTCTAGCCGGTCTTTCTGCCGCATAAGAGCGCACCCGCGGTTGCCCGTGGATTCTGTACTTTCTTAGCGTCTGTCGATGCGTACGGAAAGCAGGCATGCATCCGCACGGACAACGGCCTCGAACTCACCCAACAAGTAATTCCAGACGCTGACAGCCGACAACAGCATCCGCCGCGAGTACACGTCTGTTGACGGCCCGAAGCACACCGGATGGGTGTAGCGGAAGCTGGCTCTTGTTGCGGAAGAGGGGATGGCAGCGTTCTTGGATTTCCAACTTATGTTCGATGCCGTAGGGCTGCAAGGCGCTTGACTACGTGCGCGCGTGGCCGGAAGCTTGGACGTGGAAATGCGACGCGCTCAACATCAGGACGCGGGTGGATGAGAAGCCCGGCATTATGTGTTATTTCGAGAAGTTCCACGGGAGGCCCCACAGGGGCCTGTACTCAAGTACGTGATACCGGGGCGTCACAAAGTCAAGCGGGCGGCCAAGTAGCAGCCGAAAGGTGAGCTATGCATATACCTTAAATATGCTGAAAGGGTCACAACACTTTGAGAAGCCCGGTAGCGGCTGTGTTTTCGTGTATGCAGTACGAAGAACGTTTAAGTATGTCCACTATTAGGATGGTCGACCTGTCCCAGTTCGTAGCTCTGCCATAACTAGAGACCTGGCCTGCGATACAACCTCTTACCGACCGTCAAGCACTGCAAATGAGGGAAAACACCATGGTCGACGCGGGAAACCGATACCGGCGGTTGACCACAGACATATTCTTTCCGGTGAAATAAACGCTCAGGAACGTGGGTTTATACTCGTGAAACGAGGTATTCAGCGCCGTAGACGGCCAGGCAAAGCCGCCAATAATGCCCGCTGGAGCCCCGAAGGCAACGCCTCAACAAGACGGGGTTTCCGAGACAGATTGACACATGCTAGACTCAAGAGGATACTCCTGCCACAAGGCGGCAGCAACACGCCCTCGGAGGCCGTTGTCGCTGAAACAGAGCACGAATGTGCGCAAATCGGAGACGTTTACCTTCGAGAGGCCACCTAAAGCTGACCGAATCTCTACTGTGCGCGAAATCTGGTAATGCTACACATGAATCCGAGAAATAGTTCGAACCAAGAAAAGTATTTGACAACAGCAGAATGCTCAAAGACAGGGATTGGAATATCATCACCTGAGGCAGGGGCGTTTTTGCAAGTGGCTGGATTGTCAGCAGCAGTCAATAAATCATCATCACAGACTCGGGTCTCCCCATCAGGAGCTAAATCGTCCTTTCCAAGAGTCGCACCTACCGTTGCACCCGGAGTCGCACCTGGTGGTTTGTCCGGGTCTGCACCCCGTTTGGCTGGAGTTGCACCGGATGCACAGAAATTACGTGGCCACCAGCACCATGCCTGGTTCAAAAACCGAAATGAGGTCGGATACAATGTTCGACAAGCTTTCCCCCTTCCCCTGCCCAATGTATCCGTCTCGTGACAAGAGCACCCGGACACAACTCACGTATATGGCAACATTATGAAAAGTCGGTATTTTTCGGCGATGTAAAAAGGGGCACAGCTGTTTCGTGCACGTCGTCCACGCATGTCACGTGCGACCCTGGTGACCAACGGACCTCGGAGGAGGAAATAAGGGTGATTCAAATCCCCAACTAAACGCCAAACATGTCATCCACTGCTCAGAACAGCGTCGTCCGAGACCCCCGGCGCTTCATCGCACGGGATCGTCCGAGTATCAATATTAGTGGAGTCATCAGGGCATGAGCGTCTGGATCCTATTATCCTGAGATCCCCGGAGCTAAAGTAATGGAGGTGACCTCATCAGCACACCGAAAATAGCAACGAGAGCACACAAATCGGCTACTCCATCCCGCTCGCAGAAAACGCACAAGAGGGCACGAAACCAAGTGAGACCGAAGCTATGTGTTAACGAAGGATCGTCTAGTTTGCACAGGTGTGTGTTCCCTTCCTCCCCAACCTCCTGACTCCTGGAAGCCTCCATGTCCAGTGTGATGTCACGTGCTGCAACGAGTGATTCCTGGACATTATTGAGCTCCAACCTACTATCAATCGTGTTGTTGTGGTGCCTTTATATGGCGATAATGTGCCTTTATGTCGCGGTGGTTGGTTTGTCGGGGATCCTCGGGTTCAGGAATAGGACTGTGCCGGTGCACAAGTTGAAATGTGTAGCTGGTGTTGTTACTTTCAATCAGTAGACGGATCAAAGAGAACGCCCAGGGCGTGTAAAAAAGGAACATTAGCAAAACGATTCAGTTTGCTTTTTGCGCAGGGATCGGAGATATCCCACGGATCGGAAAAAAACACACAGGTGTGCGCCCAACCGGCCGCAACGAACGGAGTACAAATCCTGATCGCACAGGGGTGCGTTCTCTCCTTCGTATATGGCAATCTAGCACAACTTGAGCATCAGCTGGTTGAATACCATTGTGTGGGGTTGCCGGGTGATCGTTCTGTGGGGTCACCGGACCACTAGCTGAGTCATCATCGCCAGGGATCGGTGGATCGACAACGTTCGCTTTATCCGTCGTCGCGCTCTAACTGCTCTTGGCTTGCTCCTTGTCGGCAACCCCCACAACGAGACCGGACCCAAGCGGAATTATGAGGCTCACCACCTCCCAATATTAGCACACCAACCTCGGGCAAGCCACACGGCAGAACCGGTAAATTCGGCACACGCAGACGAACCACTGGCGACGTATATAGTCTTCGCGTATCGTTTCCTGGGCGGATGACTCATCCATATTGGGGCTGAGATGCAACCACTGGATGAACAGTCAATATAATTAACTAGGAGCTGTGAATGGCACCCAACCAACTCCGAAGAGAAGGGCGTTCCACGCCTCCCCATCGTCGGGATGGAGGTGAGGCCCCATCGTCGGGATGGAGTTGAAGTTTAGAGTCATAATCTGAGGAAGGAGGACTAAACACACCTTGTAAACGCCGACATCTACATAGCAACGGTGAAGACGCCGGAAGACGCGTGCTACAATAGAAGCGCGCCACTTTTTGTTTCTGAAGTTCATCTACCAGGGAGCACAAGACCTCTCCCAAACCATTATGCGGATAAACAGTATCTGCCACCGGATGAAAATTTCCACGACCTAGGTCCACAACGAGAAAAACAAAATGGCTCATTTTCGACTCTTTTTGGGTTGAAGAGTTTCGCCATTTAGAAACCGTTTGCGACCAGCACGTCTATCGTAGCGTTCATCGGAAGCGATAAATTATGTTTCTTTTTGCCAACACTGTAGGGCGTTAGGCGGTTTCATTGTGCAACCGTGCAGGCAGGTACTTGATTCCTTGGTAGAAACAACGGGTTTATGAGGTTACATGTTTTTCATTGCACGGTGAAACACGCCCATCCCCCTAACCGCAGTGACATATATTGGGCTCAGTTTGGAGGTTGCGACAGAAATACAGCAAGCACGAGTTGCGGGCGTAACTCCAAAACAAAAATACAGGTTGGATAGGTCAACGAAAAATTTGACTGCGTCATCTCCAGTATGTCAAGGTGTAAGCAAGAGGTCCTGCAACCTGGACACATACAAACGAGGGGTACAAACGAAGAAACCCGTTCGTGGCGGGAAGGCATCGTGCGGTGCGATTTGGTCATGTTGGCATTGTTCCCGAATTCGGACCGCCTCTTGAGCAATTCACGAGCACTCTGGTGCCACGATCCACAATACATTACTTCCGAGCACACCCCCTGCGCCGGCACAATTTGGACAGAACGGCTTGTGAATCTCTCTGCACGTAGTGACTCCGTCGTCGCTATTCTGGAGGATATTCTCTCCAGGGCCAACGGTCCGGAACATTTACCTGATTGGAGCGCCCCGAGGTTTGTTCTCAGGTGTTCCCTGCCCGCAGGCCACTGTTCCGGTTGTTTAGCAGTTGCATAGCTTAGCCGCCATTTTCGATCGAGGTAAACTAGTGACACTTCTTACAGTAGCACTTGTTGAACGCCACTGCGATCTAGACGGCCGCGAAACGGACCTCAGGTCGCAAGAACGTTTGGCCTTGACACAGGGACCTCCGCCAGACCTCCTCACGACCAATCTTACCTAAGCCTTGGTTGGGTCCGTGGATTTGATTTGGCTCTTTTCACGCTTTAGGTGTGGCACACTACCATCAAGTCGATGACACTATAGCTCGACACGTTGCCCGGAACGATAGTCGTGGTCACTCAGATTGTGGGCCATCGCTTGTCCGTGTGTTATCAACGAAGTACGAAATGGAGCCCATAACGCATTATCCGTGACGAATATCAAGGGCTTTGTTGGCGAAAACGAGGGAGAGTCGTAAGTTTTTAGTAAGAGCCCGCCCAAACCGACGTTCTGGTTGGAGAGCACAGGCAGCCAAAGTCGGTTCTTAGCGCGGTGGAGGTAGCGTGAGGAGGGTCACAAAATCGGATTTGACATACGGCCTGCCTGTCTTGTCGATCGAATGACTACGGCTGTCGCGTTCACGCTGCGTCACGACCCAGGCTACGGTAGGGGGGACCCCTTTTGGGCCTTTTATTTCAGTGGCCAGGGGTCACTCGCGCGAGTAACCCCTTTGTTCCTATGCGATTTTACGTATTCTTCATGTTTTACATTGGCGAAATTAATTCGCAATGCAAAGGTTATCTAAGCTGCGCCGAAACAAGTGCCCAAACCACCTTCATCTGTGGGGTACAGAGCCACTCGTGCGAGTGGCTCAAACACACCAGTGAAAATGGGGGTACCCCCCCTACCGTAGCCTTGGTCTCACCGGCAATGGCCGCCAACAGAGATTATATGCTGCTACCCTTCTCCTGAATATCTTCAGGAAGCTGCGCATTCACAGCAGTCGTGTTTATCGAGGGGGTATGCGTTGACGTTGACTCGTTGGGGCTTTTAAACATGGACACACATATCCCTACCGGGGAGTGTGGTCTGTATGGTAAAATCACGTTACCTAGTATGCTACGTCAGTGCTACTGTTGGGTATGATCTCTAATATATTAGCAGAAGCCAGGCAAATATAAGATCGCCAGTCCAAGCACATGATATACGGGTAGGGTGCCCCGAAACCTTCCCATTGCGCACATGAGCTTTGTCCAACATCCCCACGATATTTTGGACATAGTATAAGTAAATAAATTCGGCTTCCCGCTAGCGCCACACTTTCGTCGTTGTGCGTAGCCACGCGGCGATTGCCCCAAGTCATGACGGTGCTATTGTTGCTCTTTATGATCTGTGCACGCATTGCATGTTTTCGGGCAGAACGGACGTTTAGGTTTGCACTCAATTATAAGCACGTCAAACAATCAGACGTGTTATACGGCCGGCCATGTGAATTACCTTAGTCGTGGTACACCGACAACCGTCCCACGTGTTTCGGACTAGCACTGAGTATTAACACATTGAATTTGCCAAATCATTTAGTATTGCCGTGTCAATGTCGACCGACACGCCACCCACCTGAAGCTACCGGCAGAAATATACATACGGGTGTTGGTCCCACTATATGACTGGGACTCTGACGAGTACGGCGGCAAATTCTAAAGCCTTGTATAATTGCAAAGGTTCAAGGAAGAACGACCCCCCTCCGTCGTCCAAAACAACGTCCTGAAGCCTCACCTTTAGTGCTGTACTATAGCGATGTACTATGGGCGCGCGCTACCATGGCGGTGAAACAACTTTTTTTTCGGGAGGCTCCTCGCTCTAGGATCTTTCAATATGAACCTCCTTCAGAGGCAGATTTGGTGCAAACAATAACTGCTACCGGATGAAAGCTTCCATGGGCTAAGTACAGAACGATAATCACGCGAAAAAAAACTATGTCGGACGATTGTGGGTTAAGGAGCCCCTCCGTTCAATACCCGTTTCAGACGAAAAGTGCTGCCACCTCTATTAATAACTGTACCACGTGCCTACAGCGATTTACTTGAGGACGCATGCTACCACGGAGGTAGCAACTTTGCTGAAACGGTTTCTAAATGACGGGGCTTCTTGACCCAAAATCATCGAAGTAGTCATGTTTTTAAGGAGATATTGTTTTGAAGTGTACCTAGGCCATGGGATTATTCGTCAGGTAGAACTCCGGTTTTTCCTCGAAACCAGTCTATGGGGAAGGGCATAGGGCTCCTAACATGACAAGCCTCAGCAAAACATTACGCGCCACTCTACCGTAGCGCTCTGCTGCCGCCAGTCGTTTACCTTCACTCGTCTGCCTATATGGCGTCCGACATCTGCGCCTTAATGCTGCTTTCCGGTGCTGTGGGCGGTCTTCAAATTCCGTTTGCTGCGTACCCGGGTGCGCAGATGTGTCCCCGTGCCTATGTTGTGGGTCGTCGCAACCGCCGTCATCGTGGCGCTTCTGGAAATTGCAGGTTCCAAATGGTTGTTCTCGGCCGGCATCAGCGCGGCATGCTTTGCTGGTGACTATAGACGGTTGTTGGAAGCCCTCAAATATGCTATTTTTCACCTGTTTCCTTGTCAGCTCGAGGAGGCAACGTGCATCGAAACTCCTGGTATTGTTCTGAAAGATTGACGGGAGTCGCGGCTTGTGGCGATGCCCAGATCAGGGTGGTATCACGGTGCGCGAGAGTCGTCTGCTGGGAGAAATCGTGGTCGTACATAATCCCAGGGGCAGTCAGATGGTCTGCTCCATGGGGTGTGCGCATACTACAGGCTGTCCCATGGGTGACACCGAGGGCTGTGCCACGGGCTTCCAACCGTCTCATGGGACGCCCCATGGCCTGTGCGGTAGACTCCCATACGCCCTATAGGCTGCCCCATGAGCAGTCGCATGGGCTTTCTCAGGGTGTTGAGGTGCCATAACACGGCTCGTGCTTTACGCCATGGGCTTCCAAACGCGCCATATTCAATCACACGGGCACTCAAATGGGGAGTCCCATACGTCCCATGGGTTGTACGTGCCCCATGGCCAGTACCGTTGACAGTTCTATGGGCGGGCATATGTCATGCTAAATGTTTAATGGGCTTTACCATGAAACGCTGGCCTAGAAATGTCCCATGTTCAGCCTAATGGATAGTGCCAAATACAGTCGGTCAACCCGGTGGCGCATCAGGTTATCCTCAAGCCTGGTATAGGTCAGTTTCGTGAGTTCGAGTTCCCCGGAGTGTATACTCGTATACATTCGTAGGGAATTTCCTTGTGCGCAAGTTGACTTGCGGAAAGCGCGAGAGCATGAGTTGGCAGCACTCATTGATAAATCGACGAGGAGTAGTATTGATGAGCCCTATGCGCTGTACAAGTTGAAGGCAGGAACCGAGGGAGAGAAAGGACGACACCTGTGACCACGGCTTGTCTAGAAGCTGGCAAGTAGACTTGTGGAAGAAAACATAAACAGTCCATTGACCCGTCCCTTGTGCAGCGCCATGAGCCGCGACACGGGTTTCCAAACATCCTGTAGCAGTCCATGAACGAGCCCATGATATGTGTGATTGTGTGTCATGGGACGCCCTTTGGGCTGCGCCATAGGATTCCAAACGTGCCATGCGCAGGTCCGTGGGCTGTAGCATGGTAGGTCTCCTGGAATGTTCACGTGTCACGGTTGGCATATGGTACAGCCCGTAGGCAGTCTTCCGGGTTTCACACGTGACATGGCCTTTCGCATGGGCTGCGCCATGGGTTGTCATGTTGGCTTCTCCGTGGGTTTCAAATGATCACGTGGGCAGTCCCATAGGCAGTTTCATGGGCAAGCGCAAGACCTGGTCATATGCCCTCGGCTGTTCCATGGGTATACAATGGGTCGAGCCATGGACGTCCGACCGTCAACCGGGACCCTCCATGAGCTGTATCATGGGCGTTAAAGCCTCCTTTAGGGATTTCTATGGCAAGCTATTGTTGGAGGTTTCGTTATGGTTCGGGACTGGGTTACAGGTTGAGGATAGCCACATCTCGCATTTTACACTTATGGGACACCCTGCGGGACACACCATTACATGTGCGCACACCTATGCTACAGACAAAACGACAGCCCATCTGGCCGACTGTGGGACACGTACATCCGTCGGTACGACTCATGGCACCTCCCACGAAACGTACACTTTACATGGCGCACCCTACGCGGGACGTCTAACAGGAGCTTATACTTTCCGGTGGGACATGGCAGGAGAGCTCTCAGCCTGTTTAACGTACCATGGCACCTACCACGGGAGCTATCAGTCCATTGTACATCCCATAGCACACCATGGTCATGTGCCGATCCATTAGGTTGTTGGGTTTACAGGCGGCGTATTATTCGACGTCCCACAGGAACTTAAAAAACTTCAATCACCCGAAGTGTCGAGCAATATTATGCATTGTTTTGTAGCTGATATATGGCCCAGCTACTCGACGTACTTCCGCACGTACACCCCAAACGCAGACCAGATCAGCTCATTCCGAACAAGCACACCCCAATCACACTACCACTGCGGTCGGACCAAGGCTACGGTAGGAGGGGTACCCCTATTTTCACTGGTGTGTTTGAGCCACTCGCACGAGTAGCTCTGTACCCTGCGGATGAAGATGGTTTAGGCACTTGGTTTGGCGCAGCTTAGATCACCTTTGCATTGCGGATTGATTTCGTCAATGTAAAACACAAATAAAACGTAAGATTTCATAGGAACAAAGGGGTTACTCGCGCGAGTGACCCCTAGCCACTGAAATAGGCCCAAAAGGGGACCCCCCTACCGTAGCCTGGGTCGTCGAACTATCACACACAGCACAACACAACACAACACAACACAACACAACACAACACAACACTACCACCACAAACAACACCGCCACCAACACTCTCCAAAACGCAGTCTCACCTGCACCTCCCTTTACAGTTCCACAGCAACGGCACTCCAGACGCAATGCTGTCGACACGACACATTACATCGTACAGAGTCTACCCGGTACGCTCCCATCGCAGCCAAATGCACAGACGTCAACCATCGTCCCAAGACCCCGCAGCAAAACAACACCATTGCCTCGTGCAGTCAGAGCAACCGAACGAGATCCCACATTTATCGCGCGTATATTAGTCTCTTAATGCTGTGATTTATACAACAGACCTGTGCGTTGAACAGCCGTCAGGTTTGGTCCCCCTCTCAAGCGGATTTTATAGTTTCCGTGGAAAGGTTCATTAACATCGTCGCCCTGTTGACCCTGGTGCAGGCTAGCTCTAGAGGGAATCGCCGATCTATGACCTTGAAGAGGATACACATCCAGTATCGAAGCGCGAGCGGAGTATCGCACGCAGTTTGCACATAGGATTTTCGACGAAGTCTTCAACCTCACAGCTGCAGTGTCTGTATTTGTTGTATAATATGCGTATGAAATATTTAAACACTTACTCATGACAACAATTTTGTTACCACCTTCGAGGCACACGATGTGTATGCCTCTTGACACTTTAAGTGCATTTGAGTTGATACTCTATCGATAGAAAAACTGAAACACGGCAGAGTGTCCCTATTTTCTGATGTGCATAAGATAGCGTGTAGGACCAGTAGAGACCCCTCCGGTGTTTTCCGCGTATGCCTTGGCGTCTTGGGTACTACTTTGTTTTCGGAATGAAGCGTTCTTCTTCTTCTTCTTCTTCTTCTTCTTCTTCTTCTTCTTCTTCTTCTTCTTCTTCTTCTTCTTCTTCTTCTTCTTCTTCTTCTTCTTCTTCTTCTTCTTCTTCTTCTTCTTCTTCTTCTTCTTCTTCTTCTTCTTCTTCTTCTCCTTTTCCTTCTTATTCTTCTTCTTCTTCTTCTTCTTCTTCTTCTTCTTCTTCTTCTTCTTCTTCTTCTTCTTCTTCTTCTTCTTCTTCCTCTTCTTCTTCTTCTTCTTCTTCTTCTTCTTCTTCTTCTTCTTCTTCTTCTTCTTCTCCTTCGTTGGACCATGCACCGTCGCCATTTGGGTTGGATGCGCACGCTTTCGACTTGATATTTACACCAACAAGTAACGGAAGACCAACCTAGGCGAACTAACATTCGTTTACGTCCCACGAAGATACGACCGCGAGAACAACACACCTTAGACTATGTTATCTCATCACTCCAATAATATTCTTACTTGATAAGTCCGCGGTTAAGGTTCGACTCCCGACTTCCTCAAAGAGCAAGAATGTCAAGGCGAGCCAGCCAAAGACTACGAGACAGCATCTAGCAATACTCTGCTTAAGCCAACTGAGTTATCTGCCACCGAGAGGGCACCGCGATATGTGAAATTGATGCACGCAAGAACACCCCCCCCGAAAAACTGACGTTTGACCGAACTGAGCCACCAAAACACAGTGCCTCCAAGGCAGCATCACGCGCCTCCCGACGTATTCCTTCTCGCCAAATCGAGAGTGTAAACGTAGTGAAGGGTGCCGATTTCCAAGACAAGCTCCAGCAGTATCTAGACCAGCTACGCGGTTCGTGACCTTCAAACCACTGCGAAAACAAAATAGCCCCATCATGAAGCATAACATTTCATATTTTCCCGCCATAAAGGAGGAGTCGTTCTACGACACCCCCCCTAGTTTCCTCCGGCGAAATGGCCGGTTTTGAAACCTCCTCCAGGACCTATCTCAGCACATACGGCGCCCTTACCTCGCCGACGTCGATAGTGCTTCGTGTAAGTAAGAAAATATATGAACATGACGTTTCCGTGTAGCATCCTTCCTGGTGTCGAACCGCGACGAATCACTTGTTGAAGAACATGGCTGGTTTGGGGGGCGGGTATCGTAGAAGCAGTCGGGCGTTGTGGTTTGATTAGTGAGTGTCTCTTTAAGGACTGGGGATGTATAATTTTGATTGCAATGCATTTTTATCGCTGCTACCATAAACGCCGTCATCAACATCAGCGAGCGGATAAACGAACTTCCCTCTATGAGCTGCAGCACGGCGCGACGTCAACGAGACGACGGTCAATCATCACCATCGTCGACGTCGTAAGATTCGCAGCCATCAGCTTCTACAGCGGCATCACCATCAACATCGACATCTACGAGAGGTCACCTTCTACGTCTCAACAGCGCTGAAGAGCACGATGATCTTCCAACACCAGCAGCAATATCAACCGTAACAGGAACACGACGTACGGAAAGTATCTGTTTTTGCTAATCGATGTTTTCATGTTGTTGGGGGTGAGTTATTTTCTAATTAAGCACCTTCGTTGTTGAAATAGCTATTTGCTTTCGTGTGAGTAATATTACTTGTAGTACTCTACAACTATAACTGTATGATACAAATTATATTTGGAATGCAACAATTACATTAAATCCTAACACGGTACACATCTTTGCCGTATTGGACTTGCGTCGGCATGGTGTTTGAGTTTTGGTTCGGCTTTGCAGCTCCATTACGTAGAATCATGCAAGAGCGCCCCATTTAAGCCCATACAAGACGTGGTACTTCTGTAATGAACTCGGTTTCCTCAAGTTGTTGGAATGACTTCTTCGCCTTCAAATTAGGTTTCCTTCTGGAGTATCAACAGCAGTTTCTTCTAGTAGCAAACACGG
This sequence comes from Undaria pinnatifida, assembly GCA_012845835.1. Lineage (NCBI taxonomy): Eukaryota > Phaeophyceae > Laminariales > Alariaceae > Undaria > Undaria pinnatifida. The sequence goes on along the minus strand of JABAKD010000004.1, from coordinate 2,030,021 downwards.
TTGAGTTTTAAGTTTATACTGCCAGGTACTGCTTATTTTCATCTCTGCATATGAAAGTAGTACTGAAAATATATCGCGTGTGATTTGTAGCCGGCTATAACAGCATTATCAGCTGTGTTGTACTAATGTACGCAAAAGTAGTATTCGAGCACATGCTCACAGACAGAGGTGGTACATGCTCATTGCAGTATAGCGCTACACATACGCAAGAGTCCACAGTTTGGGCCGTCTTCGATATGCCGTTCACTCTAGAATTCGATTGAGGGGGCGAGGTAATCGTAGAGCAGATACTCTTCGACGCTTTCTATATATATGATATAACTCGCTGATAAAAAACAACAACGTCTCGAGTATAGCTTTTTTGTGATGTATGTTCACGTACTATAGTATATTGCCTTACCACCTATGTTCGTTAACTATCTTTCGAGTGCGTACGTACCTACATGACACTGAACGCTACGCATTTCCGCTGGACTGGACCAGGGACCACAGTTTTCTGTTTTTTTAGGCTTCATTCGCTATAGGTACCAGTTCAGGCGGCGAATGGATTACCCAGCATTCTGTTTTGCGCTTCTAATGTAGAGTGCCTCTCGGTGGTTAATACACCAAGTGCATATTCTTACGCGATTTCATCCATATTACAGCGGTTCATACAACAGATCTGACGTTTTTCTTCCATTGGCATTTCGATTCTCTGAGTGACCTGGGTATATCCACATTGCCGCTATCCATGCACAGGTCTGAGTATGGTGTACCAGTATCGTTTGTTATTATAAGTATCACGCTCATCTAGCCACCGACGTCTCACCAATGAGGTGTTTCGGAACATGGATTCTGCAGTCTACTACTATTTAGTTGATTTGTAGCAAGCTTTAGTACACTAAGAATTTTATTCTAGATGCAGATAATCTCAATATGCGGGAATCTTGGTTTGTTTCTTCCCGTTGGGGAACTAACTAGCTTCCCACCATAAAGCGTCGGGAAACGGTTCAGGGAATATTATAAGGAAATGCACAATAGAACGGCCTGTCGGTCAGTACGACAACCCGTAGAGTGTATCTGCCCGCAGCATGGGCACGTGCCGTATTGACCATGTGACGATCAGCCCCACCTGGGCCACTCCTCTTACATCTTCTTGCCTTCCTTCTTCTCTCAATCTTTCTGCTTTCTAATTCTTTGGCTTCCATTTTTTGGTCACACGGAGCACCACATTCCGATCTATCTTTACTATTTCAGCTCTATCACAAGTAATCTTCAGAGACATCCCGGTGCCACCTCTGGATTCTTACAGCAAAGGGGCATGCCGTGATTGCAAGGTTAGACTCCTCAAGCGTGCAACTATCGGCTAGTGTGGAAATTTTACGGGGATATTTGTTTAAGGACTAGTGCATATAGAACTGTTGGTCGGGCGGCGCAAAAAAGTACCTTCGAAGCCATGTTTCGGGTGACATGTTGAGCACCTCATACTAGGAGCTCCGAAGAATCTGTTGCACCCCTAGCGCGGGATGACACTACCCCTACGGATGAAATATTTGCAGCTCTCCGTGTGGAGACGGGGGTAGCCCCCCGACCCGCTGCCGTGCCCCCCCCTAGTAAAGAACTTGGGAATTCTCCCGCTTGGTGGCAAGGGGGAAGGACACCGTATCGGGGGGGTCGGGACCCCCGTTTGAAAGTGGCGGAGGGTCATCCACCTTATGGTAAGTAGAGGGGTCTCGCACCTTACGGTAGGGGGAAGAGGCTTACCCGCCTTGTGGCAAGGACGGCGAGGGGGTCCTCATGTTGCGGTATAACGGGGGGTCCCAACGGCGGGGGGCAGTGTCCAACCTTAGGTGAATTGGGAGAGTCCCCCACGTTGCGACAATGGGAGGTTCTCCATACTTGTGTGCCAGGGGCGAGGTCCCCCGACCATTCGTTGAGGGGGGTATCAGAACAAGGCGCAAGATGGGGTCATCGTTCTTGCGCCAATGGGGGAGGGGTGTCCCCACCTTAGCGGTAGTCGAAGGATCTCACACTGATTCCCACCGACAAAAGGGGGAGTTCCCCAATATGCGCCAAGGGGTGCTTCCCGGCCACGAGGCAAGCGAAGGGTCTCCAACCGAAGGGAGGGAGTCGCCAACCATTTAACAATAAGTGGAACTCCCCACCGTCTGGCAAGGGCGAAGCATCCCCTTCTTGTAAGAAGATCTGAAGCCCCCGTTCTTGTGGCAACGAGGGAGGGTTCCCCAGCTTTCAGCAAGTGGGGGGGTCCTTCACCTTGATGAAGGTGGGGAGTTCCCACACTTTGAGGAAACAGTGGCGGGTCTCCCAGGTTGTCGTAAATACAGGCATCACTCGCTCATGTGGCAGGGGTTGGGCGCCCTCCCTCCCTATATCGAGGGGATATGTGCCCCTTCTCATGGCGAAGGGGGAGGGGCCTCACCCCTTTCCCCAAAAGGGCATCTTGTGGCAAGGGGGCGTCATTTTCCTTGTGGCAGGGGCACCAACCCCTGTCGTATACAGTCTCAGAAAATACCTGGACATGACACCTTTCCCCGTGCTTTGTGCCGATATTGAATGGCAAAAAACGTCCGTCACAACACCCCTTCGTTGTGGCGCCTCGACATGCCGATTCCTCCGAAGAGAAAGATTCAACTAATGAAGTTGATGTTTCCAATGTCCGGTCCATATCCCGTAATCGCACCACACGTACCAACGAATTAATCAGGGCCTGTTTCCCTCTTCGGCGCGGTACATCTTGACGATCCGACACGGTGTCAATCTCGCTCGGACGCGAAGCATATACCGCCGTGTCGTTCAGACCACACAGCACGCACTCTTCGTACCCCTGAATTTCTCAGAGCCCGCCGAACTGAACCGAAAAAAATAGACTGGGTTATGTAGGCATGTTAGCATCGGCTCTTGAAGGCGATGCCGGTTCCACACCCGCCTGAAAGAACCTCCGGTACGCAAGCCAGGTACAGTAGCAACACTTTCATATTGATGGTGAATGTCAGCTGCGTCTGGATGTTGCCATAATAAGGTAGTAGGTCTATATAAAGCAATGAAAGGTTGTGCCAGTGGTGTTGTTGCTAGTTATCAGAGTTGGTTAGTTTGGAACTGCTACAACCTGGCTGCAGTCCTAACTGTTGAAACATATCTCTCGCTCGTTCGTGCAGAAATGGCGGAGGCGTGAAGCAATGCCGCCGAGCGCCCGGACGCTGTCGTCGTAGTATTTGACAGGATTAGGTGGTATTCAGTGCAGGAAGTAGAGTTGCACATTATGGATGCGACGGAAGGCTCTGAGCTCCTAACGTGTGGAGCTCAATATGTTGTCTGAAGCATGCCTTCGAAGGCATCCGTTTGCGCGATCCGACCAGACCTTTTGTGCGCTAGCTCAACACCACAAACTCTTGTAAAGGTACCAGTCTAATCGCTAGCTCTTCCCGTGAAAAGCTCAACCAATCAGAAGGCCAGAAACGTTTTGCCTAAAACGTGCGACCACTAGCGTGGCATGCCTCGGTACTCCGCGCAACAGAATTGAGTATATACACCTGAGATAGTTGAAAAGAGGGACTAGGGCTGGCTGCAACCGTAGTGTTGGTCCCGCGCACGACCATTACAGTGATACCACGGTATGCCATACATGTGCATATTCTTGGAGCCGTGGATTGTTAGTGTTTGATGGGTGTTCTCGTTCATCCTCGTACTGTGGACAAGTGATTCGCACCTCGGTCTTGCGCACGAGTGTTATCGAAATCCACAAGTTGTGCATTTTCGCCACCAAGGTATGGATGCCGCCAAAGAGATTAAGTGATCATGAGACAGCTGAGGTTGCCAAGCCAACTGCTTACAAACCGTCACAGCAATGTTCTATCAAGGCAATCATGACCAGACAAGCATAGCACTGTATACTCACCAATGCATGAAGCAAAGTACCCGTTGCATTACGTGTTGTGAATTGTTGGTGCCATCAACAACATTTTAAGTGATGTATAATGATTCGCAGCTATTAACAGTTCTCGTATCTAGCAAGCGGTTCGACGAACGCTCTTTCCCTTTCCTGAATATTGGCGGCTGATGTTACGCTGTAAGATTGTTCCAAGCAGTATTTGCACAATTTTCTGTGTCTGGCCGCGGAACGTACGTTTCCAATATCCTAGCCCGTGCATTTACCCTCCCTTTAGAATGGTTTCCCTGACGCCGAAAGTGTCCACCGACGTAGATGCTGGTTCGCCCGCCCCCCACACGGTTTACTCACTCCCTACCTCAACCACATGACGAGGTGGGGGCTCCTGACGTTCGTTCTACCGTTGTCCCGATAGCAATAGAGCGATATGCAATGTCATTTTGTTGATTCCTTGCATGCAATACAGCATCTCTCTTGTATGATGTGCGCTTTGGGCATGTACACACAAAATTAGACGTTTAGAACGGTGGCATTACGACCGAGGTTGTAGCAGCAGAGCAGACACAAACCAGCGATCGATTGGTATCCGACACCTGCGTAGAGCAAAGGACAGCAGCGGGACGGCGCCCTGTCTGCAAGAACTCCACATAACGTCGTAGTTTACTCCTCGAAGAGCTATGAACAAAATCGATCTGCGATGCGCGCCGATATAGAGAATGCACCCCCCCACTACAGCACCAGGTACTCGCGCCCTTTCCTGCACTCCTGCCAGGCTCCAACATGTCGCGGTATCAATGCCCGCAGGCGTTTCACATGCCTTATGTATGCTTCGAAGCTTTCCCAGAGACTGTACCAACCACTGATGATCGTATCCTATAAATTACGCCTCAAAACAACGTCAACGCAAGCGCGCGAAAACTCGAACACTACCTCACCAAGCAGCTAACGGGGAGGAGAGAAAAAAATCTCGTATCGAGTGACCCTTGCATAAAACATCTCGATTTTTATTACCCTCCCTAGGGTACTGCGTCTATCTATATGATCGATCTCGGAAGGCCTCGTGTGTGTCAATCTACGGGGCCACCACACACCGGATACAAGACAAACCGAGGTCAACGTGCGCAATACAGCATACGCCCATTGACATCTACTTCGACTGTAACGCCACGCTAAGTCGTTAAGTAAGACAAAACACCTGTGTTTATTCAACCAGCAACACATTTAGCACTTTTATTTTACCGCGGTGACGTCTCTTACCGCAAATCACTGCCTCCGCAGGGCATCACGAAAATAAGCAGCCAGGTGCTCTCTAAGGACCTTCTGGGTAACCAGCACCCCTCCTGGGGTGTACATCTACGTTGCCAGGAAATTCCGTCGATGCAAAAACCACTACCAGTAATTCGTCCCCGACGACAAAACAACGTGAAACTCCTTACCTTCCACAGTACAGCCCCCCTCACGAGTCTACACCTCCTCTAACTCGTTGTCGATACAACGTTCATTGTGATGATGGATTGAGTCCTTCACAACAACGTAGCGTTCACATTACCCCCACAGTGTGCTCCGCCTACAGTCTGCACCTCTTGCACGTTTCAAGATTCCTCGACATCTGACGATTGTATCCTCGCCGACCAAACAACGTGCAGCCTGCCGGCCACAACCTTTCCTCAACACCGTATATGGTTATACAAACTTTACCTCACCATAGGCGCATCACGCGCATTGCCATGAACATTTCGATGCAAGGACCCTGAACAACATCGGTTCCTTAGGCCAGGACGGCAACTAACGCTTGTGCTGCGGGGCTCACTGGTTTCAATCAGCGTTGCACACGACCGACCTCGTCTCCTACAGTCAACGAGCAGGCTGGTCGGGGCAATCCATCCGCCCGACACCACAAAAAAAAACACCTTTTTCTACGGACACGCTCTACAAAAATAAACGGCAACACCAAATATGTATGTGGCACATCAAACATGATGGCAAGAATCAAAAGAACAACCAAAAAACCTGGGAGCTACTTCGATTGCAGCCCGGACGACACACCTGTTCAACTGTGAGGCCTATCAATGACTGACACGGTATGCTCGTGATGTTGACGATATACCTGCATCCCGTTTGAGCCAACCGCAGGACCGCTTCACTACGGACTTTGTTTGTGTTAAGTTCGACTGCATGCGACGTAGGCTTCGGTGGGATGGGGCACCGTTTTCGCCATGTTTAAGTTTTGTACTTGACTCAAAACCGGAGTTATAAACATTTCGTTCAAACAGCGCCACGAAACATCATACGGTCGCGCATGCCACCAACTCGAATGTCACAGGAAAGCAGAAGATAGCCACCCCCCGGGTCGGCGAAACAAGAATCCCTCCAAGTCATCTCTCCACTGCATCCTTGGTCAAGCCCAAATTGTGCCCATATTTTTTATATGCCCGCCAATGGAACTTGGCATCGACGGCACCAACGCCTAGCGCAGTAGCCACGCCCTCTCCTCCATGCCACCGCCAGAAATCGCGCTTGGCAAAACAAAATGAGGTTCTGGCCTGCAGCCCTATCGTCCGAAGTTGTCTTGTCGCCCCTGTCATGTAGGGAGGATGAACGAAAATGCGACACACAATTCGGTCGACGGTTCGGGCAACCCAGCATTCTGACTGATTCTACGATAGCCCCTCCCCAAAAACAACCATCGTCTTTAACGAACGTTTCATGGCTGTTCGACACGAGGATACTTTGCTACGAAAATATAACTAGAAACAATTTATCTTGCATGAAAATGTTTATCAAACGATGGCCTCGGGCACCCCGCATTTCAGGAGGCGCTGCCTAGAGCTGGTTTTAAAACCAGCGACTTCGTTGAATTTGGGGGGTTACCGTAAAACGACTCATGGATGCAGAAAAAAAACTGTACGCGAGGAAATCGAGAACGGCCGAGGTCCGTGTATACATCGGCCCCCAACTAACCCCCATGTAGCGCTAACCTCTGAGACAAACGGTGGTCCGTTGCGGGGGGGGGGGGGGGGGGGGTTGAGGAATAATCGACTCTCTAACGGTGTGTGGACGACGACACAGTGTACGGTAACTTAGCACCGTTTATCCATCTGAGGGTGGTGGGTTGAGGAGCTCTATCCCCCACCCCAACAATTGATTTGGACTAAAGTAAAGGTGCTTTTGTGGCAATCAAAACCGTGGCCTAGCTATTAAAACAAGAAAAATGTCCCACAAAACAAACAACGATATTTTTCTTCGATTTTGGGTTAAGGAGCCCCGCCATTCAGAAACCATTTTAGCAAGAATGTGCTACATGTCTCTACCGTAGGACGCGTCAGACGGATGGTACAGCAGAACGGCCGGCTTCGCTCGAGTTCACACTCCCCCGTGGGTCATTCCACGGTAGGGGTTGCAGTTGTTACAATAAATATTTGTGACCGGTTGCCCTTCCCAAGTGTGAAAACCCCAGCGAGGACGGCAACTTCGACGAGCATGCTCGTTTTAGGACCAGCATGTAGAAATTATTGGTCGGGGTCACGTGAACCAATGCCTTTTAAGTAATTTTCCGGGTGACGATGGATGATGGACTATCACGATATTGAGCCAGCTCCTCGTGTTAGCAGCTCAGAAATTTCTTAGAACCTGCTGCACCCCTAGGGTGAGATGGCTCACTTTTTCAAAAGCCAGATCAATGCCCGCCAAGGATCTCAGGCAGGGTGCGGTACCACTCAAAGTTGTGGATGTAGTCTGCGTCCACCTCCTCATCGATTCGTCCAACCGTCAGCAAGTCGAGCGCGAAGCTTAGTAGGTGGCGAACACCGTCCAACACTTCGCCAAAGCCTAGAGCGGGCACGCGGGCATGATCTGCGCAGAATCGAACAACACCAGTAGACACGGGAATGTGCCAATTTAGGTGACGCGTGCTTCGAAAGAGGTGTCGTTTTTGGAAAAAATTATTTTCAGCTGAAGGTATCCCTTATCCCTAAATCGTCGGAATGTCATCCTTGGTTTGGAACATGAACCGTGGTTTATACCCGGAGCCATAGGCTTGGTCATCGGTTTGCACTTTATGGCCAACACCAAAAGTGGTTTTTGATTATTAATAGCAATAGGAGCAGAGATCGTCGAGCGTGGAGCCGCAACAAAACACAAATCGCACCTTTGACTGAACGTGAATCTGATACATCGAGTATGCTAGGTGGGATGCATGCTAGTCGTGCGGAGGGAGTGCACGTGGATGTTGCCCCCCTCACTTTGGTCCCTCATGTTGGGATATCTACAGCTTCCGCAAAAACATATTTTCGAGCAACGCCCCGATGAACAACCTACCGGTATACCTTTTGCGACGGAGGTGGCGCAGCGTGGGCAACTATTTTTGTTCTGAATGGCAGGGCTCCTAAACCCTATAACGTGAGAAGATTAGTACTGTTTCGCAAAGCATGCATTGTATTGTAAACTTAGGTGAAAGATTTTAAGTTTTTTCGCGAAAAAATGCCACGGCAGGGGAGTGGGTCCCTTTATTAGGGACCGTTTGTTTGCGGTGGCTCGGGATCACCCGCGCGAGTAAACCCCCAGTTCATTGCGGTCATAAGCTTTCTTTCGTGCTCGTTAAATGTTTTCGTTATGAGTTCTCGATGGGATGGTTAGCTACGCTGCACCACCCAAATCACGCAACGTGTTTTCTTCAGTAAGGGTATAGAGTCACTCGTGCGACTGGCTCCAATCAAGTTGACAATATGAAAAAGTGGGGGTACCCCCTACCTACCTACCTACCTACCGTTTGCGCGAAAATCCCTTTGTCGGTGACGTATAGAGATCCTCACGAGTAGGTGCCACCTTGTTGTGCCGAGTTATTGTCTGGAGGACGAAGGTCCTCACAGAAAAAAAATGTCGGGATTTCATTCTTGTTTTGTGATGTGTAAATATTTGACATGTGGGTCAACATGCTTGGTTATCGGATTTCATAATTTCGAAACAAGCGTTTGGGAAGTGTATGGACCAAGCCTACGGCGCATGCTATAATTAAATAATAAGGGGGATGTTGTGGTGATGTTTCGGTGATGCGGTGATGATGTTATGATGATGCTAGCATTACGTTATGACGATGCTATAGTGATGTTATGGTGATGTTATGATGAAGGTATGGTGTTGATATGATGATGTTATGACGATATGATGATGTTGCGATGATGTTATGATGATGATATGACGATGTTATGATGATGTCATGATGACGCTATTTTGAAGCTGTGGTGACGTTATGATGATGTTATGATTATGTAACGGGGAAGTTATGCTGTTATGATGATGTTATGATGAGGCTATGGCGATATTATGATGATGTTATGATATACCCCCATTTTCGCCCCCGGACCTGAGCTATCATACCAAACCATACCATACCATACCCTTACATACCATACCATACCATACCATACCATACCATACCATACCATACCATACCATACCATACCATACCATACCATACCATACCATATTCATACGACTGGTTTCGCTCCACACTAAGAAAAAAACCTGAGCAGAGTCTCTTGGTGCAACGTAGCTAACCGTCAATGCCATTGGGGACTCGTGTCATAAAATAAACCTACATAGCATGACACATGATGAGAGCCTATCACCGGAAAGGAACAGGGGGGTCTGTCGAGCGACTGACCCTGAACCACTGCGAACAAAGTTCCCAAACGTGACCCCGTTACCGTACGTACCCTTGGTCTATTTTTTCTTTGTTGCTTCATCCCATTTATTATCCTCGTACTACTCTCGCACTCCCTCCCAGCGGACCTCCCCCACTACGGTACGTGCCTTCGTTTTCATCGCGAGAATATTTCAGCATTCTTTTCCCTCGTCGACTCGCGTCGAGCTGTCCCTTCCCACGCTGCTAGCTGCTATCAGCAGCTCATCCTTCTTATTTTTTTTTTCTATAGAACTCCACAAGTGAAAATCCTAACAAAAACAATATTGAACCTATACCGTAGTATGTGTCTTAAGCGACAGTTCTCAGCGACGAATCCCAGAAGACTTGTAATAGGTATACGTTACCTCTACCGTGCCATGTGCCCGCCTGTGGTCCACGTGCACCACAAGACAGATCTAGAAACACCGAGGATATTGTCTACTTCGTCTTAGGTAGTTCCTTATGCTGGGAGCCCCCCACCGAGGCTACGGGGTGGGGGTACCCCCGTACATTTCATTTCCGGACTTTCACCCCTCGCGCGAGTGACTCTGTGCCTTGAGGAAAAACATTAGTCTATTCAGTTGTGTTTAAACCGCAGCGATTGCGTACGATTCCAATGAAGATTCATATAGGGTTTTTGAGACGCAGGAAAGCTTGAGATAGCACAGGAACAGGGGCGTCACTCGCGCGAGTGAGGCCGAACCACTGCAACAATAGAGCCGGCCCCAAGGCGATCCCTCCCGCTTGTCCTGGCTTGCCCCGTCTGTCACGCATACAAGGCCAAAACATGCTACCCTTAGCCTGGCCAGAGGCCACGGCATTTTAACGGCATTCCAGCGTGTTTTAAGGCGCGCACGCAATACATCCACGAAGTTCTGCATTTTTTGGTCGGTTCGGCACCAACTTCGGTAGGGATCACGACCCATCCCACGTTAGGGGTTGCAGCTGTTGGATTAGCTAATAGCGTACCTGACGTTCGGTTGAGCTCCTCTCAAAGAGAGGAACTAGCTATCAGCCATTGATCAAGCAATTTCACGAGTATATTATACCTGGTATATACTTCGTTTAAGACTACTCGGGCACTGAAGCTTGGTCGGGGTGTGCGAACGAATGTCTTAGAAGTGTATTTTTTCGAGGCGATGATATTGACCTCCTCCTAGTGTTGGGGGCTCCGAGACAATTCTTAGAATTTGCTGGACCTCACACCTGCGAGGGATGGCTCTCACACCTGCGGGGGATGGCCCGTACAGTACGTTGGGCGACGGTCGGTCAGCAAGCGCGGCGAACGCGACCCTAGCCCACCCAAACAGCTCGTTGAAAAACACGAGTTGTCGATCGAGCTCGAGCTCGGTGCGTGGAACTCCGTGGGACGCCATACCGTCGTAGATAAAGGCAGCCTGGCGGTGAGGATTAACGGGGCGGAGGGAAGCGGCATAGAAACATCATCGATCGAACAGAGGTAGGGGTTGGGTGGGTGAACTCCGAGAATCTTGTCGTTATTGTACATTCGTGGTAAGCGTAAACGGTACTCGGTGTCTCCTGCGGCTTTTTTGGCATCCGTCAACAAGGCTCACGGTGGATTCGTCACGTTCGCCCTTCACGGATTTGAAGGGTATAAGGGGAGCATTGCCGTTTCAGTACAGTGCCGTGATACATCCTCTACGATACGTGTGCAGGTAGTATCCGTACGTGGCATGATACCAACTGAGCGCGCTCGGTAGTCTCCAACTAGTTGCGCACATCTGCGCTTAAAGCATGTTTAACCCAAAAACTATTTAGACCAAGGCTACGGTAGGGGGGGTACCCCCATTTTCACTGGTGTGTTTGAGCCACTCGCACGAGTATCTCTGTACCCTACGGATGAAGATGGTTTTGGAACTTTGTTTGCCGCAGCTTAGATCACCTTTGCATTGCGGATTGATTTCGTCAATGTAAAACATAAAGAAAACGTAAGATTGCATAGGAACAAAGGGGTTACTCGCGCGAGTGACCCCTAGCCACTGAAATAAAAGGCCCAAAAGGGGACCGCCCTACCGTAGCCTGGGTCATTACTAAAGCAACTCTGAAACGGTCCAATCTCACCATGCGAGGGCTTGTGTGGTTCCAGGTGTACACGCCCGTAGGGTAGGTAACATTGCCATCCGCCTGACGTCCGGTCGAAAAATAAAGTCACGGTGGGGAGACCAGAACTCGTGAAAGATCACTCTATGGCACCACTGCCAGCCGCACGGTCGTCGGCTGGTTAACCAGCAGACACGTGGTACGAGCTACGGCAGAAGCGCCACGCGTTGACCCAATAATATCTGACCGAGACGGGCTTCCCAACTGATAGATCTACCTGGCACAATGGTACGATGCTAGGGGAGATGTGCGACGCGTGTTGACGATAGATTGATTGTACGATAGCCCCCCCCTAAAACCAGCGATATTATTTACCAAACGTTTCTTGGCTGCTCAACACGAGGAAGGACACCATGAACAAACTATCTTCACATATGTTCTCGTTTGCAAAGGACTATCCAAGGATCACACATGAGTGGCTAGGGGCACCGTTCTTCGGGAGATATGGCCGAATGCTGGTTTCAAAACCGGCGATTTCTTTCGAGAAAAATTGGGGGGCTTCCGTAGAACGACTCGATAGAGGTATCACTTTTTGCCTGAAATTGTTTCTGCATGATTTAGGTTCCTTAACCCCAAGAGGTCTGAAGTACGTCATTTAGTTTCCTGCTTACCGTCGTGCACCTAGGCCGTAGAGGGTTATTTCCATCCAGTGGTAGTTTTATTATCCTCCTAATTAGTTTTTGGGAGAAGCCTTAAGCTCCGAAGCTGAGGAACCTCTCCGAAAAAGTGGTGCAGCTCTACCGTAGCAGGTGTCTGTTTTGTTTATGCGCCATTTTTTCCTCTAAGGATCGTGTGTCGAGGAGCTCTATCCCTCGCCCAAAACCTACGTATGAGCGAACTGAAAAGGCTACCATGGTGATGAACTAGTCCACGGCCCAGATACACGACAAAAGAGTCCCATTGAAAAACAAGACTGACATTCCGAAGTTTGGGGCGGGTTAAACAGCCCCCTCATTCCGAATAAAAAAAAAATGAAAAAGTGTTGCCTGCTATCCTAGCACTGCAGACGTCTACTACCACCCCGCATCTCATCGGAAAACCATTTTTGTGTTTTTATGCACTCTTCGATACAAACTTAGACCGTGCGAACATCGTGGCTACCAACTTCTTACAAGGTGAAGTTTGGGCGAGCGATAGAACCCAGCACATAAGAAACGTTGAGGTATACTCCTCTCTTGAGTAGCAGCTGCCACCCCAAACTTACAGTCTGGACGCCCTCCTGCGCCGCACCGAAGTCTCCCATTGCTAGCCCCGCCAGTTCCAAATCGTGGGCTTGCGTGACGAAGACGTTGTGCATCTTGACGTCCTTGTGCATCAGGTTTATAGCATTGCTTGAAACTACAAACCTCAAGAGCTGCGCATAAACGGTAGAAGGCGGAGAAAAAATTGACCCAGCCGGGATCGTTCTAGTGACTGCTGGATTTTGTTTGTGGTATTATTATTTGGCGTTCTACGCCCGCCCAAGGGCGGACACGTGGTATGATAAAAGGACACCTTATCGGCCAGACCGATAGAGAGATGGTGGCGCTTCGAGGCGGAGGTACGGCCCAATATATATTAGGAATCCGATCAAGGCAATTTCTAAAATTTTTGTTCGTTGCACATTGTCTTTTTCATCAAACGTCAGGGTTTTGGAATGGTATTGAGATCTTTGATCGCGTAACCACAGATAAAAAAAGACTTGCTGCAGGTGATTCTCGACCATAGCTTATGTGCTCAGCACGCGACATTCTACGGTGTTCTATGGCGACCCCAGAGCACTCCTGTTTGTTGTTCTCGCAGGGCTGATAATCTAACGGACAATTGGCTTCACGCTGTCGGGGTAAGGATCGACATAGGGGCCTGGAAGCACCGTATTTCGTGCGGCGTACACACTCCGACATCATCGTCGCGGACACATGGGTGCCCTCATAGGTTCATACTATATGAGGGAATCTTTAGACCCAATGGAGCCATGTGGGACGTGAGCTACGATAGAGATGCGGCAACCAGTGTTTTTCGGAGGTTCGTCAATTTGCGAAAGCTTTAGACCTCTCCCAAGGAACTGATCTAGGCAAAACAATCAAACTGGTGCCGGATGAGCAATCTCATGGCCCCTATGCACTATGTAGATCAACGCTGCGGTAGCGGGGGTACCCCCGTCTTCAATATCTGTTGTTCACTAGTCGCACGAGTCACTCTGTACCTCACTGACCAAACAGCTTCAGGTGATTAGTTCGGCGCCGCGTAGGTACTCGTTCAGTTGGGGGATTCAAATCGAAAATTCCAAACAGCACGAAAGTCCAACACCCCAAGAAACGGGGGAGACACCCGCGACGAGTAACCCCGAGCCCCACAAGAAAAAAAAGAAAAAGAAAAACGGCATCTCCCTACTGCAGCCTTCGTCTGTACGTATACAACGAGAATCGTGAAAAAAACAAACAAAACATTTTTCGCCGATTTTGGGTCAAGGAACCGTTTCAGACGAAAACTGAGATACTACCTCTATGTCGTAGCACGCGTCGTGGCCGGAGTCGGAGGCCTAGCGCAGAGGGGTCTGAGGTTACCTGGCCAAAGATCATCCGCGATTTTCGCTAAACACTGTTCCTACCTGGAATGTGATGCGGGTGATTGCCTTGATCCAAGTGAAATGGCGGTGCTCAAGAGGCCCAGCTTGCTCCAAAAACGAAGAGAGAGGCCTGTCCACGAGGTCAACCGGCGGGGTACACGCGTTTCCTGAGTAGTGTGGGTGCTAGAACCCGAGTAAGTTATGAACAACGCCACCTAGCCGGCATCGACGCAGGCAAAGGTGGCCAAAACTTTGTGCATTGCTATTCTACCACGTACGGAGGCGCTGCGTACTCTGAGAGAATTTCCCCGAATGATGCACAAGAAAACTTGAACGAGACTCAACGGCTCCGACGATATTTTCACCTCTTTATTCCTAGACCTGAACATTGTATACTTTCCTCGACCAATATTCTCAGATGTCTAGAGCAAAGTCAACAGCGACAAGCGTATCGCCATCGCTGCTAGATGTGCAAACATTGTGCGTTCTAATCAAACGTTACTCAGCACAGGCTACCGTGTAGGGGGGGCAGGTTTGGGGGCTTTTATTGAAGTCGCTCGACTTCACTCGCGCGAGTGACCCCCCAGTTGCTTTGCGACCTTAATTTTTCACGTCGTTCAAAGTTTGCAACACGATTCCGCAATGCAATGGTGAGCTACGCTGCGCCAAGAGAAAAACTATGATGAGGTATTTTTCTTCGTGAAGTACGGAGTCACGTGTTGGAGTGGCTCAAACTTGGTGGTGACGATAAGGACATGATACTACAACGATGTGGCAATGGCTGATTCTATGATAGCCCCTCCCAACACCAGCGATATTATTCAACGAACGTTTGACCCAGGCTACGGTAGGGGGGTCCCCTTTTGGACCTTTTTTTTCAGTGGCTAGGGGTCACTCGCGCGAGTGACCCCTTTGTTCCTATGCAATCTTACGTTTTCTTTATGTTTTACATTGACGAAATCAATCCGCAATGCAAAGGTGATCTAAGCTGCGCCAAACCAAGTGCCTAAACCATCTCTATCCGTAGGGTACAGAGCTACTCGTGCGAGTGGCTCTAACACACCAGTGAAAATGGGGGTACCCCCTCTACCGTAGCCTTGGTCGTTTTGATGGCTGCTTGACACGAGGCATGTTGCTATTAACTCAAGGTCTCCATATATTTTCATTTTCGCAAAGAAAGGACTATCTAGCAATGACGCCCGGGTGGCAAGGGGCACCGTATTTCAGGAGGTACGGCCGGGAGCTGGTTTCAAAACCAGCGATTTCGTTGAAGAAAAGTTGCGGGGGCTACCGTAGAACGACGCCAGTACCGTAGCCTTGTTAACTCAAAAAATGCGCACTTGAACTCACACTGCGATCTCCAACAACAGCATCGCTGGAGTTTCCGTTGGGCCATGGGCGGACAAATACCCCAGCGGCCGCAGCACGTGGTCCAGCCGCAGCCAGGCCCGTGCATGCATGTCAGCCTCGGCGTGTAGCTGGTTCAGAGGGTCTTGGGACAACTTGGGGATCTTTGCTGCCACCTGCAATGGTCCAAAGCCGGTGAACGGATTGCAGTCATGGGCTCCCAGCAGTACTGGTAGTATAATGCCAACCACTGTCTCCAATAGTGCCGGTCAGTAAGCTTGGCGCGACTTTTTACAGCAACTCTCCATGGTAAGTTTCCCCGCCATTGTGACGATGCCCTGAATAGTGCCGGTATATGGGACTGGCATATATACCGCAACTTTCGAGAGTCATTCTCGGTAGTGCGGTAAGAACAAGATCTATAGGTAAGACGTGCCAAGAACTAACAACGTATTCAACCCCCGCGCTGTGTTTTCCCATGTATTTACTCCGCCGCGACTGAAAGAAACGCGGCAATGGTTAGACACCGCGCAGGAGTGACTTTGGGATGTTCGGTTTTTGCGACCCGACACTGAATCGGCCCACTTTCGGTGTTCGCAGTGTGTGACTTCGGTTCTGACCGGACATGCGACGGGTACGGTGTGCTCTGACAGGTTCGCTTCATGCACTGGCTCGTTTGCGTGTAGATTGTATTAGCGGCCAGCGTGGAACGACTTCGTGCTTCGCAAGCGCACAAAAGTAACAGTGATAGAGCAAGTGCGGTACACCTGTGGGGCATAGCTAGTTTCCAGACTCGTGTATTTGTGGTACCCAACTGAAAATATGTAGGGCCAGCGGAGCCGTATGCAAGAGTGTCGCGATACCTGTCCTGTTAGTTTGTTTAGCAGCCCGTTGTCGAACCTGAAACATGGAGAGCTCGGGCCGCTGGTGATTTCGTCTAAAATGTCCCACGCGGGGCGTGAGCGCGTGGTAAAGCCGCACAAACATCCAGTGCAAAAATGACAAATGCAATAGCCTAGATTGTTGCTGTAACATTGCGGCATGGAAAACGTTGTAAACAAATATCGAATCAACGAGGCATCTCAGCTGCTGCGACCAGGCGAAGGCTCTCGTCCATGGTTTCTACAGTACTCCCGCACCGATGATCTGGGAACCAAGGCGGCGCCTTGTTACATAAAGTTTGTACCCCGGCGACATAAGCGCTGAGAGTACTGATGTCGTTGTCCGCGAGCCAGCCAATAACGATTGATAGCGGGAAGATATGTTTTCTTGTATAACCTCATCGTTCTTGTTGTGCTACTATCGGGTACGGACGGCAACCACGGATTGTCCAGACTCAACCTGCTCCTTCTCCAAGAGTCATCAGGACGCGTTCACAAGAAGGCGACTCCTTGGTGGCGTCATTTCTTTTCTGGTTTCAGATTGCTGTCGCAACCTTGCGACCTAGCTTGATTCAGATGTGGTTTGGGGTCGATGAAGCTTGCCTGATGCGGGTCATTGCATCCTGGGTACTACTACCTGTGTGGCTCCACTTCCGTATTCACATTTTATCTCGAATAAAGCCTTTTCTCGGTTCTATCGAAAACTAAAATGTGGGTTGAACTTCTCTTCCCGAGTATCCCCAAATTCCTAACCGAGCCCCTTAGCCGCCCCTTAGTGGTTCGGCTGCCGTTCGTCGTCCTAAGGGAACCGTGAGTACGTCTCGAGAACATAGGCAGCCCTCAACGCTGACGTTCTGCGGTTTCATTCTCCGTTTTCACTTAAAATATACCGATAATATCGCGCCGCAGATTCGTTTTTGTTTCCGCTGAAAACATCGCGCCGCAGATTCGTTTCTCATCACCGTCGTAGTTTCTCGCTCAGCGTTGTCTCACGCGATCCCGTATCCAACACAATGCTCCGCCACGGACGAAAAAAACTGCGCTTGGCCACCGGAGAGATTCGCGGATTGCTTGCAACAACAACTCCAGTTGCTGGTTACTGTATGTGGTGGATTCCATCAACGCCCTACCAGAGGTGTGGGTACGGAAACAAGGTAGGACAAACTGTTATCAATTCATGGCGGAATTGCCAGGCCCGAGGTAAGATGAACCCGCAATCGAGGGTGATACGGAGCAGCATAGAGGGCTGCTGGAAGCGCCAGTCGGTGCTGAAACCCCACACACCGCTTGCGGCGCAGCGAAAAGGACCTACTACATTGGGCAGTGGCTGCATTTCATGGCATTGACGACAAGAGGTGCGCACATACTTTTGGAAAAATAATCAATGTAGAGCGACGCACAGCAAGGAATAGCAATGCACGGCAACGGCCCTGTAGACAACAACCTCATCAATACACAGCAACATGTACAGCAACGAATAGCAATGCACCGTAAGGACGCCGTACACCAATGTCACCAATACATACACACCAACATGTACAGCAATGTCCATGTGGACATTGCTGTGAAAGGGAAGTCGGGGGCGCCGGGGAGTTGCTATTCCTGGCACAACCGCAGTTTTTGCTTGGAGTTCTATATCTGGCCCCAGGGCCATAGCCCTAGCGCCAGAGCCCTAAGATTCAGCGCTATAAAAAAGAGGTTGCTACTGCTATAAAAAAAGAGGTTGCTACTACCCTACCTATGGTTATCGAGTCTTGATCGCGATGGCTCTATCGTTAGACTGAATACGCAACATTACTGTTGTAGTTCTAGTATTAGTAGTGCGGCGCTCAAACACTTTATCGTGGTGAATACTGTGTGTAGTTTATACTTTATCATGGTGACTAATCTGTGTATACTGTTCTTATCGATGCTATCGGGCTCCTGTGTAGAACAATCACCATAAGAGGGAGTCAACTTTCGGGGGGTAGATAAGCGCACCAGGTTCACCACAGTCTTGCCCGCTCTAATTTCGCAAGTCAGTACGCACGGCTGCTTCAGCCGGAGTATCGTTGTATCGAAGGGGCAGGGCGGATGAGGAGCCGAACAAACGCTGGACATGCATCATTCAGCTTCAGAGGCTTGGGTGCACAAGCGATGCTGGTTACGCTCTACTGCGTGAACCGCATCATCCCAACACCATGTACTTTCACATACTTCCCCCATATCTGTGTATGGAGTTAGCTTTTTCAAATAGTTGCCCAGAGTTACCGACGGACCTTGAAACGACCTCTTCCTACTGGGTTGGCTTCTTCGGCCATTTTTCGCTAGTCCACCCGGAGAAAATCACAACTAGTGGTAGCGACCTGGACTAGCACCGCAACAGCTAGAGGCTTCAGCCAGTCGCGATGCCTACTGAGGATGCTGATTTCTGTACCACCCTGGTTTGATGCACGCGTGGATTGTGACGTGGGCATACCACAAGAGCACCGGTTGGTTTTGTTTGCATCATGGTTGGTCTGGAATGGCAAAAAACTTGCCTACGAGTGGGAGCAGAGGCTGTGATCGGCGCAGGTAATATCAGTGAGTCCTTGCCATCCTTACCTCCATAAGAAGTCGGGTGCCGCTGTCGTTGAATATCTTTGCCCTGAACACTGTCCCCTGTCCCCCGCTGCCGAGAATGTCCTGGTAGTCCACGCAGATATCGACCGGGCCGGTCCCGATGAGATGTACCCGGCCGTCGCTGCCCCGGTTAATCGGTAACTGCTCCATTGAGAAAATAAATGAAAAACGCTTAGAGGGGCACGCTCGGAGACACGACAGGCCAAAACGAGGAAAGTCCAGACGATAACCTCCCCCAGGCGGCTGTGAGTCGACGAGTGGCTCTGGCTGTGCCCCTCCCCTGCCTGGCTAACGTGCGCCTGCGTGCCCTCGATGAGGTAGTGCACACGATGAGGCTTCTGCAGTCCAAGGCCATCTACTAATGCAGATCGAGCTAGAGTCGTGTACTAAGAAAAAAACAAGCCTATTAGCTTGGAGTAATTTAAGCCGCGAAGAGGTGGATGGACCCGAGTGACATCGCCATCTCTCGCCGGGCGAATGAAATACCCACTCGAGGAACAGGGACGCAGAAGTCCTGGAAAACATGAGGTTTCCATATGCTGTTGCTTGTCGCTGCCCTCAACATTACACCATGGCAAGGGGAAATCTTAGGGCTACGGAGTAAGTCTATATAACGTGTTTGCCGTATAGCAGATCGCCGTGTGGTGGCGAAAACTTAGGGTTTGCAACAGTGCTCATGCACAAAAGTCTGATCATTTGTTTTGCTAGGCCTTTCGTCTACGTTGATCGACCGACATCGGACTGTTACTATATAATACACGTGTAGTCACAGTCGGGTATTCTGACAGGCCTCTATAAACACCGACCAACACTGTTTGACGAAGGGTGCACTGGATAATGAGAACTATTGGTTGCATTAAGTAAGCATTATTTGAACCATCCGTTTTGAGAATGAATCATTCGTAATGTACCAGAAACGAATCTTAGTTTTGACTCCATGTCTACAGAGCAGTGTTGAAACCGGAGTTTTTCGGGCTGCATGAGGGAATGCAATCGCGCACATATTCGTGCCACAGCAGCGGCGCTGTGTTCGCTCATCACGCACCGAGCTTTGCGCTGAGGTATTGTATTCATAGCAGATATGGAGAACATGACGTCCCAGCCCTGATGCCAGGGAATACAAGGATGTCGAGCGCAAGGTAGCAAAGACTTGCCACGCCGTGGGTGATCGTTAGGATGTCTTACAGTTCCAACGACCAACACACATAAGGTCTAGTGTTCACTACATACTGTCCTGAATGAGTGTTTAGATGTCATCATCGTGCTTCTGTCGTCGTCGATGTGTCTGAAAGGACTGCAGTTTCGAAACAATGCACCCATAACTGTGTGACTGGCCGATCCTGGACGTTTGTTTCGCCAAGGGTGATCGTTAGGATGTCTCAAAGTTCCAACAACCACCACACATACATGTCTACTCTTCTCCACTGCATACCGCCCCCCGAATGAGCATTCAGATAATGTGATGCTTCTGTATGTATCGTCATCGACGTCTCTGAAATGGTTGCGATTCCGAAACACGGCATCCAAAATGTGTGTGACACGACGATTCTGGATATTTGTGAACACCGAAACTGTGGTTGTGACGTGCTACCATTGTCGGAGGGTATTATCGGCATCGGCTTCAAACGCTCGTGGATGTCAGAGAGTTTTAAGGGCAGAAATGGAAGAACAAATAAACGTGTTTCAATGGTCAGGGGCGGTTGCTCATGCTTCCAGCATTTCCATAATAATTTTGAAAATATGAAGGTAAAGAAATGCTCAGGGGCTCTCCGCAACGTTCTTCGGTGAGCCCGAAACGTGTTACCTGCATTCGTATTTCAACGATTGTCGAGCTTCTTGCCAATCTACTGCGCGCGGTGAACCACCGCCTTTCCCCGTGACCTACTCCCTCCGCCTCTCTAACCAAAATCACCATTGACAGCCCCTCCTTGTCGTCACCGAGCTCTAGGCTGCGTCGCTCGCTCAGCTAATATACTCGTTGCGTTGGGTCGTGAACACATCCCGCTTTCCTCCTCGTTTTGCCTAGATTGTTGCTGTGCTACGTTCGCCACCGCAGCGGTATCACCAAGCGACGCCTGGTTGGTGGAATTGCCACGCCCTGATGATGCTCTATACGCTTTGGCGGCGAGTGGGCGTCTGCCCCGGTAACCCTTGTCGCCGTGTGGCCCAGCTCGAGAGACCGCTTGTAATATACCAATTTGTCTCCGTACTCTTACCAGTATACCAACACACCCATCCCTGCTTACTGATATTCGTTGTGGTAAAGCAGTTCCGTCCCTACAGCGTCATCTACCAAAACAACCCGTGTTCAAGGAAATGGCTCGCACTACTATGGTACGCATTGCCGGCGAGTCTGCGCTCGCTCGCTGTTGTGTTGGTGTAGGCACTCTTATACCCCCTGTGCACTCTGTCTTTTGACCATGGCTCATTGCAGCTGACAGATCAGTGGTTGGGGGGGCATTTTTGAAGCCCCCCTCTTGAGCAAGTAGGTTGTCCAGGGGTTGGTTTCGCGGCCAAAGTCCTTTACGCGGACAAACTTTGACAAACCCTGAGCAAAAACCGCTATCATATCCCCCCTCACCAACCCATTTTCCACTTTTTTTTTCCCCCCCGAAACTCGCTATTACAGATGACACGTGTACGTTAAGTAAGGGGGAAACTGTGAACGGTGGCACGTGATTGTTGTGTGCAGGTTTCGAATTCTAGGAGGAATGTTCCGTTCACGCCCGAAACCACTGCACTGCATTTGACGCCTCTGTGCGTGGCAGCTCCAATACTATGGTTAGCCGAGCCATCCAATACAAACCTTGACCTGCACACCCACCGCCGAGAAGCGGGAGTGGTTGTGAATGGGCAGCGAACAAATTCGTTTTGCGTCAACCAATCCAATGAGGCAGGAGACAGCGCCCAGAGCCTCAACTATCACCACGTCAGCAATATTTGCGCGGTAAGACAGACCCCCGTCCATGGCACCGGTATCTGCCAGCCAGAAGTACCTGTACTCTGGCGGCGACCTGCTCTGGTAAATGTGCTTCCACTGCTGAGTGTTTCCGTGAACACCAGCCATTTCTACAGGCGCAATAGCAGGCAACTGGTAATACTCATCCGGCAGTATAGAGGGAGCCCGAATCTACCGATCCTATTGTGACGATATAGTACCGCGGTAAAAATATTGTTGCCCCTTTTGCTAGATGTCTAGCCGCGATTCGCGCAGATCCTGACACAGAAAAAAGCGCAGGGGCAGCACAAGAACACTGTGCGCAGGACGCCACAGCATATGTCGTGTTTTGTTGACGCACCGACGATGTCCACACGTCGAAGCAACTTTTGTATGCCCCACCGTTCAGGAGTAGTTGTGCATCTCACCAAGCATCCTGAAGTCGTGGGAGGATCTGTTCGGAACTCCTTCCACTGCAAAGTTTTCAGTACTCTTTTAGACCCACGTACGACTCGCGCACGCTATACTTTAAAACAGCCAGGACGAGTCATCATGTTCCGGCGATAAGGACACCCATCTGTGTTCTCGCTAGTGGTAATGATTTTGCATACAACGCAACCAGAGCAGCAACAGTCGGCGGTCAACGATTTAACACTGAAGAAAACCGACAACAAGAGCGATAGCGTTGTCTTCGAGCCCGACCTAATGGTGCGCATAGGATACCGTTTTTCTTAACCTGTGTAGCACGTACCACCGCACAGTGAAACATGCCGTTTCGCGTCATTTACATCACCCCCAACAACCTGCCACACGCCTTACTTTTTGTCTTTTCCCCATCAAGAGGTGGTCGGCCTCTAGTGCGCGAATTCGACACCCAATGGGATTATTTGCTTTATGTACTCACCATATAGACTATATACGAATGCAGGCCAATATAATTCAACTGCATAAACGTCTAGTGATGCAACCCGTTCGATGTGTATACAGCACCTGACACGTCAACCCGAGCATCCCAGCCTTTCACACAGGAGTGACCGGAGCTAGGGACAGAGGGTGCGTAGGGTACCTATGACCATCTGTAATTTTCGACGAGTAATAATGCATACCCCAGCGACTCAAGACCAGCGGCCCTCGTTCGCAATCAGAGCTCCAGCTGATTGTGTTCATCGTCCGCAGCAGGTTCACGGCGCCCCACTGTTAGCACGCGTCTGGCCTATCTATACTGATGCTACCTTTTTTCTTTCGTACATACAGCCCACAAGAACGTTAAGATGAAAGCTACCATGCGTGCCACGGTAGAGGTGCGCATTTTTTTTTCCGAGGTTCCTCAATTTTGGAGCTTAAGATCTCTACCAAAAACTGAATTTTAAAGAAAAAAAAAAACGAACCTTCTACCTACCGGATAAAATTCCCATGGGCTACGTACACGACGAGAGACTGATTCCACGATGGACCCCCCGCCCAAACCAACGATGTTCTCTCACGAACGTTTCGTGCCTGATTGACACGAGAACGGATGCTATGAAAAAGACATTTTCGCGCATTTTCTTTCTTGCAAAAGGCTACTCGTAGTAGTAGTAGCAGCAGTAGTAGTAGTAGTAGCAGTAGTAGTAGTAGTAGTAGTAGTAGTGGCAGTAGCAGTAGTAGTGGTAATAGTGGTAGTAGTAGTAGTAGTGTAGTAGTAGTGGTAGTAGTAGTAGTAGTGTAGTAGTAGCAGTAGTAGTAGTAGCAGTAGTAGTAGTAGTAGTAGTAGTAGTAGTAGCAGCAGTAGTAGTAGTAGTAGTAGTAGTAGTAGTAGTAGTAGTAGTAGTGGCAGTAGCAGTAGTAGTAGTAGTAGTAGTAGTAGCAGTAGTAGTAGTAGTAGCAGTAGTAGTAGTAGTAAGTAGTAGTAGTAGTAGTAGCAGTAGTAGTAGTAGTAAGTAGTAGTAGTAGTAGTGGCAGTAGCAGTAGTAGTAGTAGTAGTAGTAGTAGTAGCAGTAGTAGTAGTAGAAGCAGGAGCAGTAGAAGCAGGAGCAGTAGTAGTAGTAGTAGTAATAGTAGTAGTAGTAGTAGTAGTAGTATAGTAGTAGTAACAAGTAGTAGTAGTAGTAGTAGTAGTAGCAGTAGTAGTAGTAGTAGTAGTAATGGTAGTAGTGGTAGTGGTAGTGGTGGTAGTAGTAGTAGTAGTAGTAGTAGTAGTAGTAGTAGTTGTAGTTGTAGTAATAATAGCAGTAGTACAATCAAAAGGGCACCGTATTTCGCGAGATACGGCCGTGGGCTGGTTTCAAAACCGGTGGTTTCGTTGAAAGAAAGGTTGGGGGGGGCTACCGTCGTAGAATGACTCCAGAATCACGAACAAAAAAATGTCGAACTTTCCGAGGATTTTGGGTTAAGGAGGCCCGGGCGTCATTCAGAAATGAATTCAGCCAAAACGTGCTACCTCCGTCGAAGCACTTGTGACTGATTCTTACTACGATAGCACCCCCCTCCGACCCAGCGATTTTGTTTAACGAACGTTTCATGGCTGCTGGACACGAGGAAGGATGTTTTAAAAATCATATCTTCACATACCTTCTTCTTGTTTGCAAGGACTATCGAACGATGGCGTCGGGATGGCAACGGGGCACCACCGTATTTGAAGAGACACGGCCGGAAGTTGGTTTCAAAACCGGCAATTTCTTTGAAGAAACGTTGGGGGGGGCTACCGTACAACCACTCTTCCTGTCTTCTTTCTAGCAGACCAGAAGGCAAACCATTTAAGGCCCTCGCTCTGCTTAAGGTTTGTATAGGGCACATGAGTCATCACATCGGACCGGGTTGCAGGTTTTGAGCCAAACGTTTTTGACCGGTTGAGCTCCCCCAGTTTGGACCTACCTGGTGGTATGATAATTTTACGAGTACAATATGGTTGTTTTAGGGCTGGCGCGCAGAAATATTGGGCGGGTTGCGCGAGAGTGTGTCTTCCAAGTTATGTTTCGGGGGTGATGATGGATGATGGATGATGATGTTGATATTGAGTTCCTCATGGTAAGAGAGCTCGGAAACTTCTTAGAATATGCCGCGCCGCTAGCGTGGCATGACTCACATATTTCCCACCTTTAGGAGAATCTACCATGAACTAAAAATATCGATCATCATCCTTTGGTCGGTAGTGTGTTCCACGTTCGATGGGCTATAAGTGTTTGACCAATTACCAAGGCTTCGGTATGGGAGGTCCGTTACTAGTGGGTTCTACGTTAAGTGGGATACAAGCCAAGGCTTTGGCGTGCGGGGTCCCCCCTATCCCCGTACCTGGTGCGAGCCACTCGCGGGAGTAACACCGTTTCTCACCGACCAAACCATTGCGTGCCGTTTTAATTGGGTGGAGCAACGTGTAGCTAATTACTTTTCTGCGGGTGCTCATCCCTAAACTTAAAAAGCACCAAAAAAATTAGGGCCCTGAACACAACAGGGGATTAACTCGCGCGAGGAGCTCCGAGACACTGTGAAGCATAGGCCCCACAAGACCCCCTCCCCCGCCATAGCTTTTGTCCAATGTGCGCATTCTCGGGACCAGCGGTAGGGGCCACGAGAGGGACTTCAGAGCAGGAGAGGAGGAGGCTGTTCATGTGTTGCTCACAGCTCCACCAGTGAATGCCTAAGCTCCTGTGGCTCTGGGGCAAGAGTGCATCCTAGGAGATTCGGTGGAGAGCTCTCGATAGTACCGGTTGAACGGTGTCACTGTCCGGGATGGTGCCGGTGCAATCGCTTGGCATGACCGAAATTCTCCCTGAAATAACTCCTATATTTTCTACATGTGGTGCCGGTGCCCTCGAATAGTGCCGGTAGGTTGGGTGTGCACGTACTGGCGGTATATCAAGATACACAACAGGCCGGAACGGGTCGTAGGCTGGATACTCTCGAGCTCCATGGAGGCAGACACATTGAACACACCGTAACGGTTTGGGGAAGGTCTCGTCGATGACTGCACATGAATGTGGGTCCCTCGGCACATCAGAACGCTCTCCGCCGTCGAGATATGGACTACTCCGCGTTGAAGCTCGTCCGGGGAGGAGAGGGTATGTTTTGATCGTGGTAAGATACAATGCTCTGGCGCTATACGCCTGCAGAGGTGACACGTCGAGGTATCCCCCATCACCCGTTATGTGACAATGGGTTTCGATTAATCGTGTCCCCCGATTTCTCGTATCCCTTCGGCAATATTCACACCGCACTTCAAAATGTCATCCGCTCTTGTTTAATACGTCAAACCCCCAAATCCTTCTACGGTAGCCCCCCCAACGCTTTTTTAACGAAGTCGTTGGCTTCGAAACAGCTCCTGGGCCGTATCCTGAAATACGGTGCCCCTTGCCACCTCGATGATACCGTTCGATAGTACTAGTAAGCTTTTGCACACAAGAATTTTTAACGAATACATTTTGGTCATAGCTTTCTTTCTCATGTCGACCAGTCATGAAACGTTCGCTAGAGAAAATCGATGGTTTAAGAACGGGCTATCGTAGGATCAGACAACATCCCCCCTTCAAAATAACAGCCCCCCTTGAAAAATTCTAACCCCCTTCGAAATATCACCCCCCCCCCCCCCGAAATACTCGAACCCCACCCCACTGAGACAATGCTTGGCGATAGCTCCCTCATATGGTATATCTATGTCAAGGGTGGCATAGATAGGTACCATATCAAGGGTGATAGAGCCCTGCCCGAAATGTCCTAAAAAATATTCTAACCCCCCTGCCAAATATCAACCTCCTCTGAAACACTCCAGCCCTCCCCCCCACCCACTGGTCCACTGAAACACTTGACGACAGCCCCCTGATATGCTATATCTATATCAATGGTGGTGTAGGTGCTATATCAAGGGTTTCTATAGCCCCCCTGAAAGATTCTAACACCTTCCCCCCTGAAACGCTTGATACCAACTATTATGGGAAATATTCTGATCGATAAAATCTATTATTACTGACCTTTAGTGACCATTTCATGGCTGGGATCGAATGCAGTACGACTGTTCTTTTACGACTATGCGCAAGAGACACTTGTTGATGGACACACCACCTGTCATGCGTAGAGAGGGGGGGTGAATTTCAAGGGCAGTTTATAGCCCGCGGGGGTATCTTTTATCAGGAGGGGATATAATATTTGAGGGGGACGTTGAAATTTTGAAGGGGGGGGCTGATATTTCGAACGGGGGGTTTGCATTTTGAAAGGCGTGTCGATATTTCGAACAGAGGGATGAAATTTTCAAGTGGGGTGTCAACATTGCGGAAGGGATACGAAAAGTCGGGGACCAAGATTATAAATCGAATCAACAATATACGACAATCAGTATTCGCTACGCTCTCGTAAAAGTGTCTAGCTTTTTCTCCAGGTGTGTTTGCTGGTTGTCCAGTGATGAGTGCTCGCAAATCGTTCACCTCATGAACGTAGGTTGATTATGTTCGCCCGGTGTGTCGTCACCGTAAGGTCACCTTTGCCAAGATGTATGTATATGCCCAGAGCAGCGGTAAACGTTTCAAACGGATGACAATGTCCTTGCTCGTATTGAGAATATGTGTATCATATGCACTCACAGATTATAGATACACGTGTATCGACGTGAATCGGCCTTGGCGTGGGCCTAGAGGTCGGTCCCGAGTACATGTCCATGCCCATAGTATACGGATGACGTATTACGTACCCGGCAATACTTGATACCCCGAAAAAAACGTGACCACTGGTCATACAGAGCCTCTATGATGAATTTCCCATGAACTTTTCACACCGAACAGCCTCCTTACTTTGATGTAGAAAACAGAACACACTCGGCCTGTCGCCGCAGCAGCAACACGATTGCGCCCAACAGCCTGCTGTTCGGGGTATATCTTCCTTTCTTTGATGCTTTCAGCGGCGCTTTAGCGTAAAATAGACAGCTGCTTGTGTTGTTGTGTATAGACGGTGTTGCTGCGTGACCGCGTCGGGCCTCTCATTCCCTCAGCATCCACCGAGAGGCATTCGCGGGCAGTTTTTGCTCGAGATCAAGGTATCTACACAGGCTGGAAAAATGCCTATAAACCTAGTCTATAGGGCGTGCACCTGAATAATAATGTTTGCCAAAACGGACCAAGCGCAGTCGATAGGTTGACACTGAACTGCCAAGCGGGTGGCACCGGAGAATCCTACGCCAACGCTCGAAATGGAGCAGACAACGTCTGGCAACTATATGTATGGCGGTATTAAAAAAAGCAAAGTCGGCCCAAGGGACCAGTAACTAGTTATGGAATAAGCACCGAGTACGATAGCGAAAATAATCCTAAATAGGGTCTCCAAGTATGTCCACATATTGAGAGTGACTTGCGGGACAAACAGAGGTTCTAAAATTAGACAAGCGTGCAGGATCTAAGGCAAAGACCACAAGAGCGCGGCTTTAGAGTACACAGTGAGGGGCCGAATGCTTGGTACTGCCGAGAGCTAAGTCAGGGCGTGCATACATTTTTTTTTTTTTTTTTTTTTTTTAGCACACTTTCACTTTCCAGCTTCTGGACAAGCCGTGGTCACTGGTGTCATCCCTTCTCCTCCCCGGTTCTTGCCTTCAATTTTTATCGCGCATAGGGTTCAGCAATCCCACTGCTCGTCGATTGTTCATCGAATGTTGCTAACTCACGCTCTCGCGCTTTCCGCAAGTCAATTTGTGCACAAGAAAAAGTCCCAACGAATTTATACGAGTATGCACTCGGCGGGGCTCGAACTCACGAAACTGACCTATACCAGGCTCGAGGACAACCTGATACGCCACCGGGGCGACCGGTGTACATACGTCACCATGGTTCAGTTTTGCAAGTGAATATTATGACCAATTTTATGGTAGGAAAGGATTGTGTTGTTTCTACCCTCGTTTGGGCCCTTTTTTGTACATTGACTCGGTGTCACTTGCGCGAGTGATCCCCCTGTTCCTTGCGATCACAGTCTTTCCTTCTTCCTTTCGTGCTGTGTACCCCTCTCTTAGGGATATTATTGCGAAAAGGGGTGGTTAGCTACGCTGCAACGAAATAAACAATCGCCGAACGTGCTTTGTCAATGAGGTACAGGAGAGCACTCGTGCGAGTGGTCAAAACACGGTAGAATCGTTGTACGGTAGCCCCCCCAACTTTTTTTTGGCGAAATCGCCGGTTTGAAACCAGCTCCTGGTGGTATTACCTGCAATACGGCGCCCCTTGCCATGTCGACGCCATCGTTCGATAGTTCTATGCAAACAAGAAAGTATGTGAAGATGTGTTTTGCATAACATCCTTACTCGTGCCAAGCAGCCATGAAACGGTCGCTAAAGAAAAACGCTGGTTTTTGAGGAGGGGATGTCGTAGAAGAATCAGTCACAAGTGAACAATTGGGGGTATCCCCCGACCGTAGCGTTGATTTTATACTAGGTACACTGTCACCCGTATTATTATTATAAAAATTAAAATACACTCCAGCTGTTATGGCATACATTCATGTACAAGTCTTGCTTCGGGCATGTTTTTGCATTAAGCGTTGTGCGGCAATGAACGCCAACGGTAATTGCTACAATGCTATAAGTAAGTGCATTTAGCTTCTTTCTCCGGGCGTATTCATTCGCTCGTAGTCCAACGCTAGCTGTTGACGTAATTTCCCGCGGCACTAACCCATGCCGACCAGACGTCTGACCGGAATGGTGGTCACTGCAAGATCGAGGCGTCAAGGCACCCGCCGGCCGCCACCACGTAAACCGACAAGTACAATATATATATATTTAATGATCGTGTTCCGTATCAAAGACAAGGGTCCAGACGACTGTCGGAGGACCATAAACATATTTTTGCAGTCGTATTCATTATATGCACGTTGGAAAGGGGTCTAAAATCCTCCAGCTGGACATTGTTTCCCCAAAATATTATGTACGACCGATCCTACGATAGCCCCGCGGTCCCCAAATTTTGCGTTTTTCTTTAACGACCGTTTCATGGTCGCTTGACACGAGGAAATATGTTATGCAAAACTTATCTTAGCATGCTTTCTTGTTTCCAAAGGACGATCGAACGATGGCGTCAGATTGGCAAGGGGCACAGTACTACAGGAGACACGGGCGGAAAATGGTTTTAAAACCGGCGATTTCGTTGAAGAAAACTTTGGGGGGCTACACCGTTCAACGACTCGTATCAGGTGAATAAATGGACCCCCCCTGAGAAAATACATGAACTTACGCGAAGGGCCTCCGAAATACACTGGAAACCCTCTACCGCAGCGTGCGTCCGACCACTATATTCTCAAACGATTAAAGCCGCAGGCTACCCCCCGATGCTCAATGAAGTCTACCAAATGATACGGTACAAGAGACACCTCTAGTTACACTGCTGTGGCGAGTAAGCAACCCCTCCGGCTGGCCCTGGACCTCTCGCTTAAGAACGAGCAAACGCAAAACTTAGTCTGTCGACGTAGCAGAACAAAACTTTTGTAACGTAGACAGGTACATATCGCGGTACAGTACCTGGACGTGCAAGCGCTTAAGGTCACGCGGAGACCAGAGCGTCTCCTGGTCCCCGGTGTTCCGGCAACTCTAGTGTTTAGATGTTTGTCGGAGCCGTAAAACACATGGCTAGGTTAACACGCTGCGTTCAGAGCTTCGTCTGGTTCGTGGAACACAGACCCGAAAACGCATGAAAAACAGGGCTTAATCCACAGATGCTGTGAGTCTCTTCAGGTCGGTGTCCCTCTTGTTCTCAGAAGAGGTCCACACCTCGACTTTGAGGCACTGCAGTGCTCAAAATTGGGGTACACAAAACGGGACACAAAACGACCCCCAACAAAACGTATGCACTTCACTAGCGGGCAGCTACAGCTCCCCACAAGCGACCACGGCCCGCTAAAACGAGGGACGCTCCTGGTGGGGCGTATGACGACGTCGGGTGCGCCACACAGCAGTCGTAGGCACAACAGAAGCGCCCCACGAGACGTCTTATTGAGTTCGAACTTGCGAGAAGTAACACCAAAAGCTACCGAAATCGCTGAAATATTTCAATTCACGCGCTGGAGCCTACTAATACAATGGGTACATCGCCGGTGAAAAACCGTTCTTCACCAGAAGCTAACTGCTCGTCAGGCGGATGATACAACTCTGTAATGCGTGGGGTTTAAGGGCTTTGGAGAAAAGATCATAGAGGGACACCCGAAAAAAGGGTACTTAGTTATGAAAGGCCCAAAAAAAGGGCAAAAAATAACACCTGAAAAGCTCTGAATTATTGGATCTTTGTTGCACTTTTTCTACGGTAACATTTCGACATAATTTCGAAATAATGATCATGTTTGGAGATACCGGACTCCATTGTCAAGTGGTTTTATATGTACGCGAAATAATGCCTCCATACGAGGCCCTACTCCAACCATTCCTGTGCGATCCCCCGTGGCCTGAAGAGTTAGAAAATATATCTGGAAGCCACTCGTGTGAGCCCTCTCGATCGCAACCGTGGCCGCCCGTGTTCAGAATGGACGCACATATAGGCACTCACGGATTTAGCGAAATAAGCATAGCAATGTGTATCGACCTTGACCTGGCGGGGAGAAGTCGGTCGGCACTTCGTCGTGCTGTACTGGCAGTGCCCAAACCCTTTAGACCT
>JABAKD010000004.1:1933432-1993432 GCA_012845835.1 Undaria pinnatifida | reverse complement strand
TCTCAAGCACCAGGTATATTCGTGTGAGCAGGTACCACGAAACGGGTCCTCATGGGGGTAACTCCTAAGTACATCGAGAGGTCACAACTGCTCCTGTCTAATACATATCAGAGCAAATACACCGGTACCAAATCAGCCCCAAATATGACAACCTTCTGCTATGGTTCCTATTTTGACAGCCTCACGAGTTCGTCAAAGTTCAGGCGATCTGTGAACAAGATCGAGCTCAACGATAAAAGGAAGGCCGGCAGAGATACCGGCAATCTGCGTAAGATATCAAGCCGCACGAGCAACGGAAGTCCGGTGGATATCCCGGCACGCTTCAGGTGATTCGGGAAATAGTATCGAGCTGAACGGACATAAACGGACGCCCGGCAAGCAGGTCGGTACGCTTCGAGCCGATTACGGATACGATCGAGCTGAACGAGAGGGAAACCCGACGGGACATGTCAGCTCAACACGCACTTCATTCCGAGCAGTGTTTTGAGGAGTCCGGAAATTTTGTGACGTCAACCGGGAAAAATATTCCAAGATTCGCGAATGGAACCAAACCGGAGAACTCGATCGCGAATGGAGCTCGACGACTCGTGCAGTCTTCTCCATGTAAAACCCGAAACGTGTTTGATGTTCTGAACGGATCAATTTAACCGATATCGATTGTCAACTCTACAGAGATCGTGACACCCCGGGCGCTCCGACTGATCTGGTGGCAGTTCAGCGCTGGAAGCGAGCGTGCGAGGTCCTCTTCTCCGTACTCTAGCTCGCCACTAGCGACCCTGTAGCTACACTTGCTAGACGACATGAAGAGACATGACTTTGGATCAAGGTCTAGGAAACCGACGGAAGGCGTGGGACGCTTTGTGTACTAAGCACAATAAAAAACAGTCTAAAATAACTATCTGCTCCACGAAAATGGTGCTCCCGCTGCCCAACTCGACGACATACAGCAATCCTGGGTGCACCGTCCAAAAACGGGAACCCAACACACAGAGAATCCCACCAGAGAGAGAAGTACACAGTGTCCACCTAGTGACGGGGCGGACCAGATTACAAAAAGGAGACTTCGGGTATGCCTTTGTGACGTCTGAATCGTTGTTCTGAGGCCGACTGTTACGGTAGACGGAGACACAAAACATAATATACTTCCCACATCGTGGGATTGAAACACACGCAGTCGCAGAGAAAGTTGTTTCGGGTGCCGAATCAACAAAAGACTGCGACTTCCGCACATCACCTACCGTCGCCGCCGATGCTTTGCCTTACAGAAGACAAGGTAACGCGAAACGTTCGAAGCTGCATCCTTCACGGCTCTGAGATTCTTCTCCGCTAGGCGTGAAGGCCGGAGATTACGTGCGGCTCGAGTTAGCACTCGAGAGGTCAGAGCCTTATCCATTTCTTTACCGTGTTGTTCGTGGCGGAACTGGGACCCAGAGTAGTCGCTGCCAATTTTTAACCCGGCGATGCTGTGTGGGTGGAGAGTTATCACTCGAGTCGCCAAAGCCTGGCCTATTTATGTACAACGTTTTTCAGGCGGAGCCGCCCGGACATATACTTATCTCAACATTTGTGTCTAAAGGAACTGCAGCGCTGTTCCCAGTTCCGTTTTCTAAAAAAAATATATTCCGATATGGGCCAGCTCTGATGTCTCGAGCAATAACTCCAGCCACGCGGAATCACTTGCTCTCGAGCTTGGCAGCGAACACTTCTCAGAGCAGTTTGGAGCATACACAGCATGTAAGGTTTGATGCCGTAATGTCTCCTGTGTGGCGAGGAACTATCGTAGCCAGTAGGCCTACGCCCCCGGTGAAAATAACGTTTCCTTTTTTCTTGGGCAGATAGTAGAAACGGCTCTTTTCTGCCGACGGCACTGTCTTGAGGTTCTACCCGATGAAGGCAAATGTTGTTTTGCTTTCCGTTTTTTCATCTCTCGTACTTGTCGGCCTAATCAAAAATGTATAGACTACAATGTGATACTAAGGTACGTCATAGTTTGGAAATGACTTAAGTAAACGTGCCCGCTATACCGGCAGTACCGTAGAGTACGGCAGTTTCACGTCGCCACTCAGTGGTGTAACCGAGACGCACAAAGAAATGGCTCCAAGTGTTCGACTGCGGTCGCTCCGGCAGGTGCAAATGGTGCTGATTATGCCGAGTAGAGCTGTGCGGGGTACGGGCAGAGAATGCCTTCGCCGGTCGCGGACAACGGTGAATCTTTCGCCACTCGTTGTCCTTTTCTACGGAAATAAAATCAACGTTCCCAAGTTCTAATATTCCTTCTCAGTAGCGGTTCGGCCGCCGCTTCGGCAATGGCACTGTATCTGCGGCGTGCTATCGATCCGAGGGATAAATGTTCTTGTACCCGGGTCGTAATAATGTTGTTATATATTTTTTTTCACTATTTCTGACCCGGGGATAAAATCTTTTCTTCCCCGGATGCCGCGGAACCTCGACGGTGGCTCGAGCGGCAGTGCGCTGGGTCTTTGAGCCCCCGCAAGTCAGCAATCTGTTCAGGGGGGGTAGGGTTGCCACACCGTGCAGAGCGGTATCGAACGCTGGGATCGCTGTTGTCGTTGATGCGCGGGTTGTTAGAGTTGAAGATGCATTGAAAGATTTACGATCAAGGGTCGGCACCTTTCTCCCCCGGATGCGACGGAACCCCGACATTCATCCCAGGGGGAAAGTCCCAGCGCGCTGGATCTATGAGCTCCAGCCAACCAGCAAGCCGTCGATGGGGGTGAGGTTTCCACCGCATATTATGGGGCAGTATCGACCAGGGTTCCAACAACTGTTGTTAGGTACATCAGGGGAACGAGCGTCGGTAGAGATGCAGACCAAGTTGTTTTTCGAGGCCCACCACGTTTGGCGCTGCATACCTGTACAAAACCAAACACTACTTTTTTACTAGACTACGGCCGACTCCATGACATACAAGCCCAAGGTCTACGTACAAAATAAATAAAAAACGGGGATGACTTTCCGACGGTTTCGGGTTATGGAGCCCGGTCATTCAGAAACCACGTTGTGCCAGAACGTGCTACCTCTATCGTAGTTGTATATGCGTTGAAGGATTCATGACCCGGGGATGAGACCTTCTTCTTACCTTTCCATCACCACACGGCATACGAGATCGTAACGAGCCATAGAGAGACAACACCGCTCAACAAGAACAAAGCTCTATATATCAGGAAAAACGACCTCATCATCGACTGTTTGACGAGAATCAAACGTCACGCCAGCCAAGGTCCAGTTGTCACTATTGTAGTTTAGCTGTGACCGCGGCTCCAGCCACTAAAGCGTTGCCAGCTCTGCCCGTTATCTGGCCAAAAACAATCATCCTGCTGGTTCTATCGTGTAGACGGCGTAACCGTATACAACGCTCCTGCTACCCGTTGCCGGACCAGACACCTGATGATGGGTACCGGTGACATCGACGTTTCTCAAGCGCTCCCTAACGCTGATAAGGAAGGCCTCGCGGCTACCTCCTGCCCAACACGCCCCCCTGGTACACTTTTCATGGCCGCGGATCACATCTTATACGCTGGTAGTCAACCTGTCATGGAGCGAAAGAGAGGAGAGAGGTCAACAATTCACCGTGCTACGGTAGGAGGTCACCTCGACTGTCATAGCCTCGCCCTAGTTAAGCAGCTCCATATCTCGCCGGAAAGCCAACAAATTCAAGAACAAGTGTACAACTCAACTCGAAAAATATCCCCATCGGCTACGAAAAATACAAGCAAGTAATACCTTACGACAGTTGGGACTCAAAACATGTCGTACGTGATTTCCTCCACTGCGCTCCCCCCCCCCTCAGCCGGATAACGTATTGGTCCAAATTTACGCCGTACCATAGCGTAAAGCGAGTATTTTCACCTGGCTATACACGCATTCGTTTTTTCAATTACGTCGCCGTCTCGAAAACAGAGAGCCAGGGCGAAAGCCGGCACTTATTCGATATCTGGCATCTTGAGAGAAGAGGCTCCGTTCTGATTCCAACATTGTCAGACCAAAATGCAGGAGGGGTATGTTATGAGCAATTTTTGTCCATCGATTCAAAAATATCATTACGCTCAACACTTCCCGTCGCACCTCTTTCAATACGAAACCGGCCACGCGACCCGTTGCTGGCGTAAAAGCTAAGTCTCGAAGCACCTACAGACACCAGAGCAGTTTCCTCCTGTTTTCATATTTTTACACGTCACTATACACACGACTAAATTGCTGCCAACCCCTGTCGGTTAACCGGCCACAGCGTCGTGAACTTTTACTGTTGTTCTATCGCGAGTTCAGCAGCCAGTTCTGCTACACAGAAAAGCGGCCGTTTCGCCGTGGAGAACTACCGTAACTACAGTTATACGTATCTTATACGCGCAGCCCCCATTTTATTTTGCAAATAACCGCCGTCTACCCGTAGTTTCCTCCAACGGTCCCAACCCTCGAAAGTGATGGTTACGCGCATAACCTATACGATGCTTATGCCTGATGCCTATAACTGACGGCCGCACAGGGCACTCGACGTATTAATAGTCGACATGACCACAAGGTAACCGGGGGAGACCTGTACATACTTGTCAACATCGTGGTAGGGGAGAATCTCGACTGCCTGAAGCTGCTTACTTGAAGGGCTGCGTACCTCGACCGGCACCAACCGTTGACCAAGGAAGCTGCGGTTGGGCGTGTCATTCTTTGGGGCATCTTTTTTGTACAGTGGGTCAGTGTTCACTCGAGTGAGTGACCCCCCTCTTCCTTTCTTCCTTCGCGGTGTCAAGCTTTCGTGCCGTTGTGATTTTTGCTGAGATATTCCGCGCCTTGGAATGGCCATCTACAAGCTGCGCCAGACAAATTGAATCTCCCCATCAACCCTATCGTTTCGTGCAAAAGGTACAGCGCTTGACTCGCGCGCGTGAGTGGCTCAAAGGCGTTAGTGGAACGAGGCGTGCCCCCTTCCCCTACCCTAGCGTTTGTCCTTTGAGAACAATTTTTCCCTCGGCCTGACTAGCAGTTTCGTTGGCGAGATGGCTGAATGATTCAAAAGGCGAAAAATACGCACCAGATATATATGCGATTTCGAAGATTATGCGGTATCACTCGGGCGAGGAACTCCGTTAGCCAGCAAACATATCACCATGCCCCACGGATCTCGACATCGCTGCATAGCCCCTGTTTCTTCTCCAGCACATGGCCTGAACGGCACCTTCCAGTATCCCTCTAGCATCATGTACTTCTATAACACCCTCGACGGTTTATTTTGACAGCGAGCGCCAATTTCACGTGAAGCACTCTGACTTCGAAACTAGAACTACCCAAAACGAACAGGCACCCGCGGATATCTCAGGCCCAACTTGATGGCAAGCCCGCCGGAACGACTATAAATAGTGCCTCCGCAGATCACGTGAGTTGAGATACAGTTCGAAGGAAAGCACGACGGATTCTGAGATGATGTCGATGCCCGAAGTTGCAGGAATCCCGTTCAAAGCATCCGGTGTATGCCAGGCAAACCCGACGGGTTCGAACCGCCCGAATGGATCTGCTAAAAGTGACGCTGGCCTTGGGAAAATTTGACACCGAGAGGTCCCTCGACACGGTCTGAGAAAGTTTGCACATAAAAGGAAACCATTTCACGACAGGGAAGGAAAAAACGAAAAAACATAAACAAGACGGATGGCGAAAGCGTTAGGGGCACATGCTATGGCGGAAATTTGCACCCCCTTTTTGTTGTTGTTACATGATCACTGAAAGAACTCTGCACACCTATAATTATAACCCAAAAATTGTTCTTGTGAGCGAACTTAAGTGCACTTGAGGCTGAACAGACTCACGGGGCCTCGTTATAGTTATCGTTGTTGCTAATGTTGCTATAGAAGAGTAGTAGCAGCACTCCGCCGGGTGGGGGTTAGGTTAAGATGTTCCCCGTCATCTCGGCGGAGGCGATGTTCGGGGGGGGGGGGGGGGGGGTACGATAGAGAGGTATCACTTTTCGTCTGAAATATTTTCTGAATGACGGGGCTCCTTAAATAACCCAAACTGGTCGGAAATAGTCAATTTTTTATTGCGTTACTCTCGCTGCATATCTACGCCATGCTTTTCTTGTATCGGGTATCAGTTTATTTTCCTCAAAATCAGTTCTTAGGGAGCGGTCTTAAGCTCTCAAAGTGCGAAACCATCAGAACAAATGTGGTGCGCCTCTATTGTAGCTCTTGTCTGGAGGGGAAGATGCTATCACCATCTTATGATGATGAATTATGATGTACCTCCATTTTCACGGCAGATGTTGAGCATATTATATCATATCATATCATATCATCTCATCTCTCATCTCATGTCATATCACATCATATCATATCATATAATATCATATCATACTCGCACGAGTGACGTCCAAACCAAACGGACAAAAATAGTTTTTTTGGGCGATGTTTTGGCGCTGCGTAGCTCACAATGCCGTTGCTGGTTCGAAATCATGATCCCTCTAGAGCGCGGGATAGTGCGGTGAGGGTTTTGCCGTTTTTGGGTTAACTAATTTTTTTGACCTTCTGACCTTCCGACCTCTGCAGTGCGGTTGATCTCCTCAAGCCAAGAACTACAAGGTAGTCAAGCAATTTCACGGGTATAATTTGAGTGTACGGCCAGGGCAGAGAAGTGTTGGTCAGGTTTCGAAGACGAGTGCCTTCGAAGTGTCTACACTTCAGGTGAGCAGGGGTGATGACGACGACGAGGTTGAGCTCCCTCATGTAAGGAGCTAAGAAAATTTTTGGATTGTGCTGCACCCCTACCTTAGCATGGCTCTCGTTTGCCAAATACACCAAAGGAACAGGGGGTCGATCGTGAGAGGAACCCCCGGCCCATTCCCTCAAACATGACCCCCCCACCAAGGCGTGCTACGGCCTACAATGGAGGTTCATCAACCGTTGTTTTCTTTGACGTTTCTCAATGTGGGAGCTTAAGACCACTCTCCCAAAAACATATTTCGAGAAAAATATCAGCCTGCTATGTGCAAGACAAAACCTCCTAAGGCCTGCGTACACAAGGAGAATAATGGCCAAAAAACAATGTCGTATTTCGGACGATTTTGGGTTAAGGAGCCACGTCATTCAGAAACTATTTCAGACGAAAAGTGCTGATCTAATCTATCCTAGCACGCGCGTCCACCCCAGCTTGGGCCTCCAACAACTGTGTTTGCCAACAAAATTATTGTCGCACGCGTCGTTTGGTATGGCTTTGTGCTGCGTGGGGTTTCTGAAATTTCATGTCTCATGTCGAAAGTGAAAATTTATATCATCACATAATGTTACATGGTCTAGCTTGAGATACAGTTTAAACTTAATCATGGCATGTACAGTCCCTGCGGCGCTCTAGAGAGGTGTTACGTTATCACTGCCATCCACTGTTAAAAAAAATACATAGTTGACATTGACAATTGCCGTCAGCAGGTCTTGTTGTAGTGAAACGTACTACTATTGTTTTTCGTAGCATTTCCTGTAAATGACGCGATTGTCAAATGTGTCACCCCTCGAACTGCAGGTGTGGTCACCATCACGCATCGTTCTGGCGCAAAAACCGAACGAAAATGCAACGTATGTTGGTTTTGTGTGCCGGGCATTCCCAATCTAAAGGCAGAATGTCGCCTTGAATCACGACGAAGCCACGCTGTCATACGGGCATTATTTGTAATCATACCCCGGATAATATTCGCTCATTCGATGTACTCACAGTCTTCTTGCATTCCGCGAATGGCACCCATGCCCTGCATGATGGAGGCACCGTTCTCGTCAACAGTAGGCACCAACGTCTCTCCAAGGATTCCCGTGGCGTCGAGGTTGATGTCGGCTTGGTCGATGGCCAGGTTCATTTGCCAGGTCAGGTGGTCCGGGAGGTCGAACTGGTCGGTTGGATCGCGCATGGGGAGCTGGTGCAGCCTGCCATGGCTCAAGCGGATTCTCGCTGCCGGAGTCGTGATTTGGAAGGACGCGTGTTCAGATTGATGAGCGAACAAGCCAACCTCACCGCCTGCTGTTGCGAGCGCCACGTACTCCGCACACTCCGCCTTGTTGGTGGCGGTGGGGTCGGAGAGAATCCATTCAGACATTTTCTGCATGGCCGAAGTCGAGCGGAGCTTTCGTCCGGACCGAGCAAGGAGCTCGAGCCTCTTCCGCTCCCAATACTTCTCGAACCCAAAGCTCCGACACGCCCCAGGAAGGTTGACAACCGCTATCGCAACATCAGGGGCCACGGTAACCTCCCCGGGTGCAAACAGGACATCTTCCCCGTCGACAACCACGCTCAGGGCCCCGTCGGCGAGACAGGGGGACGTTCCGACGAGACATGAGCTTTCCAGACTGTGCGGGTTGGCAACGGAGATGACCATGGTGTGGTCCAGGCCGTCGGCGTCTGTGGTGACGATGGAGATTCCGGTTATGTAGGTAATCTCGGGTACGGAAGGGACGGGAGAGGTAACGCGCATATTGAGGTGCATGTGCGGTAGGTCCGAGACGACGGCGTACCAAGCTCCGTCTTCCCCCGAAAAATCGAACTTCTGGCCGCGAAAGCCCGTCATGTGCGGATCACCTTGAAGGGGGCAGAGACAAGGGTTTGAGGGGGGCTCGGCAACATGGTGGTAAAAACCCGCCACGCTCTAGTTTGACTATAAATATGACGTCTACCGACCGATATACCCACACCATTCATGTTGGTACAGTACCGTGTTCTCGTGTTCCGTGCCTGTATGTTTCGTTGAGCCTTCCGAGAAAGTGACGTATGCATCACCATCTCTAAGGCGTAAATGATGGCCCTACCCTCCAACAGTGTCGGTTCATCGGTGCGCTAAGCCAACATATTTTGGAACGCCAAACCGTGGACCATCTACGTCCTGGCGCTACCAACAACAATGCATGTAAATCTCGGTGTTTTTTGCCTCACCGCAAGCGCCGGCGTCGATATCGTCAGCAACTTCACAGACGTTTTGTGGCAGGCAGCATATTTCACCGTTGAGTGTGTCACACTCACTGTCGTCCGCACAACCTGCGCGAAATACGCGAGCAATATGGTGAAAGAAAACAGACAGCAGATGCAACAAGAACGGCCCCGGCGTGTATCGGAAGTAGGGATAGCACATGAGTATTTCCCTTAGTGGCACAACGACAATTCTTGCGTTGACGCCCACACCGCACGAAACCTACAGGAGGGCATTGGCCTTGCTGCGACGGGAAGGGCAACGTAGCGATAGAAATAAAATGCTTGAGAGATGCCTTGTCACAGCTCGCCCTCGCCTACAGCGAACGGTATTGTTCTCGCACAAATTCAACAGAACCACCCACCGGCTTTAAATACAAAAGCCCCTGACATCAACACCGAGGCGTTTACGAATCGCACACCCCTCAAATCACCAACTGGAGAACCCCCAACACAAAGATTAGGCGTCATGATTTTCAAGGTTGAAACAACACATCGGCTGCACGACACGTTGGGTGTGCGTTTGCCCACCAAGCCGTACACAAAGGCTATAGTGGGGGCGGCACGTCCACCACCGGGTTTGAGCCACACTTGTAGGCGTGACTCCGTAGCTTACGTAATAAAATGATTTTGCTTGCCGGAACTTTTTTGTCGCAGTCGAACTTACCATTCCATCGCAGATTCATACCGGCAAATTGTAACAGAACGAAAGCTCAAGACAGCCAAAAGGACGGGGGGGTCACAGTGACCCTCTACCGTGCCGTTGGTCCTCATTCAACGCTCGGCAGGAGCAATTCAACAATCGCTGCTTCCTTGTTCTCCGATGTCGTCTTGTGCGCGACCGTGCGCAAGGGCTCTTACCCAGGCTATCAGCCGAGGACGTGTGCTACGTTAGAGGTGCGCCACATTTTTTCTGAGGTTCCTCAATGTGGCAGACCTTAAGACCTCTCCCAAAGATCGATTTGGAGAAAACCAAAATTGCTATCAGGTTAAAATGCCCATGCCCCTAGATGCACAACGAGAACCATGACAAAAAAATCGGCGAATTTTACGTCGATTTTAGGCTACGAAGATCCGTCATTTCATTTTACATTTCGGACGAAACGTGCTACCTCTATCGTAGCATGCGTCACAGTGAAAGGGACAGTGGCCGTCTTAGCAAGTCAGACAGTGAAACGTTGACGGATAAATGCCTCTTCGGGGGCAGCGACGTCCAGCAACGAACTATATTTTGAAGGTCTTTAGAAAAGCAGCGACGACTGCCCCCGATGCTTCACCACCAAGCTCCCTCTCACCATTTTCAACACAGTTGTAGCCAAACTTCCCCGGATAGCAAGTTTCATCCAGGCCGCACGTGACCGCATCGGCTGGGGAACATTCTTTTGGGGACAACACGCGGTATTGGGAAGAACCAGCGGGTGCCATGGGTTAATCGGAGTTATGAGCAGGTCCGAAGTTATCGGGGCCATGATTGCCTTATCAAACGAGCGGTACATATGGTGGCAGAATAAATCGAAACCTGGGTGAAAACCTAGTCGCTCGGCACGATTTCGGCACATGTGGTGGCAACATAAATCGAAAGCTGGGTGAAACCTAGTCGCTCGGCACGATTTTGGCCAGCCTTGAGGCTCATCGACTGAGTTCTTCCGTACCCTCTCTACTTGAGTTATACTCCGGCTGGTGAATCACATCGGCCCTGTACGTACCGCAATCGCCCGCTCATCAAGGCAACTGCTATAGATTTCTCGTCATTGCAAGGATATACCGACACAGGCATTCATCTCTGACGATCATCCGCACGACTAGCCACGTAGTGAGGTCCACACGGCCTCTCCGACCCCGAAGACACTTACCGCACATC
The DNA here is from genome assembly GCA_012845835.1 of Undaria pinnatifida. NCBI lineage: Eukaryota > Phaeophyceae > Laminariales > Alariaceae > Undaria > Undaria pinnatifida. Next base: position 1,982,625 of record JABAKD010000004.1, on the reverse strand, counting down.
CTCGCCGTACTAACCAGTTCCAAAAGATTGGAAGCGTATCTGCATGTGAGCAGACGTCCGCGACGGGGGGGGGGGGTGAGATGTGATGGTGACGCAGAATCGTAATAAGCAGTTCTAGCACTTCTTCCACCTTCGTCCGCGCACCCCGATACAGACGGAACAGTCGAACCCACCCAAATTCAGCGGGTCATCTCACTGGCGCCGTGCCTGGGATAAGAACGGACGGCAAATTATTTCTGGCCCCAACTCTACCGGATCTCTTGCCTACCACTCGCAGTCTGAAACGCCTTGTGCGTGGTACGCGGCGCAAGCGGCCTGAACCCGAAACGATCTCGTACTCCACACGCATGTATCGTATTTCCATCGACCTAGAAATCGACCAAAAACCGAAGTGTGAGACGGCGATCCCCATCAGCCGCAATACATCCGAGACAAGCGGTGGCACCGTTCAGAATCTCGGCGAAACCAGGAGCCGCACTGACTCACGCACGCCTATCAGTAGCTCGGGGAGAGCCCTCTCACGGAGTACTCACGGAACAGAGGGGACACACTGTAGGTCCGGGTTGTCCTCCAGGCTCCTAAAGGAGGCGAAGACGGTCCGCATGCACAGCAAAGGTATGGATAATTAACAGGATAACCACCTTACCATTGACGCAATGTTGTGATAGACAATCCGATAAGACACACCGGCAGGCTGTGCTTATACCAACGACAAAATGTGTGCGCCTAGTTCGGGCGCGCTACGTGAACGAACCGCATGACCCAGGCTAAGGTCTACAGCAGTGTAACGTTTGGGGGGCGCTTTTTGCATTGGCTCGAAGGCACTTACACGAGTGACCCCCTCTGTTCAGTGGCGGTGTTAAGGTCTCGTGGTGTTTTATTCCTCTGCGAAATGAATGCCCGATTGAATGGTTAGCTACGCTGGGGCAGGCAAATCCCCCAAGTGTTTCCGTCACTTGTGGGACGCATGCCGCGATAGAGGTATACCGTTTTTTGGCGAAAATGGTTTCTGAATGACTTGAGACACTCCTTAACCCAAAATCGTCGGAAACCGGCCATTTTTTTGCCGCGATTCTCGTCGTGTACCTTGGCCACGGGATATTGTATCGGGTGTATCAGCTTTATTTTTCTCCAAGTCGGTTTTTGGCAGAGGTCTCAACCCTTACTAAAATTGAGGAATCTTCAACAAAACAAAAACGTGGTGCACCTCCATCGGAGCACGCGTCGAGGTACACACACCCAAAAGTCAATCGGGCTCGCGAGTTGCTCAAACCCAGCAGAGAAAAGGGTGGCATATCATAACATGCATCTCTGCAGGCCGTGTGCGTGTTCGTTTTTTACGCGTGCTACGGCAGAGGTGCACCACATTTTTTTCCGAGGTTCCTCAACTTCGGACCTAAAGACCTCTCCCAAGAAACTGGTTTAGAGAAAAATATAGCTGCTACCGGATAAAAAATCCCATCGAGCCTAGGCACAAAGCGAGAATCATGCAAAAAAATGTCGATTTTCCGACGACTTTGGGTCAAGAGCCCAGTCACTCAGAAAACATTTCAGACAAAAAATGGTATACCTATACCGTAGCACGCGCCTTTTGCGTCCTCTGCAGTACGACGGAGTAACCCCACGGAAGGGATGCCGCGGAAGTTTCCGAGCTCCTAGCACGAGGAGTTCAATATCTTTCCAAAGGCATGACTTCGAAGCCATTGAAAAATCGCGCAACCCGAAAACACTTGCTATTAGTATACGCTAGCTCTAAAAAATAACATGCTCGTAAAATTTTCAGACTAGCCGGCAGTTCCTCGCTTGAGGAGGTCAACCGCACTATTACGGAGATCCATTGTTAACAGGATGAAATTTGAGTAAAAAAGGGAAGCGTCGCCACTTTATTGGCGAGCTCTCCTGGGCTACAACTGTGTTCGATCTAGACTCCGTATACTTGGCAAGACCAGCAAACGAAATAAACTGTAGCAAGCGCTTTTACGCTAAGCCGGGTGCTTTTTTGCCCCCTTTGTTGTCTGATAATTCATCCTGTTAACAATATATCTCCGTAATAACATTAACATTAGCATTATCATCAGCATTAACATTAACACTAACATTAACATTAACATTACCACTAACATACACATCAACATCAACATCAACATTAACATCAACATCAACATTAACATTAACATCAGCATTATCAACAACATTAACACTAACAGTAACATTAACATTAACATTGACATTGACATTAACATCAACATTAACATTTACATTAACATTAACATCAGCATTATCATCAACATTAACACTAACAGTAACATTAACATTAACATTGACAATAACATTAACATCAACATCAACATTAACATTTACATTAACATTAACATCAGCATTATCATCAGCATTAACATTAACACTAACATTAACATTAACATTAACATTGACAATAACATTAACATCAACATCAACATTAACATTTACATTAACATTAACATCAGCATTATCAACAACATTAACACTAACACTAACATTAACATTAACATCAACATCAACATTAACATTAACAGTAACATTAACATTAATACTGTATTAACACTAACAGTAACATCACCATTAACATTATCATTTAAACTAACATTGACATCAACATTAACATCGACATCAACATTAACAATTAATTTTAACATTAACATCAACATTGACATTTTGGCCCAAACGTTGCAGGCCCTACGGTGGGGTGAAATATCGATCAGACACTATACTGCGGCGGCTGCAGTCGGCGCGGCGCTCCACTTGCAGACGTTTTCCCTGGTGTGTAACGATAAGCCTGCGAGAAGGTACGGGGTGCAGTCGAAGCTATAACGATTAACCTGCGAGAAGGTACGGGTGCACTCACAAGAATTGCATTGACGTGCCTGACCCGAGTTCGTCGAATAGACCGGCCGGAAGTGTCGTCAGAGCGTTGTTGTATAAGTACCTGTGGTGGGGTGAAATGGGAAACCGTGAACATGTATTGGCAGCGCGGAATGTAGATATTTCTTGACAGAATTGTCTATATAATTGAATTCAGCATACGTCTAGGTGACAGTCACACCGTTGCCTCATTACCCCTCCCCCTGCCTTGAGCGTGATCTTGGGGGGAATCGTTTCGACAAAGCTGCTTGCTCTCCCGAGGTGGGCAACTCAAGAACCCTCAAACTCTCACTCACAAGTAAATAAGAGAACCCATATCCGGGAATGCGCCGGCTTCGATGGTAGCAATGGCGTTATCGTTTAGACTCCTGCTCCAGGGAACCATAAGCGCAGGCAGAGTTACGGTCGTTTTAGTAGTAACGTACTTCCGACAGCAGCAAGGGGTAGTTAGGGGGTGGGAGTTGCAAGATATGGACGCAAGCTCGAGGTCGTCAGACATGTGACAGCACTCGACCCAGATGCCGGTACGCGTGGATAACCCATTAGCGCCAACTGGCCGACGTTGACCACAACTTAACGCGCCATGATAGCTATCTAAGGTACGATTTAAGAAATGTGGACACAAGCTTGATGAGGTCATAGCAAAGCTCTCTACCCAAATTCCGGTACGCGTCGAGGAATACCTAAATTTTGACGCGAAAATACGTTGTGACTGCAGTCACTTCCCAAAGACGGGTGACCGATATTTCGCAGTCAAGCGTTGTGGCATCACTACCTATACATGGGACCGCCATTTCTGATACCTACGTTTGGCACCGAGAAGATAGTCAGACTCTCCATGGGACCGCAATTTCTCGTTACCAACGCATTGCGCACGCAGCGAGGATATCCAAGCTGACTACCATCACTCACAAGGCCTGAACGGAAGGCAATCCCTGGAAAGCACCAGCCTTGATCGTTGTGATGGCGTTATCGTAAAGATTCCTGTTTTCATCGACGCATTTGCGCGGAAGTGAGCGACGGGGCATCTAAGTTCACGTACGGCGATGATGGCAGTCACAAGGCACGGGGTTGCGTTCGCCGTTTCGTACCATGCGTCGTGTACGTGTCCCAGATACCCCCACGACAGCGCTGACGCTACCAACACGATTCAAACGGCAATAGCTTGATCGCTGGATGGGAACATAATGAGGAACCCATGGTCACCCACAGTCTGCAGTATCTTCAAACAGAGAACGCATGCCACTTCATGCGTACCATCAGTCATGCGAATACAGGAGGAAAACAACAACCGCAACTCTGAAGAAACCATGTACCCCAGACTGTCGAAAGGCCGTCCTGCGCGGCGTTAGGCCATTTTTCAACAAGGTGTTCGAAGGATCGCATTCGCGCATCAAAGTGAATGTCACTTATGCGGAACAAGCTGACTGAACGAAACCTCAAGGCGCCTTCGGTAATAATATAGAGGTGGACGTCGGGCTGGCGGTGGGGCTAGATGTGTCGTAATCCCCCAGTTTGCGTTGGGGTACTCACAACATCCACACGGAATCCATACCAGCGAACGTGTTTGCTTCAATAGTTTCCAGCTGGTTTTCGCCAAGGTTCCTGGTTCATATCGATGGCAAACGGGACGGCGTCACGATTATCAGTGTGCCAGGAGGGACGCCTGTCTCAAATTCAGGTGTGGTGTTTGTCACGGTTCACCCAAGCGCGGCAGCAACACGTGGACACCAAGTCGTGTTTGTGTCAGGGGCAGTTTCCACATTTCGTATAATATGGCGGCGACCAGAAACTGCATTACTAAGGGGGGCAGGTGATACACACTTAGAGAACAGGCGGGGACGCAGAAGCGGTGTATTTGTTAGTTGCACATTTTGGGGCTCCATACTGCACGCGGCCTTTCTTATTAGGGTTTCAGGGGTTTAGCGAGTGAAATTTAAAGTGTGGGCCATCGACGGCCGCGGCAAGCTTAGCGCCAGAGAGTAATCACGATGTGTCAATCCTGGGCAGCGGCATCACTTAAATATCCAACGGCGGAAGACGTTCTCTGCAGTCGACACCGTCTCGGCCATCAATTTGTTTTCTGCTTTACATATATATATATTAATGCCAAGCGACTGGCGCATTTTGTCCGATACATTTGAAATACCAACTCGTTATCTCACTCTCCCTGCAGCATAAGACCATCTAACCACAAAACCTACCTAAAAACAACCTGTCCTTGCGTCTTTGCCTACATTCAACTCCAAACTCAACGTCGTGTTCCCCTCGTACGCGCTGCAGTTGAAACGATTGACTCTTTGGTTTTGTTGTCGCACTGAATTGTCGGGAAGAACACGTATCTTTCACCGAATGGTTCTTTTCAAATCTTAAGTGCCCGTTGAACAGGGGTAGAAAATCTCCCCCCATATACAGGCACGCACGGAGAAGTAGTTTCATCTCGTGGGCGTGCGAGCACAGCACACACAGTGACTACAGTAATCCAAACATTAAACTGATCACCGGCGTTCAAGGGTTGTGGCAGCAGATCGCCGGCGACGTACGGGATCGCGACTTTCGTATCCAGGGCCTCTGGAACAACAGTGAAGATACCCAAGCTTACGACAACCTCACTCACAAGCTGGCAACGGAAGCCAAATCCTGGAAAGCGCCCGCCTCGATGGTCTTGATGGAGTTAAGTCTCAGATTCCTGTAGCAACGATGCAATAGCGCCAACGGAACGACAGCCATCGAATGCTAACGAATATTGATTGCAGTCGCATGGGAGGGGACGGGACAGGGGGGAAGGGGGCGCTATATCGTACCCCGTGTACCTTTCAAATACTCCCATTACATCAACCCAACTCGCCAGTATGCATTGGACATCAAGCCCTCGACCGCAGGACGAACATAATCGTGTCCCGATTATCCCGAACAGATGGCAGCACATCAACCGACAAATGAATGGCATGTTATGCGTACCACCAAGCACGTGAAACTCATAAAAGGGATTGCGCAATATTCCCTCTCAACGAAGCACATCGATACCCCAGATGGCGGAACAGGTCGGGTTGTGCTATGATACCCGTGCCCGTCAAGATGCTGGTGTATTCTTGTGCGCCCATACCACTCACTTAACGTATGTGTTGTAGCGCATGGCGCTGCAATAAGCCGCACAACAGCAACTTCGACTGCTACTGCTGCTACTACAACTACTACAACAACAACTACTACTACTACTGCTACTACTGGCTGCTGCTGCCCACAGGTTGTCTATGATGTTTGGTGATGTACGTCAATATTCAGGTGTCCGATAAAGATTCCTAGACCTAGATCGTTTGCCCTAGTTACTTGTCCAGCATTATTTCGGAAATAGACGGGAATGGCGTATATCGGCGGGTGCGCACAGACGAAGTACGTATAATAATTTCAAAGCCCAGCATGATCTCGGCTAAAGACACGTCTTGCAGACTCAGCCACCGCTTGGCCGGGGTAGGTATGGCCAGCTGTTACCTAGGAGAAGCAGTCTACAAAGTGAAACGGTCGCCTATTAAACACCTCAAGCGAAAAAGAGACGGCCAAAGGGATTCAACCACATTCGGCCGAAGGGTTCGCTGATTACTCCCGCTGCACCCAGCTGTCTACCACCGACGAGGGACGTACGTTTTATGCTGAAATATATGCTTGGGAGGACACTCACAGAGATGTCAAAGACACCATGCCAGCGAAGAGACTTGCCGGAAGAGTTTCCAGCTCGTTTAAGTAAAGGCGCCTGTGGTGCATTCCGAGGGTAAAAGCGGTGGACAGACGACATTCAGTTTATCGGGAGAAATATCGTTTCACGATTCCAGGCGTGTCCCTGGTGATGGCTCATTCAAGCGGGTGCGCTGCACGTTGGTGCCAATCGATGCCGTAGTAGTGAGGCAGGAAATACCTTCTCCGTTCCGCGCGGCGGAGATCGGAAGTGTCGTCAAAACCGGGAGTTCACGTGCACGCGTACGACAAGTTGTTTCCCTGCTGCTGCTACTACATACAGCGTGATGGCACCTTTTACCGCAAAAATTGGCATCTCGCGCCGTTGCCAACCTTCCAATCAATGCTGGAACACTGTATTCCTTCTACCTGCAGTAAGCTACGGTAAAACTGTGACCCTTTCTTTTGCATTATCACGTAGGAAGCGTGCTACGATAGAGGTGCGCCATATCGTTTCTGATGTTCCTCAATTTGGGAGCAGCTTAACACCGCTCCAAAAAACCGATTTGTGGAGAAAAATATAACTGCTACCGGAGGAAAAATCCCATCTCTGGGCCTAGTTACACAACGAGAATTGCGCGAAAAAAGTGGCCCGTTTCCGACGATTTTGGGTCTAGGAGTTCCCGCCATTCAGAAACGATTTCAGCAGAAAATGCTACACCTCGATCGTAGGATGTGCCCGAGTGTCCTCACATGAAGGGTAACATCTACCTCACCTCCGGCAAGTTAGTTTCTCGTAAACTGAAAGTGCACCCCGTCGAAAACCAAGCTCTGGGCCGAGGTAAAACAAACGTAAATTTTGCTAAACAAGTCGGGCATTCTGGCGGTTTCGGGTCAAGGAGCCGAGGTGAAACAAACGTAAATTTTGCCAAACAAGTCGGGCATTCTGGCGGTTTCGGGTCAAGGAGCCGCGTCATTCAGAAACGAAAATAGCCAAAAAGTGGTATACCTTGACACCTCTAGCGTAGCACGCGCGATGACATTCAGCCTCATTTCATACGTCAAATCCTCTAGAGAACACAGGCAATTTTAACACTTATACTGTGGTCAACTGTTAGCATCCGCGTGCGGGGGAGGGGGGGGGGGGGGGGGGAGGCACGTCTGGACATTCAGTTTCATTTCACCATTCGGTTCCTTGAGAGAACACAGGTATTTCCAAACACTAATTCGGTCAACTGTTACATCTGCGTGAGCGGGGGGGGCGGGGGGGGGGTCCTCCACCCCTCATCCGGCACGCATGTGGAAAATATGCCTGCTCTCGTTTCAGGGGCTTGAGCATACACTGTGCCTATATGGCCTTCATGTGTAAGATAATGTCGGTTGTTAGCGGTACAGGGTTGTAGCACCACTGACATTGTTTTTCTTTTTCTTTTTTTTTTCTTACACTTTTACTTTCTAGTTTCTGGACAAGCCGTGGTCACAGGTGTCTTCCCTTCCCCCCCCCGGTTCTTTCCTTCAACTTTATCGCTCATAGGGTTAAGCAATCCCATTGCTCGTCGATTTTCCATCGAGTGTTGCTAACTCACGCTCTCGCGCTTTCCGCAAGTCAATTTGTTCACAAGAAGATGTCCCAACGAATTTATACTCTGAGAAGTATGCACTCGGCGGGGCTCGAACTCACGAAACTGACCTATACCAGGCTCGAGGATACCTGACACGCCACCGGGGCGACCGGTTCTTGTATGGCACTGTGACGAAGACAACCCCACATAACGAGGAAACTCACAACTCGGTTATTCCGCTCCGGCCGATGGTATCGAAGCAGATCTCGAGATCCGTCAGGTCGGCGTCGGTAAGACCGCAGTTAGATAAACCCCTGTAGTCGAAGCAAACAGGGGGGAGAATTAAAAAGCTCTAAGGTTGCCGTTTAGGGGGATGGGTGGTGTATTGTGGGGTACACCGTACGCGGAGGCGTGGACACACGCCACTACTGCGACTGCTGACAGTGGAGCACTTCATGGAGACGCGAGCGCTCTGTAGTAAACGTCGACGAAACGCACAATTTTCCGACGACGGCAAACACCTACTAGTAACATCATGCCGTCGGGGGGCAGCGTATTTGCTTAAGCTATGGCATCATCTACCCTAAGCATCAGTTTCCCGACGAAGAAATTTACAATTCGTCCACTCACACTGTTGTACTGCCGTTGGAGCATAGCGATGACATAAGGCACTCGTTATCCCCTGGATGGAGATTAAATGCAGAAGACAGTTGTCGGGCGGAAACATGGGGAGTGGTCGATCATTTATCATCCCCTTTTGGCCGGGAAGTTAACGAAGTCCCTGCGCTGTTGTCCGAGCGAGAAACTGATTCGGTGAGTCCACACCGCTACTAAAACAACACCGTTTCGACAAAGTCCTCTTCGGTTCCAGTTCGAGTTCCAGATATGATTCCGGTTTACCTCGACCAAAGCTACACGACAGGACGCATGCTACGACAGGGGTATAATTAATTTGGCTATTTCGTTTTCTGAATGACTTAAGACACACCTTATAACCCAAAATCGTCGGAAATACGCCATTTTCGTTCATGATTCTCCTTGTGTATCTAGGCCATTGGGTTTTTTCTCCGGTGGTAGCGGTTTCATTTTTTTCCTAATAAACCAGTTTTTGGGCGAGATCTCTTAAGCCCCCAAATTTTTAGGAACCCCCGAAAGAAAATGGTGAACGTCAATCAATCGTAGCACGCGTCACAGAGGGGTAACTTTGGCGGGCCTTTTTTCGCGGTGGCTCGGGATCACCCCGACGAATAAACCGTGCTGTTCCTTCGCGGTCTGGTAAGATTCCGTGCTGTTTTTGTTGTGCGATTATATCAATCCCCAATAGAACGGTATGCTATCCCCCGCGAGAAGCAGACGCCTGAAGTATTTTTTGTCCGTGCGGTACGGAGTGGCTCGTGCGAGTGGCTCAAACCCTGTTGTTGTGAAAGAAGGACTATCTCCGCTGCCGTGACCTTAGCCTTAGTCTCTCTATTCAAACGACACTCTTGATATTAGACGGTCCTGTCGCGGCAGGGGTTGTCGCCGGGAAAAAAAAAACAGCTCTGGGCAATAGCAACACAGTCCACCTACCGTTCATACATATATAGTCTCTCTATATATATCTCTGGGTGACACGAATAGCTATCCTCAACAAGATACAGCAGTCTTCGTTGTTTCGCTTACCGTGTACCGAGGCAATTAGTGACCCCGCCACTAACGCCGTAATTATCTTGGGCAATGGTAGCATCTTGATCCTTGTGCTGGATGCCGCCTTCAGCGGTATTGCAGGGTGTAGAGCACGTGGGACACAACGGGCATCGCAAGACAGTCGCGCGCACACCACGCAGCGTTTGTTGGAAAAAATGCGTTTGGGTGCCTGGAACGGCTTTTTGTGGTCTGGGAATTTATAGGTATCGACTGGACAGGGTCTTCGGGGCGGGGGGTTAGTAAATGTGATGGAGACTTTGCCGGCCACTGGGGCGTTGATGTTGTCGAATGTGGTCGTCAAGCGGCGGTACGGGCGGCGACGCACGGCCTCCCCCAGCTCCGTTAGTCCGTGATAATCTCACCAACACGCGGGCAAAATATCTCAAGAAGACAGGGTATATTGATGTTTGCCTTTTGGACGCGCGCCGAAGCAGAGGTGCACCCTTGTGTTTCTGAGGTCGAAACATGCCACCATGAATGGTAGCACGTTTGGCCTGAGACGATTTGGGAACGACTGGCATCCTAAGCCCAAAATTACTGGAATAATTCTTCATTTCGACCCAGGCTACGGTAGGGGGGTCCCCTTTTGGGCTATTTATTTCAGTGGCTAGGGGTCACTCGCGCGAGTAACCCCTTTGTTCCTATGCAAGCTTACGTTTTCTTTATGTTTTACATTGACGAAGTCAATCCGCAATGCAAAGGTGATATAAGCTGCGCCAAACCAAGTGCCTAAACCATCTTCATCCGTAGGGTACAGAGCTACTCGTGCGAGTGGCTCAAACACACCAGTGAAAAAGGGGGTACCCCCCCTACCGTAGCCTTGTCGGATGCTCTTCTAAAGTTTTCGTGTATTGCCTGCGTGGCCATGGAAATGTTCGTCAGATATGATAGCGCTTTCATTTTCTTACTGATAAGATTCAGTTGTTGTTGCTACGAGAGCTCTGGTACATGCGTGTGTTCGGGTCTAAAGTGACCAGGAGTAAATACGACCTGTTTTTGCTTATTGGTCTATGCTATCATAGTAAATGATACTGTCATCCCACTCTACGGTACAAAAAAGGTCACGTTTGGGCCCTTGGCTGGCATTCCCTCGGCGTCACTCGCGCGAGTGAGCTCGCCGTCCATGAAGCGATCTTGTTAAGCTTTCGCGGTTTTATAATATTTGCGTCATAAATGAATATTTATTTGTTATTGTCAAAGGTACGGTAAGCTGCGCACTTCGCCAGAAAAAAGAGCTAAATGGAGCACTTTTTTCCGTGAATCTGCGAAGTCACTTATTATGCGAATGGCTCAAACCCAGCAGTGGAAATGGCCTACCTTAGCCTTGGATACTATTATACTATTATACTATTATATTATATAATACTATGGTACTACTCGAGGTACACACGATTTCTGCACGAACCAATTTGGCATCCAGAACACACATCTTGACAGCGTTGGCTGGTTGGTTGGTTGATTGTTTCGTCACGCAGCCCCTGCTGATGAGATCTCGCAATACGTGGTTGCCTCTTATATATTTTGCCCACACCAGATCCGTACTGTACTCTCGTCTGTTTTCGTGACGCTGTATCGCCTGCCGTTGCTTCTTGCGTTCTAGAGTGGCCGGAGCTTGTGCTGTGAATACGGGCTTGGTTATGCACAACATTGCGACAACAACAACAACAACAACAACAACAACAACCCCGCCTCACCCCCCTGCTGGTGAGTTGACTTGCGACGGTTCTATATCTTACGTTTTTACCTCCTTTCTTAACCCTTTTAGAGCCCCAAACTCTCTCCCTACACTAAAGTCCACGTAGATTGTACCCAAAAACGGGTTTCCAGTTGCAAAGGCGTTCAATTCTCCTCGGATTGGCCCATTATTCATTCAGTTCCCCTTGGTCATCATTACAATGATTATAAAAACTAAAATTCACTCCAGCTGTGAGATCGAATATTTTGTCGAAACTCATCTTTGCAAGCTGTGTGTGATACTCCGATCGCGCGTATTACGGGTTGTGTGTCCTCAGTAAGGATATAGGTCGGCGACTCCCCTTGCAATTACAGTGTAGCTATCAGGGTCAACAGGGTTATGTTAGTCAGTCTGTGCGCGGAAACTATAAAACCCGTTTCTGCGGGGGACACCATCTGATAGCTGTGGAAGGAAATGCATCGGTTTATCGAGTAAATCCTGTAAGTCGAAAAACCGGCGAGGGGAGGCGGAGTTTTGAAGGAGGTGGGGGCCTGGTTTTGATCAAAAGGGGGCGGGGGGTGGGGGGAGGGGGGGGGTGAGGGGGGGGAGGGTACGGGCGCGGCAGCTCATTTTGTGCGTGGAAAGTAAATCTGACGGTTGTGGAAGAATGCACCTGTTGATCATGGGGGGGGCGGGGCGGGCGGGGCAACTCAATCTGTGGGTGGAAACTATATGTTCTTTAAATGGGATACACGTGACGGTTTTGGAAAGAATGTGCACCAGTTTATCGTGTATATCCTGTAAGCCGTACAACCAGTGCGTAGAGGGCGGAGTATTCAAGGGTGTGGGGGGATGGGAAGGTGGGGGGTTGGGGACGGGGGGGGAGGTGGAGGGGGCGGGGGGGAGGGGGGGAGGGCTTTAGGTGGCATAGATGTAGGGATTTGCTGTACACGTGGTTCTAGGTCTAGGCGATGGTGCGGGTGGTGGGGAAGGAGGGGGCGTTGGGGGCGGGGGGGTGGGGGAGGTTTGCAGCAATAATGTGGTGGCTGGTGGCGAGCGAGCGGAGTAGCCGGTTTCAATATCGAGTTTCCACCGTATGTACCAGTATGGGCCTGATACGTGCATACGCTGACTTCCGGTTTCACTCCCATCTTTTCATGGCGAATTTATAAAAATGAATATAAACAGCAGTAGTAGTAGCACTGTCTTCGGCACGGGTACGATAGTAACGAATACATATGATGACTGGTTGACGCAGATCAAGGATGATATTTCTGATAATGAGCTAATACGAGTAATAATGATAAGCTTGGGTTTCCCGTTCCATTTTGTAACAGGTGAGTATATTACAAAAAATGAAGATACGAACACTCCAGCTGTGAGATCGAATATTTTGTCGAAACTCACCTTTTTGCAAGCTGTGTGTGATACTCCGGTCGCGCGTATTGCGGGTTGTGTGTCCTGGATATAGGTCGGCGACTCCCCTTGCAATTACGGTGTGTAGCTATCAGGGTCAACAGGGTGATGTTAGTCAGTCTGTGCGCGGAAACTATAAACAAACCCGTTTCTGTGGGGGACAACATCTGACAGCTGTGGAAGGAAATGCATCCGTTTATCAAGTGAATCCTGTAAGTCGAATAACCGGTGAGGGGAGGACGGAGTTTTTAACGACGTGGGGGCCTGGTTTTGATCTAAAAGGAGCGGGGTTGGGGGGTGGGGGGGGGAGGGGGGGAGGGGGGGGGGGGGGGTACGGGCGGGGCAGCTCAATTTGTGCGTGGAAACTATAATCCTTCAAGGGGATAAATCGGACGGTTTAAAAAAATAAGAAAAAAAAATGCACCCGTTCATCATAGGAGGGGGGGGGGTTGGGTGGGGGCGGGAGGGGTGGGGCAGCTCAATCTGTTCGTGGAAACTACACGTTCTTTTAAGGGGATAAATGTGACGGTTTTGAAAAAATGCACCAGTTTATCATGTATATATATCCTGTAAGTCGTACAACCAGTGAGTAGAGGGCGGAGAGTTCGAGGGGGTGGGGTGGGGAGGTGGGGAGGCGGGGGGTGGTGGGGGGGGGGGGGGGGGGCGGAGGGGAGGGGAGGGGGGCTTTAGGTGGCATAGATGTAGGGGTTTGCTATACGTGTGTAAAGTATCCTCTTTCATGCTGGAACTACACTGTTTCTATATACAACCACTAGATAGATGCATTCCGCCGTCCGTATACCGTATAGCTTACCACTATGTTGACCACAGAGCCAAACATCTCAACCGCATAAATAACGAAAGAATTATGCAGACTCCGTTCGAACTTACATATCTTTCTCCCCGTTACCACCTAAACGCCACGCACGGCGGTGTCGCTACTGCTACTACTGCTGCAAGACAACCTTTCTCTCCGTTTGTTTGTTTGGCGCTTTCACATGGTCCGCAACATTAAAATGTTGTCGAATGGAAAATACATTACATAATTTTAAATTATCCTACTATTATTAATGCACACTAAATCATACTGGTACAGTTGTTGTTGTTGTTGTTGTTGTTGTTGTTGTTGTTGTTGTTGTTGTTCTCACATTAACTCGCATAATCAAGTCCGTGGTCACAGGACAGGCTCCAGTCACTCTGGAGCTGAGTAACAGCAACTCGCTGTAGAATAATGTGTATATCCCGAGCCGGTCGCCCCGGTGGTGTATCAGGTTATCCGCGAGCCTGGTATAGGTCACTTGTTTAGGTCAGTGTCGAGAGTTCGAGCCCCGCCGGGTGCATACTCGTATAAATTCTTTGGGACTTTTTTTTGTGCACAAACTGACTTGCGGAAAGCGCGAGAGCGTGAGTTAGCAACACTCGATGAAAACTCGACGAGCAGTGGGATTGCTGAACCCTATGCGCGATAAAATTGAAGGCAAGGGCCGGGGGGAAGAAGAGACGACACCTGTGAACACAGCTTGTCCAGACGCTGGAAAGTGAAAGTGTGAGAAAAAAAGAAAGCAAAAAGTAGAAAGCCTTTTTGGATGATGTTGACGTTGAAGTTCTTTTACTTTGATCGCGTCCCGGCGTCAGCTGTCAGCCACGTTACGTAACACTACTGACACCGGTATATACAGTCTAATGCTGTAGGAGGAGTCAAGTATTACTCTTTCGGGTCAATACCTTGAGTTGACCAAACAACAATGCGCTTCGACCGACCCTTCCATCGTGCTTTTGTCTTGGGGTCGCCTTGATTTATAGAGTTCCACGTCATCATCAGCGCGTGCCCTTGAATCGACATAATAATAATAATACTTCAAGTATAAGATTTGGGTCGAAGTAAAAACGATTGTTTTTGATTGGGGCGTCGCATGGATGCCCAACTCCCAACTCCCTGGCAGCAAAATCGAGTGCCGGTCGCCTCGAACGCTGACGCCCATGAGCGCGCTATGCAATCCCCCAACAACAGTAGTTCCTGTCTCAAGATCCCGTTTGGTACGAGTACAGCTGTGCGGCCTGTATTGCGGTGCCCATCGCCAGAAGCCAACGAACCAAACCTCGACAAAACGCTACGCAACACCTTGAAGCAGCAACACCACCGTTGCTATGATACAGCAGCTTGTTGTAGACTGCTCCGAGTATGTGGCGTCATATCTCTGTCCCTGATATAACTAGAGCCCTGTGTATCGATGGCTATATTATAGAAATTAAAATACTCTCCAGCTCAGCTGTGAGATCGAGTATGTTGTCGAAATATGGCTATACATATCGATACTCTATATTGATACTTCGTACATATCGTAGATCGGCGCAGCCGATACATCGATATCGCCGATATATCCAAAATATGCATATCCACTACAAGCTCGATGTGCAAGTCCCAGCGCGCCCCCCCCGACAGAGGCGTCGCCGGAGGCAGAAAAATTGAGCACTTTAGCTTCATTTCCCAACAAAAGTGGTCCCAAATGCGCCCAAAAAATTGATCTTGTTCAGCCAACAAAACTGAGAGAAAACTTTAAAAACCGTGCTATACTATATTTTATTGTTGTATTTGGCATTGCCGTGCAGAAAACTAAATGAAAACCGGCACTGGCCAGCTCAAAACCTACCTACCAACGCGTACAGCCTGGGAAAAAAAGTCCCTCATAGCCGCATCAGAAACGGCAAGTGGCAACCACTTGATCTGTACACTACTGAAATGATTGCCCAACAAATTGAACCGATTTCAACAGCAGCAGAAAAAAAACTTCTATTAATACACATGGTACCTCAAAAGTTAGAGCAAAGAGAAGCACTTACAAGCACAGTTGTTTCGCCGATTGATTGTATGTAGCAGGTGTGCTACTTACTTGTATTGTGCGCGAAGAATGTGGAACACCACGTTACGTTCCTTTAAAATTGATGCTGAGAATCGCATTTTTTGTCTTCTCACGCGCAGACGTCCTCCATTTCGCAGCCACACTCAATACGTTACGGAGGTACACGATGATTTCATACAAACACTGACGAGTGTGTGGTTGTGGCCTGCTACTACTGCTGTGGCAGAAGGTTGTGTGTGATGAAGCTCGTGGAGACGAGGTGTATATATCCCCTATTTCCGTGCTACGTACATAGACTATATATACGGCTTCGTGCTCTTCAAGAATCCCATACCCCAAAATATCGGGGAAAAGTATCGGCTCGAATTCCCGATACAACATGTGCAATAAATATATAATCCGGAGTATATAGACTATATATATATCGGATCGTTCGATATATATATGGGAAAAAATCGGTACCGAACCACAGCCCTACCTATTATAAAAATTAAAATACACTCCAGCTGTGAGATCGAAGATTTCGTCGAAACTCATCTTTGCAAGCTGTGTGTGATACTCCGATCGCGCGCATTACGAGTTGTGTGTCCTCATTAAGGATATAGGTCGGCGACTCCCCTTACTATTAATAGCAACAATTCAATACTTCGAAGTAATACAAAAATAAAAAACACTCCAGCTGTGAGATCGAATACTTTGTCGAAACTCATCTTTGCACACTGCTGTGCGCGATACTGTGAAACTCCGATCGCGCGTATTACGGGTTGTGTGTCCCCATTAAGAGTATAGGTCGGCGACTCCCCTTACAACTACAGTGTAGCTTGTACCAGGGTCAACAGGGTGATGTTAGTCAGTCTGTGCTCGGCAACTATAAAACGCGTTTTTGAGGGGGACCAAATCTGACAGAAGATGTGGAAGGAAATGCATCAGTTTATCAAGTGAATACTGTAAGTCGTACAACCGGTGAGGGGAGGGGGGAGTTTGTAAGGACGTGGGGTCTATATGTGAACACAGACAGGTACCATTTTGACATTCTTCACCTTGGCCGGCACAGGCTGGTAGAAGGCGGTTGGCGCGGCGTCCTCAGTCACGCGACAGGCAGGGAGTTAAAACTAGATACCGAGGAGTGGGCGTGATGCGCGCGGTTCTTCGACCTTACACCTCAAACCCTACCCGGCCGTACCTCGGCTCCAAGAAGAGATTGTGAATTCAAAACCGCCGGGTTTTCCCAATCTAAAATGTCGGTTGGCAGTCTAGTTCTGACCCGTCAAGCCGTCTTTGGACATATACTATGTTCTACTCATAGTCATAAAGTTTCTTGACGTCCTTGACGGCTGTCCGTTCACTGCCAAGGGTCCCGTCAGCCAAATATGTCGAGAGACAGACGGCGTCTTGAGCCTTTGACAGGCGGCAACTTTCCAATAATTTACTTGACTGACGCCAAATTACTAGGTTAAATTATCCAAGGATTGGGTTGACGTCCTTGACTGATGTGTATGTTCCTGTGACTGTAACCGTCTCCTGACATATTTGCCGTCAACCGACATCCTTGTTACCAATTGCTATGATGAGTACAACTGAAGATGGTAGGGTCTCGCCCTCTTCTGGGGTCGTTGTTCAACTCCTTGCTTGGGACAGCAGTCACGGACACACTGCCTGATGTGTGTGGAGTAAAATATCGCGGCTGTATTCAGACCAAAATATAGTATATATAAATATCATGAACACAGCAGTATGAAGCAATACTTTTGGCATACGGCTCTTTTAGTATCTGGCACCAGGTGCGCGATGAACGTTTTTTTCAAGTCCAACTTTGATTAACATGGCTCGTTTATTGTGGACGAGCAGACACTCCGGAGTCACAGGCGTGCACGAAAAAACTTATCACAAATTATTATAAAAAATGAAAATACACTCCAGCTGTGAGATCGAAGATTTCGTTGAAACTCATCTTCGCAAGCTGTGTGTGATACTCCGATTGCGCGTATTACGAGTTGTGTGTCCTCATTAAGGATATAGGTCGGCGACTCCCCTTACAACTACAGTGTAGCTATGAGGGTCAACAGGATGATTTTAGTCAGTCTGTGTGCGGAAACTATAAAACCCGTTTCTGAGGGGGACAAAATCTGACAGCTGTGAAGGGAAATGTAACCTTTGATCAAGTGAATCTTGTAAGTCGAATAACCGGTGAGGGGGTGGGGCGGAGTTTTGAAGGACGTGGGAGCCTGGTTTTGATCAAAAGCGAGCGGGTTTGGAGGAGGGGGGGGGGGGGGGGGGGGAGGGGGCAAGTTGTGCATGTAAGCTACAAATGCTTTCGAGGGGATAAATCTGACGGTTTTGGCATCAGTATATTATTGGGGGCGGGGGGGGGGGGGGTGGGGCGGGGGGGGGAGGGGGGGGCGGGGGGGGCAGCTCAATATGTGCCTGGAAACTATACATTATTTTGAGGGGATAAATGTGACGGTTTTGGAAATAATACATCAGTTTATCATGTATATCCTGGGGTAAGTCGTACAATCAGTGAGTAAAGAGAGGGTGGAGTGTTCGAGGGGGTGGGGTTGAGATGGGTTGGGGGGGAGGTGGGGGGTGTGGGGGCGGGGGGGGGGGCGGGGCGGGGAGGAAGGGCTTTAGGTGAGGGGTTTGTTATACGTGTGGTGCTAGGTCTAGGCGATGGTGCGGGTGATGGGGAAGAAGGGGGCGTTCGAGGCGGGGGGGGGGGGGGGGAACACAGCGGCATGGATGGCTCTCGAAAGATAATGAGGTGATATCCTGTGCGTGAAGTGTTTATTAATGTGGCGGATTTCGATATTTGGTGGGGCGTTTGAGTAAGGGAGAGCAAGAGGGAGGGGGGGGGAGGGGGGGGGGATTTTTTAGGAGGTTTAGGTCACAAATAATATTCAAATGCACTTCGGCTGTATACCACGCATGAAGTAAACAACTACCCTCTGAGGTATGAGAGGCATATTATATAAAAATAAATACACTCCAGCTGTGAGATCGAATATTTTGCACTTTGCTTTCGAAGTTGTATTAGATTAATGCGCAACCCCCCGCCCGAACAGGGGGGTTGGATAAAGGAATACCCCGGGGCTGCCCCGCCGGCAACCCCACGCTAACATCCGTATACACGAGTCAACTCCCAACCCAACTGGCGACATCGAACTCTCGACACCAGCCAACAACCAACGACGAACAATCGTTGGCAACTCGAAGAAGACATACGAGGCAACCGCCTATACCGTGCAGCATTTAAAAAAACTTACACACGCGTGAAATAAATATGCAATAAAATATGCACACGCCTGCACACACCATGCACATTAAACAAATGCACTTACTTGCCAATATACGGATAATTCCCCTCTCCCACACTTTCAAATTGCGTGCTAAATCCGAGCCGATGCACTGCCACAACATTCGCTGTTAACTATCAACATAATATCTGCGTTAAACAGTCACACGTAACCCCACCGCACGGAGGGATACTCAGATATTACACATGCTGAAAAAAGCACAACAACGAACACCCCTTGCACCACGCTATAACACTGATGCGGCTAGCACCCACCGCAAACCTGCGCAATCTACGAAACCCCGTCGCATCTTCAGCGTAAACGGGTACGTTTACCAAAACAGTAACAAACACGCGCAACGTTACCGCGACCGATTAACTCCCTCTCCACTGACTCCCTCAAAAGCACGGGCGGGTGGGTGGGAACTTAAACTAGTCTGTATCACACCTTGGACCTGTAAGCTCTGACTCTGCTCCCGTACGCGCTCCGCGTGCAGGTCGTCGCCTACACAGCTGGGCCAGGTGTGCCCAATGCTATCGCTCATACGACTATGAATTACCGCATTGATCTGATCGGTCAAACTTCTTACGTACGTACAAAACCCATATTCTCTCATACTTCGATAATATTATGCTTTGCACTTTGCTTTCGAAGTTGTCTTATATAAATGCGCAACCCCCCGCCCGAAGAGGGGGGTTGGAGATGGGAATACCCCGGGGCTGCCCCGCCGGCAACCCCACGCTAACATCCGCATACACGAGTCAACTCCCAACCCAACTGGCGACATCGAACTCTCGACGCCAGCCTCCAGCACAAACTGGTAGCTGACCCGTATTACGAATGTAGTCCCACCACCCCCGCCCCCCCCTACCCTTGAGTCGTAGAGTGCACGTGGGATAACACAATTCTTTGTGATTCCGCGTTTGCCTAACTAGTCAACGCCCATCGGCCCTCACGCTGCAACACCGCCGGTGTTGCACCCCCTGCCGACAAGTGCGTTGCGCCTCCAATCTTCAGGGAGTGCAAGGCGTACTCCTCAGCACGCACACCCGCCAACGCAACCACTTTCCGCAAAGCTAACGTCGCTTGATGTTGTGTCCACATGGACCATCTGCCATTACCAACGCCACACGCAGCCAAGGGGGCCGAAGAAGGAAGAAACACGTAAAAAGACATCAATTCGATCATTAGATCAACGGCGCGACCACCTTTCCCCACGCGCATCGACGGACCCTTTCGCACAT
Source organism: Undaria pinnatifida (assembly GCA_012845835.1). Lineage (NCBI taxonomy): Eukaryota > Phaeophyceae > Laminariales > Alariaceae > Undaria > Undaria pinnatifida. The sequence continues at coordinate 1,962,315 of JABAKD010000004.1, read as the reverse complement.
GCGTGACAACCGCCCCTTTCCGCAGTTGGTCACCCTTCGACCCGCGAAGCCGAACCTCAATATGATCCGCGGTTGACCACTGCGCAACGGTAAGCTGAATATTTCCACGAAAGAAGGCAACATCAGCCCGCCGCAAACAATGAGTCTCGTGAACTCGTAACCGGGTTTCCGCGAACATTTCTGACGCGCGAGTCAAGAGACAGAACGAAGCGCACAGGGCCGGCCACAAAACACGACCCCCGGCACGCCACATGGGGATCAGCTTCTCGCCCGCGAGCAGCATATCCCACGGACAGCACGCATATTAACGAGGACGGAAGCGCGATCCCAGCGTGAGATACCGTCCGCGGCAACGTTAAAAATACCCGCTACGTGTTTCGCGTCAAAGTGCCAACCAGAAGACAATTTGAGCTCACCAAGGAGGCGCATCAACGCGCCCGATCTCGGCTCCTTCCCGCCTCGACAACGCCGCACCCACTCTACGCCTGCTTCGTTGTCGCCACGCCACAACACGCAGTCCCCCAACACGGCCGGGCGCTCGGCGCACGGAGATACGACGACCCACGGGGAGACGACCATACCTACCAGTTCGAGGACGTTAATCGATATATCGTTCTCGCCTGCAACTGACTTGCTCGACCCGCAAAATCGAGATCGTTCCCCGGCGTCAATATCGTATCTCCAGTACATCCCAGTTTCAAGGCAGAAACCCCCGACAGCGGCTTCGGATGCATCCGAAAACAGAGTACGATGGGAGGGGTGCTCAAGCAAATGATACATCGGAGCCGGCAAGGTTCCTCCGCGCGCGTCCGATCCCTCCTCAATAAACCACCGCCAAAACTCGAGGTTGCCTTGAAACTCGGGTCCCAAGACAAGGCGCCGCCCGAGGTTGGCCGTACGAAAACCAAAATCAGATCCGGCAGATATGCGCGGCCTACCCACCGAAGCCAACAAACGGTTCACGAAAAACCGCCCCGGACGCGCAGCAAAGGAGACATGTATATATGGAAGCTAACGAGCTGCGACACCTGCTTCGCTGAAGCAGTTGCACGAGACGAGGGCCACTCCGCAAGGAGATTTTGCAGCTTGAGGCGCTTATGGGACGGCAACGTAACCGTAAGCGCCTCCGTGCCAATGATCCAACCCAACACCTCCAGTCGCGTGTCCCAGTCAGTGATTTTTCTGGCGGACAGGAGGGGCGGATCAGAGACACCACGTTAGCCCAACAAGCGAAAATGGTCCGATGCCAGCGACTGGATAGCGCGCAAACAACGGCGACCGTCCGGCCACCATTGCAACTCGACGACAATGGCATCGTCTACGTAATACCTCATAAGGAAGTAGTTCTCGGCGTTGCCACCAGAGCCAGAAACAGGCCCACAATCACGCGGGATAGAGACAACTGGAACCCCCCGCGGCGGGGAAATTCCGACGTGCGCGACGGCAGCAACCCCTATTTTGGGAAACATCTTTGCCTTGAAACGTAGAATGGGTGTGAGCATGCTCGAGCGCGCATGCCATCAACCCCCAAAAACCCGGGCTATTATGCCACCCAAATTGCAAGCGTAAATCCACGACGACGCGATCTCCGAACACGTAACCGAAAGCCGGCCCACCTGCAGGGTAAACCAAAACCCGTCGAAACACATCTTGACGTCCACACGGCACGAGAGGATTCGAGCACTACTACCGTGGGTCTGTCTCAAAAACATTACTCGTAGTAAAACCTCACGAAGTACGTGGTCGAGCTCGGACGGCGGCGCGTAATCAAAATCCATGTCACCGTTTACACTGGTCCGACCCCCCGCGCGCGCAAACGTGAGATCGTGAATAATCCGAAATCGGGGTTCGAGAACGACGCCAAGCGGTGAAATACGAAGCCCCAAATTTCGCCAGCGAAAACAGTGAGGGGCCGATGGTGGACGTGAGTAGGGCAACGCCGCCCTGACACTGTCTCAAGAGGGGGGAGTTTACCGAGGCGATGCTCGACCATCGACTGCACCACAACCGCCCGAGCATCCAACCAAGCGTCGATTGCAACGAATCGCGAAGCACCCGAACGTACGCCATCAAACGCCCCTTGTACACGCAGCAAGTCAGCCGGCAACTCACGCACACGCACACATGAAGCCGTACCTTTCTCGCCGAAGGGGACCGAGCCCGGAGCCACCGCCACGCGAGCACGCCCCACACCCCCATCGCCAGCCAAGTCTACCAACGCACGCCCACGCAGCCCCCCTCCTACACCTTGGGTGGCCGGCCGGGCACCCGCTCCCCCGCTGGCCCCCGGCGCCGTCACCGCTCTACCAACGGCAAGCTCAGCAGCCGCCCCCCCCCAGATGTTGGCCCAACCGACAGGAAGGCACCGTGTCCTCATCCAGAACCAGCGCCGCCACTACCACCCCCGGACTCACCGCGGGGCTCTGAGCGCAGCACCAACGCCCGCGACCCACCAGCCGGCGCCGCCGAACTGCCACTGTCGCGAAGAGCATCAAGTGAAGTGGCGTCGGCCGGGGCAGCCGAATGCAAGAATTTGCAGTTGGAGACGAAGATCGTCGTTTACCATCTTGCTCATGACAGCCCGCGCCGCGGAGCCAGAGAGCAGGATAATATTGCTAAGGGTGTGCCGGCGTAGGTCGGCAGACGCTGTCGTGAAGGCGGCATCGATCGTTGCCACCCTCTCCCGGCAATGGCGGTCGCCGTCGCTGTCGAGGGAAAACCCAACAGACAGGACCGCCACAAGAGCCTGGCGCAAGAAATCGAGGCGGTCAACGACCATCAGCAGGTGGTCGACCATCCCTTCCGCGCGCGGCCCGTACGCACGAACGTCAAAGTCACTGATCGCGCGGAGCTGGGTAGCCACTGCCGTCGTGACGTTGACGGCCTCGCCTACGAAGGACTGGATATCCGTTGCCGAGTCGCCAATGTTGGGAGGTGTGCGCCCGCGGAGCACCCAATGTTTTCTGGACGCCATCTTTTTCCATAGCGGAGTGTCGTCAGTTAACTGCGAACTTTGGACGTGGCGCTCCCTCGCGTCCCCACTGTCCCGCGGGGCCGGCTGCTGATCGGCAAAGTTGTCTATGAGCTGCTGGAGCATGACCTCGACGTGCTCGGTTCTAGACGCGCCACCAGCCACCGCATCCTGCAGGGTTTCAAAGGAGGCAAGCAGTTGATCCATCGTCGACTTGAGGAGGAACACGTCTCCGTCTATCCGAGCAAACTCGCCAGACACCTGCCCTTGCCAGTGCAGCACTTCAGCCGATGTTACCCCCGCAGCCTCGGACATAGCAGGACTGGGGCTGAGCAAAGATGGTGCCGCCGTGGCAACGCAGCAGAAGCAGCAGCCGAAGCGGCTGCGGCACGGCGACCTTCGGACTCAGCTTGCACAGCAGCTAGAGCTTCGGCACGCCGTTTGTCGACCCCAGCTTGCACAGCGGCGACAGCAGCATGAGCCTCGACTCGCGCAGCAGCCGAAGCGGCCTGATTAGGACCGCGTACAGCAGCAGCCACGAGAGCTTCAGGCTCCGGTGACTTGCACTCCTCCGTCGTCGGGGAGTGCACGAACTTAAACTAGCGTTAAACTAGTCTAACTTAAACTAGTCTGTATCACACCTTGGACCTGTAAGCTCTGACTCTCCTCCCCTACGCGCTCCGCGTGCAGGTCGTCGCCTATACAGATCGGCCAGGTGTGCCCAATGCTATCGCTCGTACGACTATGAATTACCGCATTGATCTGATTGGTCAAACTTCTTACGTACGTACAAAACCCATATTTTCTCATACTTCGAAAAATTTCTGCTTTGTCGAAACTCATCTTTGCAAGCTGTGTGTGATACTCCGATTGCGCGTATTACGGGTTGTGTGTCCTCATTAAGGATATAGGTCGGCGACTCCCCTTGCAACTACAGTGTAGCTATCAGGGTCAACAGGGTGATGTTTGTCAGTCTGTGCGCGGAAACTATAAAACCCGTTTCTGAGGGGGATAAATTCTGACAGCTGTGGAAGGAAATGCATCAGTTTATCAAGTGAATCCTGTTCGAATAACCGGCGAGGGGAGGGCGGAGTTTTGAAGGACGTGGGGGGCTGATGGGCATGTTAGGCATATTATCACAGCTGTTATTGTAAAGGATCGGTCTCCAAACATAATCACCAACCTACCGACACACATTTTTGTTGCTCTCACATTAACTCGCATAATCAAGGCCGTGGTCAAAGGACAGGCTCCAGTCACTCTGGAGCTGAGGAATACCCCAGGGGAAAAACACGAACGAAAGGTGGTACACGCATATATCGCAGCTGAAGCAAGTTATGCCTCCACCAGAAACATATAAAAGGGAAATCGGGAGTCAGGCTACGATGTGCCAGGTCCATACTGGTGCATACGTCTCACTACTCGCGCCTGGAAAAGCCGACTAATATTCCGCTTTCGCCACCCAAGAAGACTACCACGTATATATTGCACGTAGTACCTATCACTACGCATACGCACGACAGACGCACGTCGATTAGAAATAAAAAACAAGAAAAGAAAAAAAGATAAAGGAAAGGAAATACGAAGTAAAAGACAAGACAAGAAAGCGGGAGAACGGAAAGGGAAAGGAAAGGAAAGGAAAGAAAAAGAAAATATGAAAAGACAAGACAAGAGGAGGAAGCAAGGAAAGGAGAAGGGAAAAGACATGTCATACTAGCAGGCCCTAGAAACTGACTAAAGACGACACTGGGCTCATAGAGGGTGTCAAGTGCATCATCAATGGCACTAGGGAAGAGAGAGCGCAACATGGCGAAGAAGTCAAGGAGGTTATACGCTATCTTGTGACGGCCATTGGAAGGCCCACAAATTCCAAGACGATGATGGCCAGACCCAGACTTCAGTCTCCTGGGCATGACGCCCCCCTTTCCCCCCCCCTCCGCCCCTTCCCCCTTACGAAAACTCAGCGTGTCCCCGATGATTTTTGATTGTTTTCTCTTTTATTATCTTCTTCGCACTCTATGTGTCTCGTCCTCCCTCTTTCGTCGTAACGCAGATCTGAGGACACTAAGCAGGCTTTTGTACCCCCTCCAACCTACCCGCGCCGCTAGGAGCGCTCTCAGAGGTCGATACCTTTTGTTTCGGCGACTAAACTCAACGCCCTGCCCCATGTATGTGTGGTTTGATTTCCACACGATCAACGCTTAGATATCATTGTATTCGACGGTGTAATAGCCGCTGAACGCTGGATGGACCAACCGGACGAGCGTCCAACATCGCGGGGGTTCTCGATGACGTTTCTCCACCAACGAGAAAAACAGTCCAGATCCCACGGAGATTGTTCAGCCGCCCAGAAGATCCGATACCAAACGGTGTCCTCGTGTCCGTGAACGAACCTGTTTTGAGCTCGTTGACTCTCGATGAAACGGTCGCATCACGGAAAAAATCGGGTTCGAAGATGGGCTTTCATACGACCTCCACTCCTTTTTTTCTTCCTTACTATGAGTTCCCGTTTTTTGTTCCTCGGACTCTTTTTGTTTTGTGCACAATGGTTCAGGTTGCAGGGTGGCGTGCGGTATGCCGGGTAGTCGGTTTCAGAAACTTGTTGTGTTGAAACGAGTGTACCAGTACGGGCCTGGCACATACGTACGTAGGCCGACACTCGATTCCATTTTTTATATACATACGGAGTATAATATTTGGGCCATATAGTTTTTTTCAATTATTTTCCCCCCACCCCCTCCCCCCCTTCAACGCCCCCTCTTTTCCAACCACCCGCACGATCGCCTAGACCTAGCACCACACGTATAACACCCCCCTCACCTAAAACCCTTCCTCCCCCCCCCCCCCCCCCCCCCGCCCCCCCCCCGCCCCCTCCCCCGCCCCCCCTTGCCCCCACCCCCCACCTCCCCCCCCGCCAACCCATCCCAACCCCACCCCCTCGAACACTCCATCCTCTCTCTACTCACTGATTTGACGACTTACCCCAGGATATACATGATAAACTGATGCATTATTTCCAAAACCGTCACATTTATCCCCTCAAAATAATGTATAGTTTCCACGCACATATTGAGCTGCCCCACACGCCCCACCCCCGCCCCAACCCCCCCCCCCCCAATAATAAACTGGTGCCAAAACCGTCAGATTTATCCCCTTGAAAGGATTTATAACGTACATGCACAAATTGCCCCCTCCTCCCCCCCCCCCCCCCCCCCCCCCCCCTTCCAAACCCGATCGCTTTTGATCAAAACCAGGCCCCCACGTCCTTCAAACCTCGCCCCCCCCCCTCACCGGTTATTCGACTTACAAGATTCACTTGATAAAAGGATACATTTCGCTCTACAGCTGTCAGATTTTGCCCCCCTCAGAAACGGGTTTTATAGTTTCCGCGCACAGACTGACAAACATCACCCTGTTGACCCTGATGGCTACACCGTAGTTGTAAGGGGAGTCGCCGACCTAAATCCTTAATGAGGACACACAACTCGTAATACGCGCGATCGGAGTATCACACACAGCTTGCAAAGATGAGTTTCGACGAAATCTTCGATCTCACAGCTGGAGTGTATTTTCAAATTTTATATAAAATAATATATATTTTGGATGTTTGAAATGCTTCATATACTAGACTATTTGTTTATACTATGATATACGTGTAGTCTACTACTTTTTGTTTGTTTGATCCCCCCCCCCCCTCCCCTTTGGTATATTTGATATACGTGCACTACGTTTGGCTTGTTTGATCCCCCCCCCCCCCCTCCCCTTGATATTCTTCACTTCCAGGGTGACTAGAGCCGGTTTTTCGGACTGCGGACTTGATATTGTGCGCGTTAAGGGCACGGGGGATTCCACATGAATATTTCGAGTAGGAGCTCGTATGGAGGCATTTCGGGGACATATATAATCACTTGAGGTATAGACTAGTATAGCATCTATCTGCAAACAAGATAATTTTACTTCGGTAGTTGAGGAAAAATGCCGCAAAGATCCAACAATAAATATTTATGCAGATTTTTATGTTAGGCGCGCTGTTCGCCCTTTTTTTGACCGCATAACTTCCTACCCCTCACGAGGATGACATATTGTTTGCCTTCAGCTTTCTTGGCACTACTCAAGAAGATATATATCAAACTCGTCCTCCTCAACAAGTGCAATGCTACACCCGCTCGTGGTATATCGTGGACGTTTCAGAGTCCTGACCGAGGAAAGGCTCAGTACAGGCTTGACTACAGACTGACACGGCAAATGGATAGGCGATTGGTACGTAATGTCACTGTGCAGACCCCACTCAAGGAGAATGCTAAGTCGGACCATACATTCTCGTGTTGGGAGATATTCGCCTTTTACACCGCATCCCGCGAAAAATTGCCCAAAGAGAGTCGTCAGGAACCAGCGGGATATTGATTCACCAAGATTAATGGCGAACCCGCATCTCTGAATGAATTTCCAAGAAGCGATAGCAGCCAATCTTACCTCTCCGAAACCCGGTACAAGTACCGGAGAAGCGTTGATGATATGACCCGAGACCCTACTGTCGAATGAAGCTGACATAGGACCCCCATTCGGCGCCAAACAAGTACCGAGGGGCTGGTGTGCGACCGAGGAGACGGAAGCGGACTTGAATGCACGATGGCAGGATGGGTAAGACGCGAGAAAACGGGTCCGTTCTGCTCCAAATGATCGTGGTCTACGGCGAGCGTTGAAGCCGACCCGTAAACAGCTGAAACACACGCGGGCGGAAGCTTTGCACAGAGGTTCTTAGACGATTACGCCAGCTACCTTGAAAGGCGTAGCCGAGAAGGTGATCAGTTAGGATATCTACTAACACACAAAGGGGGTGGACGCAGAAGGGAAGAGGACGTTTGACTCGCAGTACATCAAGAACGAGGAATGGTCCATTGCTGCGAAATAATGCCCTTACCAGCGAGCAGTGGGTGAGGTGGTTTCATAAATTGCTCAACACCAGGTCGCCGACCCTTGACTTTAGGCTGTGATCCCCCTGCAGACCACTAGACGATGTCCCGTCTAAGAACGAAGTGAAGTAGAGGAGGCGATCCGTGCGTTAGCGAACCGAAAAGCGGTAGGTCCCGATGGTCTCCCGGCCTCGAGCTCTTGAAGGTGTTGGCCGACGAAGGAGAATTGGACACGCTCGGAAAGTTCCACGATATCATCGTCGCTGTGTGGAGGGGAGGTGGCGTACCGCAACAGTTGAACGATGCAACGATTAAGGTGCTGCACGAGAAGGAAGATCGCTCAGAGTGTGGCAATTATCGTGGCATCGCCCTCGTGGCTCACGCAGGCAAAGTGCTTCTCACTGTAATCGCGGGTCGCCGTAGTGACTACTACGAACGAGAGAACATTTTTGCCGGAGAAAAAATGTAGGTTCAGACCCTAACGCTCGACGGTTGACATGATGTTGGTCGCACGACGACTGCAGGAACTGGCGCGGAAGCAGGACACCCCCTTGTACTTGTGCGTTATGGACCTTACGACCGAACCCTTCTGTGGGATGTCCTTGCTCGTTATGGCGTGCCACCGAGAATGCTCGACGACGTCCGCCAATTCCACGACGCCATGCAAGCATTTGTGCGGTTGGATGATGGATAAGTTCGACGTGGGGCAAGGTCTTAGGCGAGGATTCGTGCTCACGCCACTACGCTGTTCAACATGTTTTTTACGGCTGGTCAACATGTTTTTCACGGCGGTACTGCGTGTGGTCGAGAAATGCTTCCTCGCTGATGCAGCCACCAGGGACAATATGATGCAGCTCCAACGAAAGAAGGAGAAAGTGGAGAAGAAGGCCACTTCACGCACAGGCAGAATCGGCGGGCGGGGGTGAAAGGAGGAGGTGCAGGGATTGCGGGGCATGCTGTGCGCGGACGATGCGGGCATCGTATAGCGATCATCGGAATGGCTGGAGAGGATGGTGATGGTGATTGTGACTGGGTGCTCGGCGGTCGGGCTTACGGCCTCCGAGGCGAAATCAGAGATCATGTGCCTGCAAATCAAAGGTGGGGGGGAGTTGTCGTTCACCAGCAATGCAGTCGGCCAGGTATATAAACAAACAATCGAGTTTGTGTACTTGGAAGGTCCTATCACCGCAGGTAGAGAACTTAGCATTGAAATAACGCGGCGTCTTCAGCGTGCCTGGGCATGCTTCGAGGGGAACAAGATGGAAATCTATGATCGCCTGGGTGTGCGCCTACAGTTGAAGGCGCAGTTGCTGAAAGCAGGGGTGATGGAGACACTGCTGTACCGTTTATGACGCGTGCAACGGTAGAGGAGCACCGCTTTGTTTCTCAGGTTCATCAATTTGGGAGGTTAAGACATGTCTTAGCCCAACAACTGATTTGGGAGCAAAATCAATTCTTATCCCGGGGAAACAATGCCATGGCCTAGGTACACACAAAAAAGTAAACGGGGCGTGTTTTCGACGATTGTGGGTTAAGGAGCCCCGGAATTCAGAAATAATTTCATACGGAAAGTGTTACCTCTATCGTAGCACTTGTCGATGCTACGGTTGCATTGCGTGAAGCCAGAATAAGCCTGACGATGACAGGCTACAACGGGTTCACCACTCCATGCTCCTCCGATGCCTCGGATGGCGGAAACGAAAGAGAGACGACTACAACCTATCGTACGCCGACGCGCTTGCCAAGACAGCGTCCGAAAGCATAGAAGCGATAGTGCCCAAACGGAGGACATTATTTGCGAGATTCGTAACGCGTATGAGGGAGGGTGGTGTTGGGCAGCTTGTTGGGGGTAAGGGCAACTCAGGGGGCAAGAGAAGGACGGGTTGGTGCACCTGAAGAAGGACATCTCGGTCTTTGAAATTTAGTTTGAAGGGTGGCGAAAGGCTGCTCAAAAGGTCCCGGCAGATGGGTTCGACGAGTAGAGGAGGGAGCCGAGTTATTCATGCGGAAATGGCATGGAACGGAGAGACGCACAGCTGCAGAATGACACGCAAAGGCCGCGGCAATGCCATCCACCGTCGGCATCCTCAACCGGCTGACGAGAGATGCGGGGGGGGCGAAGGCGGGGGGGGCGAGGGGCGGGGGGGCCGAGGGGGGGAGGGGGGAGGGGGGAGGGGGGGAGGGGAGAACGGCGGAGGGGGGAGGGGGGGTGGATGAGGCCACCGTCGTCTTGAAGTTTGTGGGCCTTCCAATGGATGTCACAGGTGAGCTTAAGGCCGCTCTGACTTCTCCGCCCTTGTTGCGTTCTCTCCCCAGTGCCATTGATGCAACTTGATAGCCTCTATGAGCTCAATGCCGTCTTCAGTCAGTTCCTAGGGTCTGCTTGTATAACGTTGTGTCTCTTTTTTCCTGACTTCCTCTCCTTGTCTTATCTTTTTTCGCTATTATTTTCTTTTCTTTTCTTTCATGTTCCTTTTTTGCTTTCTATTATTTCCTTCGTATACTTTCTCCTCTGTATTTTCCTTGTTTATTCTTTCCGATTGACTTAAGACTGACGTGCGTATGCGTAGTGATAGGTACTACGTGTAATATATGCGTGGAAGTCTTTCCTGTGTGGCAAGCGGTGTAGTCGGTTTTCTAGGCGCCAGTAGTGAGACGTGCATGCACCAGTACGGACTTGGCACATCGTAGGCTGACTCCCGATTTCACTTTTTGTGTGTTTTTGGTGGAGGCATGAATTGCGTCAGCTGTGATATATGCGTGTACAACCTTTGGTTTGTTTCTGTTTTTTTCCATGGGGTATTCCTCCACTCCAGAGTGACTGGAGCCTGTCCTGTGACCACGGACTTGATTTTACGGGGTAATGTGAGAGCAACAACTATAGCAACCACAATATCATCCGCCTGGCGAGAAGCAAGCTTTTAGTGAAAACCGTTTTTTGATCGGTGATGTACCCATCGTATTAGGCCCCCGCGCGTGAATTAAATGACTTTGTTTTAGGGAGATTGTTTTGGTGTTGCTGGCTCGCAAGTTCTTTATAACGAAAACATCTCGCAAGTCGTGCATCTGGCGCTTACGGTTGATCTCTGGGGCATCCGACCTTGTCATACGCCCGACCAGGAGCGCCCCTCAATTTGCCGGGCCGTTGTTTCCTTGTGGGGAGCTGCAGCTGCCCGCTCATGAAATGCACGCGTTCGGTTGGGGATCGATATTGGTCTCGTTTCGGGTATCGCAAATTTCGATCACTGCAGCTTGCCTTAAAATCGAGGTGTCGACCTTTGCTGACAGGCGGAGGGAAACCAATCTGAAGAGACTCACAGCATTCGTGGATGAACCACTCTTGGCCCTGGTGCAATCTAACCCGATATTCTTTACGCAGCGTGTCAACATGACCATGTTTTTTTCAAGTCCGATAAACATCCTGGTTTTGAACTCACCGGAAAACCGGGAACCAGGGGGCGCTTGGGTCCCCCCGTGGTCTTCATGTGGTAACAACAACACGCTGAGAGCCCTCCTAAGATTTCCCATATATTTTACTTCGCTTCAGAGGTCGTGTCCCCTACAATTCACTTCGGTCTCCGTGTCCTTGGACCCGTGTCGAAGGGGCGAGCTGCGGGCGTCCCTCCTCCGACACTTTTCGTGTCCCGGTCCGGTCTTGTTGTTGTCCGAGCCCACACCGACTGTACCCAAAGCTAGGCCGTATTTCACGTGGATACCGGAGCGCCTGCCATGTCACGTCGTGATGGTCGTAACACCAAGCATGCAGGTAGGTCCTACGGAGCGATTGTGGGCTCGTCCTAGATTATCACGTCGTATTGGTTTTTTGTGTTAGCCATAATTGTACATGCAGAATCCGCTGCTTGCTGTAGGCTACGGTACCAGGTGTATATGAGATATGCTTTCGGTACGGGAGGTTATATACGAAGATCAGAATGTTTACGCGCATGTAGAATTTCTGGATAAAAAACTCTAATGGTTGGTACTTGTTGCCTCTTAAGCTTGAAACCTGCCTGCCTGTTTGTTTTTGCGCATCTCTTCTTCAAACCTGTACCCTGACCACGTGATATCCGTTATCCAGGGCATTGCTACGGTATGTTGGCCCCGCACATTCCGCCGAATGAAGCGTCTGAGGCTGTCCCTGTTGTCATCTAGCTACCGGGTGTTCGAAAGTGTGAAAAGACCGAACCTGAATCTTGCCATTGTAACTGTTCGGTCGCCGTCCTAGCTATGCTGGAGTTCAGGTCGGTGTTGGTCGTTTGCACGCGCTGCAACACGGCCGTTCTGCGAAGGTTTAGTTGGTACGAACTTCTATATATTCAATCAAGGCTCTAGACGGAGACACCGACGACGATGACAACATAGATGATGATGACTCGGGCGTTAGGGGAGCCCAGCAACCAAGAGGCTCTCTCGATATATGGGCACCGACAGGAGAAGGAAGGCCTCCAACACCGCCTTGCAAAAACACCGAATAGTTCGGTGGTGGACGCTTGCCACCAAGATGCGCGGGCAGGCTAGGGACTATTGTCGCGTTTTCTTCCATCATAAGTACGAGGAGCTCGTGGACAGGGCGTTAAAGCAAGGCACGCTGGGGTCAACTAATTGATTGCAATATCTACGCGCCACAACGTCTGCGGCACCAATGCGCGGTGTGGATGGACCACCAAGCCAACGTAGAAGCAGCGGTTGACCGGCTACACAGCCCAAGCACTTTACCACATACTGCATGGTCGATTTCCTTCTGTCCATGCCTTCCGTCGGCGATGAAACCCGTTATTTGCAAGACTTGCCATTCTACCTCTGAGAGAAACATCCGCACCTTCTGGGAAATCGCCACATGGTAAAACATGGTGGACGTGTGGGGGGACGAAAGTTCAAACGTGGTAGATCCTCATTGAAAACGTGGCTTAAGCTGCCTGGCTCTGGAGCCAAGCCGAGGGAAAGCATCGTGCAAGTAGGAAAGTGCGTGGGTGCAGCTCGTGCAGGGTCTCGAGGTAGAAGACAGCCACACCAGTGTATCCTACGTGAACCTCCAATGTATTCCTTGGCCGTCTTAAGAGAACGACTGCTGGCGTGCCGAAAGACGACGGCGGTGTACAAGACGCGGAATACGACAGCGTTTTAAGCACAACAGTTGTCGTTAATGAAAGGCGTCGGGTTCACGGCCGGGAATCTGACTCCAGCTCCCGAGGGCGTCCGTCTCAGTGATACACATCGGGCAGGACGCACGAAGGAGCTTGCCTGGAACACGCCCAACTTTCACCGGATCGCTGTCGGTAAATTTTCATGTCCAATTGTGTTCAACGATACGGCACGTACTACCTGCGCAATGGGCGCTGCCGGACTGCTCCCGCGAGCGTAATTGCGGGATGGCGATAAAGGCGCACCCTCTCGTCACATCGCCAATGGCCAGGGTCAAGGACGTGCAGGATGCCGCAATGCCGCCGACAACATGAACGTTCCTCCCAGAAAAGAGATATAAAGGGAAGAGGAAAGTATGGAGGGTACAAACTGCTACGATGTCCCCAAGGTCTTGGATTGGGGATGAAGCAGGGATTACCACCCTATCATGGACCAGGCTACAGGCGTACCCGCACATGATGGAGTACAACAGCGACGGGGAATCGTGCAGAAACCCACCGGGAAACCCATGGAAAAGCCATGGTCACACGCGTGCTGCGATAGAGAGGTAACAATGTTTTGGCTGCGACATATTCCGAAGGACGGGGATCCCTTAATCCCAAGTAGTCGGTTTCGCAACAAAACCTGCAGTAAGGTTGGTTGTATGGGTAGACGACGGGATCAATCATCGGCGAGAACTTCGACCATTCTCCAAATCGAGTTTGGGGTGAGGCGTGAACTTGTTCAACTGGGGAACCTCATAAATCATGTGCTCCACCTGTGCCGTGGTGTGCTTCATGGGAGTAATACATGGACATTACATGGCCATCCATGTTCAACCAATGGACACCCCACGCCTCAGGCATGTCTAAGGCATGGGAAACCCACCGAACGCTCATGGGTTACCCATGGACAACCAGTCCGGAACCCGTCAGTAGGGCTAGGGCGACCCATGGGCACATTCCCAGCGCAACTCACGATATGTGACGATGACCCATGGACAACGCATGGATGGGTCATGGGCTATTACCGATACCTCACGCGTAAGCTGTGGGAAATTCATCGGCTAGCCAAGGGCAACGGGTTGAGTTTCCCATGGGCCACTCATGGGGTACCCCCATAGAAAAGCAATGGGCACGCCAACGGCATCCAATGATTGCACCATGAGTTATCTCCACGGTGTCATTGTCAACCCACGGGCAATTCATAGGCAACACGTGGGTAACCGACGGGTTGCCCATGAGTTCCATCTAGGTTGCCAGCGAGTTCCCCATGGGTTGCCCACAGCTCGCCCGTGGGCTGCCTATGGGTCGCGCATTGGCTGTAGCGGGTTCCCATAAGTGTTAGAAAATTATCTGCGGAGAAAGGCTACGGTAGGGCGTAATCCACCTTCTGCACTACCTGGTCTTCGCCAGTCGCCCGAGTGATGCCGCCCCTCACTGACCAAACCACGTTAGGTGGCCAGTTCGGCGCAACGTAACTAACCATCTCCTTAAGGATTTCATACCGAAAAAATTAAACAGCACGAAAGGAAAGGAAAGAAACACTATCACCGCAAGGAACAGGGGGTCACTCTATCGCGAGTGAACCCGAGTCTCTTCGAAAAGAAACATCAAACGATCGAGCCCCCTACAGCAGCTTTGGTCGGCGGAGAACAACACTCTAGAAGCTCAAAATTATGTGCCGCACACAGGTTTCCCTGTGGGTTGCCCATTTGGTTGTTCTGCTACCCCACGCGTCTCTCATTGGAGGCCCATTGGTCTCACTTCGGTGGCCGGTGAGTCTCGAATGCACATGTGCCACAACGCCCGCGACCAAAAACGAAGAAAAAAACAATTTTTAGTTTTTCAGTCATATATTTCTTGCGATTGGCAGTCAATCTTGATCGCCGTACACAAGTAGTTGTGCACGAGGTTTTTAGCGCAGTCTGCAGTAGCAGACAGGAAACCAGCCCACGTGCTTACGCGAGCTAGGAATAGAGAGGCGGCAAGGCTTGGTTAAAAATAGTTTCTGAACGACGGGGGTCACCTCACCCAAAGCCGTCAAGATGTCGTTCTTGTTCGGCAATGTTCTTCGGTTTATACCAACACCATGGAATCGCTTATAGGACTGCGCTTTCATTTGATCTCGAGTCTCAAATTCAGCTTTAGGTCATGACGAAGGCTAGGGCACGGCATTCGTAGGGGGGATGTGATGACATGATGTCCTGAGATGTACGCCCTCTGTTGCTGCCGCTCGCATAAGTGACTCTGTGCCGCACTGACAAAACACTTGAGTGTTTCTCGGCGCAGCGTAGATATAACCATCTCATTGGGGACTCGTGTCGTAAAAACGTAACAGAAGGGGAGTCTATGACCGCATGGAGAACAGGGGATCATTCGCGCGAGTGATCCCTAGCCAGTTCAAGAAAAGGCCCTTTACATGGAACCCCCCTCTACCGTAGCATTTGTCTCAAGTATGCCTTGTTCCCGTGAGGATCCTCAGAAAAAGATAGGTCCACCAGCTACCCTAGCGCGTCTGTTCTCATCCATTCTATGGCATGGTCAGGTGGTCTGGTTGGAGCCGCAGCGACTGGGTGTATGTGTGTGTAGATGTCTCTACTTGACTGCATCACCAGACGTCGTAAGGTAGTTGAATGCTTCCACGTTACGGATGCACAAAGGCATGATTCCCCACAGTAGTGATCGGAAACTCTCCAACGCCACGATCCGGCCAACAAACGTTGACGAGATGGCGCAAGTCATTTCTTGTCATTCCTCGTCGTCTCTCGTTTACAGGTCTACCATGATACCTTCGCACCCCATCTATCCGAGACTTCCGCGGGGTCGTCAGTCGTTGCGACTGGCGAGGGCGGGGGGTGGGGGAGGATGTGATTGGGCCTGTTGTCGGTGGCGTCAGCACAGCGGGAGGGAGAGGCGCATGATTGCCGTGCTCAGGGCCGACTATTCACTGATTGCTGGGAGTACCAGAGACACCTTGTGTCCCACTCCTGGCAGCAACGCTGTTCCTTTCCTGCTTGTGTACGTTCGTGCAGGGGAGGAATATGTGTTAATCACGCACGGCGAGGAATGGAAAGGCAATGCTGCCCTGCAATTTCCTCTTGTTCCGAGGCCGAAGGCGCAATCTTCATGCAGGAAACATCGTCGTGCAGACTGTGTGCACCAAGCGAAGGTTGATAACCGTGAGTCAGATCAAGCGTTAACCATAAAAGTAGTGATGTGGGGATGTATTTCGTAGAGTGCTCGCTACTGACTCTGCCTACGGTTGCTACCGCTACTGACTCTACCTACAGACACTAGGCTTGCCATTATCAAGTCATTCAAATTGGGTTCTCTCGGAGGACGTCGGACGGCGCGTGGGTGCTGTATTGCGTGCACGGTGCGTTCCACAATGCTGCCAATTGTGCATTCAAACAACTAGACAGATGGTCATGTATATCCATGTATGTATGTGTGTATGTATACGGATGACACCTGCTACGGTAGAGTTGCACCAACCATTGCTTTTTCTTGCTCACTTTATGCGGAGCTCTGTACCTCAGCCAAAAACAAACATATTTATGGTCGCGTGCTCCGAGAGAGGTAGCAATTTTCGTGTGAAATGGCATTTTTGAATGACGGGGTACCTTAACCCTATATAGTCGGAAATATCATAATATGTGCCACTTTGTCTTGCACGATTGATTGTCGTTCAATACCTAGGCCATGGGATCTGCTCAACAGAGAGCAGTTTTAGAGTGTTGTCCGAATCAGCATTCGGGAGGGGGGGTCCTACGCCGGGAAAAAAATTGAAGATCCCCAGAAAAAAGAGTTCAACTTCTATCGTAGCCCCTATCGTAGCCCGCGTCTAGATCGAGAAACAGATCGTGAAACCCGATGAAAACGACCCATGCCCTAGGTATACCCAAACCAAAAACCGACAAAAAAAAAGGTTTGACGTTCGGCCGTTTTGGGTTAACGAGCCCTGTCATCCAGACCAAAATGTTTTGGACCGAAAAACGGCTACTACTGCTTATCTCTACCGTACAATCCGTCAGATACATATATATATATAAATATATTAATCATATATTACATGCGTGCTACGATGCAGGTAGCACTTTTCGTCCTAAATGGTCGTTCTAACCCAAACTCGTCGGGAAAAGGTTTTGTTTTTTCGTGATTCACGTCCTATATACCTAGGCTTTGTGATTTTTCGTCCGGTATCAACGCGTTAAGGAGATGTCCATCAGATCTTGATCTCCTAAAGTGAGGAACCTCAGAAATAAAGTGGTAAACCTCTATCATAGCACGCGTCGTATACATACAGTAGTATTAGCGGTACATGAGACATCTCTGGTACTCGTTGGGGCGAGTAAGGCAATGCTGTCCACAGAACAGCGCCATGTGCACCCGCACGTTTAGTTTTTTTTCTGGTGTTTAATAGTCTTGGTGTATGATGCGTATCGCTGCACAATCCTCCACCTGAACAAAACGTTGCGGGCATGACCAACGTAGCCGCCAAGGACAAAAGCCACCGCACACCTTTGCGATCTGTGTTTTCATTAGCTCGCTTTCACTAGCGGGCGTGGTCCACCCGTTTCTTGTACTGTTTTACGTATTCGATATATGAACCCTATTCGATAAAATATGAATCGATTTTCGTATTCGATACTTCGAAGTGTATGAACCCGCGATGGACGGTTAGCTACGCTGCACCAAGCAGAATCGGCTACTAAGGTTGACTTATCAGCGAGGCACAGAATCACTCGTACCAGTATGATATGGTAAGGTATGGTATGGTAGCCCAAACCCTGCAGTGAAAACGGGGATATATCGTAACATCATCATAACATCATCATAACATCATCATAACATAATCGTAATATCATCACAACATCATCGTAATAGTATAATCATAACATCATCACAACATCACTCATAACATCATCACAACGCCGTTAGAACATCATCATAACATCATCACAACATCATCACAACATCATCGTAATAATATAATCATAATATCATCGTCACAACATCACTCATAACATCATCACAACGACGTTATAACATCATCATAACATCATCATAACATCATCATAACATCATCATAACATCATCATAACATCATCATAACATCATCATAACATCATCATAACATCATCATAACATCATCACACATAAACCCCTACATCTATGCGACCTAAAGCCCTCCCCCCCCGCCCCCGGCCGCCCCCGCCACATTCCCCCCCACCCCCCCATAAGAAATATTTATAGTTTCCACGCACAAATTGACCTGCCCCACCGGTCCCATCCCCCCCCTCCCCCCCTTCCGCCCCTTTTGATCAAAATCAGGCCCCCACGTCCTTCAAAACTCCGCCCTCCCCTCACCGGATATTCGACTTACAGGATTCACTAAATAAACTGATGCATTTCCTTCCACAGCTGTCAGATTTTGTCCCCCTCAGAAACGGGTTTTATAGTGTTTCCGCGCACAGACTGCCCAACATCACCCTGTTGACGCTGATAGCTACACTGTAGTTGCAAGGGGAGTCGCCGACCTATATCCTTAATGAGGAAACCCAACCCGTAATACGCGCGATCGGAGCATCACACACAGCTTGCAAAGATGAGTTTCGACAAAATATTCGATCTCATAGCTGGAGTGTATTTCAATTTTTATAATAAATAACATCGCTATAAAATAATCACATCATCATAACATCACCATAACATAATAAAAAACGTCTTCAAAAATAACATCGTGTCGTAATATCAGCATCATAACCTCATCATAACATCAAATCATAACATCATCACAACATCATCATAACATCATCATAAACATCATCATAACCTCACCATAACATCATGATAACACCATCATAACATCGCCATAACATCATCATAACATCGTCATAACATCATCACAAATAACATCGTCATAAATAACATCGTTATAGGATACTAACAACATCATCATAACATCACCATAACATCATATAAAACATCTTCAAAAATAACATCTTGTCGTAATAACATCATCACAACATCATCATAACATCATCATAACACCATCATAACATCATCATTATTAATAACATGCTCACACCATCACCATAGCATAATCGTAACATCCCCAGTACTATAAAAAATATTACCATGCCGTACCATTGGAAAAAAAGTGCGACCCAAATCAACGTGACTAAAAACGCTTCGCATTCGGGTAGTATCTCAGAGACCGACGTCAGGTCGTTTACTACCATAATGTTCACCTCTGCAAGATGTTCTAACGCTTGCCTTTCTTTGCCTTCTTCCCTAAATTCGCATATTTTTGCAGGTAGGTGTTTGATTGAAAGATAGCATCTAACAGAGGTTTCTGAAAAATAAATGGGAACGGAGCCTAAAATGAGAACGGACGTTTTTTTTAGAAAGCAAACCAATAGTGTACAACTCCAAAAAAAAAAAATTGACAGTCCTGTGGGGCTGTACAGCAGCCTTCGAATAAGCTGTCGCTCAGGCTGGAAGTCCTCGGCATCGCCTTGGTAGCCAGGATCTAGAGAAATCACAATAGAGCCAGCGTATATCACTTTTTGCACCCACCAAATCTCAGGAAAGACAGGTAGAGGGCGTGTCCTGTCTCCCCCCCAGAAATACATTGATTGGAACGTTTGGCACTTGTCGCGGAACACTAGTCTATGGGGCTTGCTTCTTCTTGGACATCTAATGTAACAGATTTGTAGCTTGATATCCTCACCGTAAACCGTAAACTTCGGAAGAGGGTTAAAAAATCCCAGAGGAATTATTCTTGTGAAATCGAAATCTAACGGCCAACTTGGACTGAGACGTATGGTAACGGAGTGGCGCTGGGAGCAATGCATCATACGCTCGACGTCCACGACGGTATATGGGTGAACATGGAACGACATAGGCCTCAAGCGATGGAGCGTACGTCGACGCCATAGGGCATTTGGCCCGTGATATAACGCCGTGCCTTGACCAGGAGGCTCACGGTGTAATAAACCGTGTCTGTAAACGAGGCTCTGGCGACATATTCGTTCTTGGGCTTAAGTGTGGCAACTATGTTCGCGGCAGGTTCAGTACTCTTCGTCGCGCCACGACGTAAGTATCGCAACTTCTAGATTTGTGACGCAAGGGTATTCCTTGGATGACTAACACCGTCGTCTGTAAAGGCATCATTGAGTGCAAACCCGCCCTTCGTGTCAAGAGCACCCGCCGCAGACTAGGCGGCCTCCCTTCCCTGGGGTTCATTCAAACTTTAGTGTTGGTCGATTTCCGCGCAACTTTGGCCGCTCACTCACTACTAGTGTTTTCGTTATTTTGGCTGGCTGACCAAAGATCAAGCCTACGTACCAACATGACATGTAATAACGCAAGAACTGTTTCATGTGGACATAGTCTTCATCTCCAAATGATTTTTATGTATTTGGTGAGCTGTATAAAGTACCAGGTAGTTCGCTACTTTGCAAGGGAAGACATGGGCACAATTGGGAGGGTCCATTCATATCGATAAATATGCCACGCACCGTAGTCTACAAGCGTGCCGGTGCCAAGTGCTTCGAAGCCTTGTACACCAGCACACACGGTAGCGACATACGACTGAAAACAAACAGTAGCAGTAGGTGTGTGGGCTACTAGATCGATCCCAGGACCAAAGTATTGCAGTTATTCGTAAAACAGATATGATCCGCGCGTACGTTTCCTGTTCTAGTGGGTTTTGCGTCAGGGTGTCCCTCTTAGTGTTCTAGTGGGTTTCAACGTCTGGGATATGAGTATACTCAACGTTGAAACTCTCATCATCCATGCTTCATATTGTCCGAGAGCAACAATACGAGGGTATGATGATTGAGAAAAAAAAAACTTTCACTTTGTTCAAGCTTTGTTGGACCTCAGATGGCCCACCGCCACCGTAATTTTCAGATAAAAAGGCGCCTCCGTACATTGGTAACAACGACGGCGAGAAAGACAGAAAAACTGAAGGCGGAGTAATATAGGAAGACAAACAAGAGTCCCGCCGCCCTGAAAGGGAGCACCTGTGTCCGCGAAGAGAAAAATTATAATTAGCTTTACAATAATGTTGACCCTGATAGCTACACTGCTGTAGTTGCAAGGGGAGTCGCCGACCTATAACCTTAACGACGACACACAACCCGTAATACGCGCGATCGGAGTATCACACACAGCTTGCAAAGATGAGTTTCGACAAAATATTCGGTCTCACAGCTGGATGGAGTGCGTATTTTAATTTTTATAGTAATGCGCGCCGTAGTGCCGGCGCTGCTGGCGCTGCTGGCGCTACACGGGTTTTTAATACTAGTCTATACTACTACTACCACTAGTCTAATACACTACCACTAATTATTACTTCTTCTCCTAGTAGTACTAATACTAACTATATTGTTGTCATGGTACTAAATAATTACAAGGGCTGCGCATGGATGGGTGCCGGCGCTATTGCACAGGCGTACAGGGTATCGGTCCCCTCGCACGTGATCAAACAGGCTTGAAGGAAGAAAGCCGATCGATACCCGAGCCTAGAAATACCGTTACCATTGAAAAAGTGCGTGTCCCACGCGCCATCTGGGGGAGTAAGAAACCACCTCTCCCTGGAGCCCTTCTTCGAAATCGGGATGGTCTGACCCCAGGACACCTTGTTCAACAGAATGTTGGTATTCTCGTCGACGAAACATAATAACATCTGAAACGACTACATGCGATTTCCGGCTGTCGGCCAGAATGAGGATGTTAGCCAAGAGGCGGAATTTAGGGTTCTTTCCGGTGGGTATAGACTATTATAAAAATTAAAATACACTCCAGCTGTGAGATCGAAGATTTCGTCGAAACTCATCTTTGCAAGCTGTGTGTGATACTCCGATCGCGCGCATTACGGGTTGTGTGTCCTCATTAAGGATATAGGTCGGCGACTCCCCTTACAGCTACAGTGTAGCTATCAGGGTCAACAGGATGATTTTAGTCAGTCTGTGCGCGGAAACTATAAAACCCGTTTCTGAGGGGGACAAAATCTGACAGCTGTGAAGGGAAAGGGGGGGCCTGGTTTTGATCAAAAGCGAGCGGGTTTGGAGGGGGGCGGGGGGGGGGGGGGGGGGGGGGGGGAAGGGGCAATTTGTGCGTGTAAGCTATAAATCCTTTAAGGGGATAAATCTGACGTTTTTGGCACCAGTATATTATTGGGGGGGGGGGGGGGGGGGGGGGGGGGGGGGGGGGTTGGGGCGGGGGGGGGGGGGGGGGCAGCTCGATATGTGCCTGGAAACTATACATTATTTCGAGGGGATAAATGTGACATTTTTGGAAATAATACATCAGTTTATCGTGTATATCCTGGGGTAAGTCGTACGATCAGTGAGTAAAGAGAGGGTGGAGTGTTCGAGGGGGTGGGGTTGGGATGGGTTGGGGGGGGAAGGGTGGGGGGTGGGGGCGGGGGTGGGGGGTGGGGGGGGGGAAGGGCTTTAGGTGAGGGGTTTGTTATACGTGTGGTGCTAGGTCTAGGCGAAGGTGCGGGTGATGGGGAAGAAGGGGGCGTTCGAGGCGGGGGGGGGGGGGGGGAACACAGCGGCATGGATGGCTCTCGAAAGATAATTATACGGCTGATGATGATGCTGCACGTGGATCCAGGCAAACCATCCGGTGTGCAGTATTAGTGGGAGGCAATCGAAATATAAAACGGAAGAAATTTCGTCGGGGTTCAGGATGATTGTCAAGGCTACAACATTAGATACCCCTTCTCCTCCTTGTGCATCCGTGCTGAACAGAAATGTGCTCATAGGAAATGAAGGGCGTTACACTATAGAGATGTACGAGCACTTGTTGTGGGCCCCACGCCCTTAAAAACTCCGCCCTCCCCTCACCGGCTACACGACTTACAGGATACACTTGACAAACTGATGCATTTCCTTCCACAGATGTCAGATTTTTGTCCACCACAAAAACGGGACATCATATAGTTTCCGCGCACACACCGACCAACATCACCCTGTTGACCCTGGTACAAGCTACACTATTGTCCTAACGGGAGTGGCCGACCTATATCGTTAATGAGTACACACACCCAGAGTAGTACACGCGATCGGCGTATTATCGCACACAGCTTGCGAAAAATATGTGTTTCGACAAAATCTTCGATCTCACAGCTGGAAGGCATTATTAATTTTACAATTAGAGCAAACGGACACAGCAGCAGCAGCTCACAGATGAGCTTTATTACCCAGAAGTTGTCCAACTGGCAACTTGTCGAACAGTCCACCACATACGCGTTGTCTGTCCCCATAGCTCGACTCCTTGACTGCTCTCGGGTCGCGCCCTCAACATGTTTTTTACGAACTCTTGACGCCCTTCGGGAACTGCAAGTAATGTTTGTGCGTGTTTCCCACGCGAATAACGCCTTAGGTATATGCAATGTATGTGTGCTAATTAATACTCAAACCGACTGTTTTGTTTACATTAATTTTCTTCTGTTTAATATGGGAACATTTTCCATGATGAGGGAACGATGTTAAAAATCAGACCGGTGTGTTGGGCGACTCCTATACTGTTGTATATACCCGGGGTATCATTTCTTTTTGGATCGCTTCATTTTATTCCCTGGAAATTAAAAATGCACTACAGAGGCCGTCGTGAAGTCGAGGGTGTCGTCGGAACTCACCCTGGCAAGTTCCTCTTGCAGGGTTCGTTGGGCTGCGAAAGCAACTACGTTGGGCTGCGAAAGCAACTGAGGTAAATCGACACACGACGCGTATGAAAATACGTGGAAGTGTAGTGAGCTAAAGCTTTATTTTTCCCCATCCGCCGGAGGATAAAAGAAAAAAAAAAAAAAAAAAAAAACTTGCAGGGTTCGTTTAAAAGGGCCGTTCAGTTGCGGTACTACTAACTACTACTGTAGTAGTCGGTTGTTTACTTGCTCTTGTGGTTGTGGGTGGTGGGAATCTGCCGAAGATCAGCGGACCGTCTAGTATGAACTCTTCCAGACTCTGCAAACCTATAGTAATTCGAAAAATCTCAAAGGCGGACGATCAGCATATCGCCGCTACGTAATAATCTCGCGCCCAGAGTGTGAAACAAAAAGCATCTTGGTACAGGTTGGATCATTCACACACGCTATGTGCATACAATTGTCTCGTTGAAAACTGCGTACCATCTATTCCTGGCGGTTTCATGGCGTACGCAGGAGGAGCATCTCCTCGGAAGTTGTCTACAATTTATTCCACGTGGCTTCATCGTGCGCATAGGCATCTCCTCGCAGGCTGGCATCTATTCTTCGCTCCTGGGTATATTCATCCATTCGCTGCAGGGGTTCCGTTCAGGCATCGGCACATCATCTACAAAGCGCTGGAGGCTCGAAACTCAGGGGGTAACCGTGGTAGATTAACCCGCAAGGCCCGCTATTCAAGAGGACTCCCGAGGTTCGCGTCCCTCCTGCACTTGGTTGGATGGATTGCTTGTGAGTGATTTGGTGTTCTGTGGTTTATGGTGGCTAAACTCATCTATCATGTATTATCCACTCCCCGCTTCGAAGTGTGACTTGGTGTTTACTATAGCTCCTGGCGTGTGTCGCTATCAAATGCAGCTAGCTACTGTTGTCTGGAGTTTCATCCTAACTCAGGCCCTCAGGTACACAAACCACACACCGCAGGCTTCCCAGCGGTAGAGTTTGAAGCAAAATCCGTCTCGTCTAATGTTCCTCACGCGTGAGGTCGTCCGCGCTCCCCCACCAGTTGTGGACTCGCTCACACAAACTGTGTGGTAAATAGTGCTTGACCCCTGTAGAGCCCCCGAACCCCTCCCCCTACTATATCCAAGTAATTTTGTCCCCGAAACGGGTTTCCAGTTGTAAAGGGGTTAACTGCCGTAGGATCAACGTTTGCTCTTGGCGCATTGTCGGGAAACAAAGGCACCGGAGAAAAATGGCTTTCTTTAGAGGAACTCATGCAAATGACGGAATACACACGTTTCAGAGGGTTGGGGATGGAGAAAACGACCGAGCCATCCCTCTAGTGTGCGGTAGTGGTTGCCGTTGTCGGATTGACTATTAATGTACCTGTCCGATTGAGCTCCTCAAGCGAGGAACTACCGGTGAGTGATTGATCAAGTAATTTCACGAGTGATAATATATATTATATAAAATGAAAATACACTCCAGCTGTGAGATCGAAGATTTCGTCGAAACTCATCTTTGCAAGCTGTGTGTGATGCTCCGATCGCGCGCATTACGAGTTGTGTGTCCTCATTAAGGATATAGGTCGGCGACTCCCCTTACAACTACAGTGTAGCTATCAGTGTCAACAGGATGATTTCAGTCAGTCTGAGCGCGGAAACTATAAAACCCGTTTCTGAGGGGGACAAAATCTGACAGCTGTGAAGGGAAATGTATCCTTTTATCAAGTGAATCTTGTAAGTCGAATAACCGGTGAGGGGGGTGGGGCGGAGTTTTGAAGGACGTGGGGGCCTGGTTTAGATCAAAAGCGAGCGGGTTTGGAGGGGGGGGGGGGGGGGGGGGAGGGGGCAATTTGTGCATGTAAGCTATAAATCCTTTCGAGGGGATAAATCTGACGGTTTTGGCACCAGTATATTATTGGGGGCGAGGGGGGGGTTGGGGCGGGGGGGGGGGGGGGCGTGTGGGGCAGCTCAATATGTGCCTGGAAACTATACATTATTTTGAGGGGATAAACGTGACGGTTTTGGAAATAATACATCAGTTTATCATGTATATCCTGGGGTAAGTCGTACAATCAGTGAGTAAAGAGAGGGTGGAGTGTTCGAGGGGGTGGGGTTGGGATGGGTTGGGGGGGAAGGTGGGGTGTGTGGGGGCGGGGGGGGGGGGCGAGGTATATATAATATGTTGTTTTGGGACCACTTCAAGGCATACATACATAGAAGCCTGGTCGGGTTGCGCGAACGGAATAACGCCTTCGATGTCATGCAGTATCGGGTGACGATGGATGACATGATGGATGATGGATGATGATGATGGTGATCATGATCATGATGATGGTGATCATGATCATGATGATCATGATGATATTGGGCTAGCTCTTCATGCCAGGAGCTCAGAGAAAATTCTTGGCATCTGCTGCGCCCTGGACGTACGTGGGACTGGCTCTAATCTGCACCTTCACATAATCAATCAAATCAATCATCAACACGTGTCATACCAGGGCAAGGTATAGTCTAAGGTTCCAGGTATTCGAGCGGCTACATCAACATGCTGATGCCATAGGATGCTCTCAGTGGGAGCAGTGAGTAGACGATAGGTTCGTATGTACGAGGGTTCCCGGGTGCATGCCCGAGAATCACAGATAATAACGGTCAGATGCGATACACGGGTGCCCTTAACAGTGTAAGAACGACTAAGCACACGTTTGTTGGTACTACTATACAGCAGTGTAATAATTGCTGGTGTTGGATGGCCAGTACTCTTGCTTACAATGGGGCCCTTTAATCCTCGTGTTCACCCAATCGACCCACGGAGACACGTTTAGGAAACACCAACATCTGAATCGGTGAAACTGCTACATACGCGGACGTCAGAATAAAATTGCAGGTCGTCCTGGTGTTTGCATCCTCCAGGCAACAACAACAGGTATTCAGCTTTGAGTTCAACTATAACAATTAAGAGGAGGAATAGTAACGGGGTGTGTGGCATTATTGCCCTTTTTCGACCATGCTAGTTCACCCTACCCCCTAACCCACATACGAAATACTGGTACCAGTCGAAGTGCCCTGATGGCCTCACTGGGGTAGTAACTAACACGCATGCATTGTTATAAATGTCAAATAATGTGTGTCGCTGCCGGCTGTAGTGCCAGTGATTCCGCCGCGGTTTTGAATTGCCCTTTCTTTGCTGTACGGGGGAAGTACGATAGAGGTGCTTGTCTAATAATGGTGCATTAATCGTAATTTAAGCAGCACTTACTTCTCAGCAAAACCTATTTTGATAGGTGACGGCTCCTCCTCCACTAACAATAAAATAACAAAGTAAGTGGGGAATAAGGGTGGTGATGAAAAAATTATTGTATTCACACGATTAAACTTTATTTTGCTACTTTGATTACAGTACAGTGAAAAAAATAAGGTGTAAACGCACTCTTATCATGTTGGGCGCACGCGTGCGGTGCAGGGGCCGTGCGCGCGTCATACAGGCACTTGCATTTTGGAGTTCGACTGGAAGATCGTCTTCACCTGTTCTTCTCGCAGAGCCAGCCCGGGTTGCCTCGTGCGAAGGATGCTATATACAAATTCAATCGCCAGTTTTTTGTTCGCTTAAATTTTTCCTCTGAAGCACGAAAATGGTGTCCCACTAAGATCGATATCTTCACGCCTTTGCAACTGGAAACCTTTTTTCTATACATTTTACTTGAAGATTGTATAGGGAGCGAAGTTTGTACAGGGAGGGATTTCGGGGCTCTGAGAAATAGGTCACGGCAGTTATTGATTGGTTTTTTTGGTATTTAAGGAGGGACGACCTCATCTGAACACACTTAGTTTGTAGTTTACTCTGTTATGGCCAATGCTACGATATACTGTTGTTACCACAAAAGGTATCAAATGCAGTAATATTATCACAAAAATAAAAATACACTCCACCACCAGCTAGCTGTGAGATCGAATATCTTGTCGAAACTCATCTGTGCAAGCTGTGTGTGATACTCCGATCGCGCGTATTGCGGGTTGTGTGTCCTCATTAAGGATATAGGTCGGCGACTCCCCTTGCAACTACAGTGTAGCTATCAGGGTCAACAGGATGATTTTAGTCAGTCTGTGCGCGAAGACTATAAAACCCGTTTCTGAGTGGGACAAAATCTGACAGCTGTGGAGGGAAATGTATCCGTTTATCAAGTGAATCCTGCAAGTCGAATAACCGGTGAGGGCAGGGCGGAGTTTTGAAGGACGTGGGGGCCTGATTTTGATCAAAAGTGAGCGGGGTTGGGGGGGGGGGGAAGGGGGGGGGGGACTTGGGGGGGGGCGGACGGACGGGTGGGAGATTTGTGCGTGGAAGCTATAAATCCTTTAAGGGGATAAATCTGACGGTTTTGGGAAGAAAAATAATAAATAATGCACCAGTTTATCATAGGGGGGGGGGGTGGAGCGGGGGTGGGGCGGGTGGGGCAGCTCAATCTGTGCGTGGAAACTATACATTCTTTAAAGGGGATAAATGTGACGGTTTTGGAAAGAATGCATCAGTTTGTCATGTATATCCTGGGGTAAGTCGTACAACCAGAGAGTAGAGGGCGGAGTGCTCGAGGGGGTGAGAGTGCGATGGGGTGGAGGGGTGGGGAGGTGCGGGGTGGTGGCGCGGGGAGGGTGGGGGAGGGAGGGGGGGGGTGGGGGGGGGGGGGGGGGGGGAGCGGGGGGGGAAGGGCTTTAGGTGGCATAGATGTAGGGGTTTGCTATACGTGTGGTGCTAGGTCTAGGCGATGGTGCGGGGGGTGGGGAAGAAGGGGGCGTTCGGGGCGGGGGGGAGGGGGGGGGGGGCAGCGGCATGGATGGCTCTAGAAAGATAATGAGGTGATATCCAGTGCGTGAAGTGGTTATTAATATGGCGATTTCGATGTTAGGTGGGGCGTTTGAGCAAGGTAGAGCGAGAAGTGGGAGGGGGGGGGGGGGGGGGATTTTTTAGGAGGTTTAGATCACAAATAATATTCAAATACACTCCGGCTGTGAGATCAAATATATGTAGGGGCTTGTTATACGCGTGGTACTAGGTCTAGGCGATCGTGCGGGTGGTGGGAAAAGAGGGGGCGTTGGAGGCGGGGGGGTGAGGGGGGTGGGGGCAAAGAACGAAAACTACGTCATGGATGGTCAGAAAGATAATGACGTGATATCACACTGCGTAAAGGTGTTGACGACTCTGGCCGATTCGAT